>WEZZ01013950.1:21039-33941 GCA_013400585.1 Chloropsis cyanopogon
AACCAAGTACCTCACTCAGTTTTGAGCTCTATTGCAATGAATTATTGAGCTTTCCTCTTCCTGTGGCACAGCAGGGACACTCTGGATCCAGCAACTGTTTTCCCAGGTTAACTCTGATCCAGTGACTTCTCTTGTTTTCTATCCCAATCAAGCAAAAATTGGGTTTTGTTCTCAAGCAAGTTAGAATTTATTTAGTGCTCTGTTTTACATCCTAAAGGTCTTTGCATATTGAACAAATAAACATAAGATGGTTAAACACTACTAAAGCTTGTGGAAAAAGAAAGCATTCTCTCTAACATTCTTCCCAAAGTGGGAAGAGTCTTGGAAGAGGAGAGCTGCNNNNGCTGCAGTCACTAGGACTATATATGAAGCACCATGCAGTGTATGGTTTAAATCTGGAACCTCTAGCATTTGGTAATCCTGGGACAGGGAATATCTGAGAATCCAGCATCTTTACAATTCCTTGTACCTAGGAGTTAAAGTTTGGGTATTTGTGATGTCACTTCTGAACACAGACAGTTTATACAGTCATCCAAAGGCACAATTTACCCATTTCATTTTTGTCTTCTGTGGTAGCAATTCAGTATCAGTACGTACTGGATTAAAGAACATGGAAAATCAGCATAACCACATATATAGCTAACATGATTACCAATGTATCAAAATAAAAATCTGTGACAATAGTTTAAAAAACCTGTAGAAAATACAAATTCCCACTGTCTGAATATCATATTACTGGAAGAGACTAGCTTATAAAAACAAAATGAGAAAACACATGCTTTGTTTAAAAAAATCCAATTACTATATTATTTTATTAAATGTATTGCCATATGTTATATTATTTCATAAAATGTGCTGTTATATGGTGCAGGCAGCATTCAAAATAAAAATGGGAAAGTTTACTTATGGAACAGATTTCTTTGCAGTACATACAAAGTTTTCTAGTTTACAAATGAAGTGGCTACTAGATTGTCATTTACTAGTTCATTTTTAGCAGTGTTTACCTATATTTTTCTACAGAGTTAGAATGTATTAGAATACAGATTTGTGAGCATGTTTTCTATGCTGGACTGGCTCACCATTTAAAGTTAGGTATGTTACATAAAGCAACAGATTACTTTAGAGTACCACATGTCCCTACTCTATTGTTTTCAGTAGATCAGGATGCAGACAGCAGAGGATCAAACAGGATGAACCAAACTGCTTCAGACCATTTTTTCCTTGTGTGATGGCAAAGACGCCAAGTCCATCTACTTAACCTCTTCTCTCCATCACATCTACACCCTTGCTTTTGCTTTTTCTATGATGGCCTTTATATCTCATATTCATTCTGTCTGATCAACATCAACTCAAATTCCACAGTAATTCCAGACATATTGTAAAATTCAAAATTTTTTACATTTTCTTTAAAGAAATATATGCCTTAAAACATTTTAACACTGTTTACCAATGGTAATTCAGTGGAAGAACATACATCTGTTTACTGGATGGCTTGTGTTCCCTTCCTTTGCAACACAAAGAGAAAATACCATCTTTAAACAGGAAGTTGAACAGAATGTTGCTCATAATTCAGTAAGTAACACACTTCCTTCAGAGCCGGAATTGGACTACTGCCTCAGCACTCTGTTTTAAAAGGTTTCTTTCTACTGCAGCTGCGATCTTTCAAAATTATTCTTATTGCGGACATTCTTTGCACTGGTGGACTCACTCTTTCCTCTCAAATTGTCCATTTTATCTTTCATTCATGTAGTTATTTCTTAAGCCATTTCCTAACCTTCCTTTGCCATATTTGCAATAACACATAGGAAAATAAAAACACGCAACTGCTGGAACCATGAACAATTTTAAATTATTACCTATTTAGTATACCCTCCATACAAGCACTTTGCAACACTCTGCCTCAAGAGACTTGCAAAATTACCTGGCAAGCATTTCACAGCATGTAAATGGTATCAAAGGTCATTGCTAGGGTTCTTTCTTTGCTCTCTTCATGAAGATTTCTTCTTCACAGAGGAATAAAACCTAGCTACAAGAAATGGGAGAAGAATTGAAAAAGATTCTGACAGCAGACCTTTAACAGGTCATAATCACGGCTAAACTGACAAGTAACATTTTGTCCATGCCAAAAGAAGGTTTCTGGTTCAAAGAATCACTGAAGTTCAGGGTTTGGATGGATTTGTGAGAGTGCTGTCAGTCTCTTGTCTGTAAACTCTCCCATAGCAAAGGTCACTGTGGAGGCCAAAGGAACCATTCAAGTCAAGATGGGGACAGCCATTTGGGATAAAGGCAGAAGGTTAAAAATTGTTACCTAAGCCCCGCTGACTAAAATATATAATTCTTACACAATAAAAATTGTCAGTAAATGATATTTCTCAGAATATTTTGCAGTTAGCTAAGTTGAAATTTCCTTGTCCAAGTTTTCATAAACATGCACCAAAGAAATAAAGCCCTAAACAGGCCAGTTTAGTTGTACTTTCAATTTTTTTTTTTTTTTTTTTTTTTTTTTTTTTGGGGGGGGTCATATTTATTATTTTGGCAGTCATCCGTATACATCCTTCAAAAGTCATAAGTTTGGTCAAGCATTCTGCATTTTTTTTTCCTTATTTCACCTCAGGGGTCACAAGGAGTTTACTTGTTGCTCTCGTACCCCATGCACGTACAGACCTTTGAGATGTTTCCCCCTCCATCAGGCAGTCTTGCCAGTACTGATGCAGCATCATCCTGTAGAAACAGAATGTACATGACCCTTGGGAGTTGCGGTCTTGTTCAGCTTTCCTTCCCTTAGTTTATTTCTTCCCTCCTGTATTCTCATCTGTACAATCCATTTCGACTCCTTGCCTGCATTTCTCTTTTTCTATTTTTTCATTCTGTTCACATCTTTTTTATTTTTTCTTCTTTGTTCCTTTTTATTCACCCTCCTTTTCCACCACTTTCATCTGTGACATCTCCACGTGTTCTTAAGTATTTGTCTTCCTTCGGTTTTTTCTCACATCTTTTTCTAATTTTCAGTGCCAGGCTGTTCCTTTCCCCTTTGTCTTGCAATTTAGAAAACTCTAGAAGTGCTCCTCTCCAGCTTACAGCTAACCTATGAGAGCATTTATTCTCTCCTAGTTCATTGGGATTTTTCACTGTTTTTCTTTCCAGAATGCTTCTGTAAATTAAAAGGCCAAGACTAGCCCATTTTTCTCTTGGCTAGAAAAAGGAACAGATTCAGATCATGCAGTCTTAGTCCATTTCCATCACCAGCAAGCTCACAGGGATCATAACTAGATTATGATTCTAGCAGCTGCAGCTGGCAGACCAGGATTCAAAATTTATATGAGTCCTGATGGACTCCTGATGGGGTGAGGTTGGCATGATAACATATATGTCCTGCCATAAGGAGAAATATAACTCTAAAAAACAGTGTTAAACATTGCATCATGGTGTCTGTCACTCTGGGAGAACTGAAGGGCTTTTTTCTCCTCCTAGATTGTACTGTTGTGTCACAGCCAAAACTATCATTTGAGCATAGCCTTTTGAGGATTTTTTCATGCAATGAATATTATTGGTGTATAATTCAGCAGAAGGCACTAGAGATCCTGAGGATCAGTGCTTTTTGTTTTCTTATCCCTCTACTACTATTCCTTTTCATATTTCAGAAAGAATATTAATACATCCCTGAGTAAGAACACAGGGTAAAGTAATATCACTGGGGAAGAAAGTTTATTTACTAGCACAGTCTCTGCAGATGTACATACAGATGTAACTGTACTCCTAACTCAGCAAGACCAGAATTTTACAATTTATCAATTTTTGCTGCCTCTGTGTGGCCAGCTGTGCAGTAACCACAGGTCAAAGAGCCAGACATCAAAGAGGTAGGGCTGATGGCAATTATACGTTGATTATGCAAGAAGCTGAGCAAAACTCTATATACAGCTATTGCCATTCAGTCATTTCAGCAGTGCTAATGTTATCAGCTCTCTGTAACTCAGTGATATCTACAAGCAGCACCAAAGTCCCTCTGGACTGATCACACAGGACAACAGGCCCTATTCTACAGGCATTACCACATCTTTTAAGCAAGACACAAGTGACTGCGACAATCCAAGTGAAAAGACAGTGATGAATGGTTAATGTACTGTAACCATCAGAAACCTACATATGCCTGAAATTCATTAATTTATGTCTTATTGATTTATTCAGATTCCATCCACCACAGAGCCTAGCCACACTGGCTTGGTTGATGCATTGCTGACTGTATGCAGGTTCATTCATTTAAGCAGCAGTTACAGGCAGATGGTATGTGCTTTTAGCAAAGATTAAGGCCACAGTTTTGTGCATGGCAATGTGTATAATGCTGTAAGTACGTCACGTACATGAGTTCCTTAGTACGTCACATGCATTTATGCATGGCTTTCCAGAAATCATTTTTCCAGAACCAGATCCTTTCTATATACTTAACATAAGGTCCACAATTTTAAAAGGAGACATTGCTCCTATTTATGAAGCTTTTTATTCTTTTTACTTCTATATTGCTACTGTAGCTTTCTTTTTAAGATATTTCTATTCCTAATAGAAGTCCATGTATGTGTATTTATAAACCTATGATTACCACACCTACCAAAACTTTACAATTCTGATGAATCCTTCAGCCAAGCCTGTATATTTCCACCCAACCTGGTTGGGAAAGAAATTCTCTTTCTACACAAGGTATGTGTAGCATACAAGCATTGCAGTTACCTTCCTGTACTTACTGCAATTCTCAAATCTAAAAAGTAAATACTAAAATACTCTCATTCTCAAATCTAAAAAGTAGGGACTTGTAACCCAAAACGTTATTGTATTCCATAGCTATCTGTGCTATTGTCATATGCCTAAAACTACTACTGTCTCTTGAAGACTGGTAGCCAGAAACAGACTGAGGAGGTCAGGGGGTGCCAGTTCTCAAAGTCAAGGTCACTTAAGGCAGAAGCCTCTTGCAGTTCTCTTTTGTTCTTACAGGAAAGGTAGGACAGTGCAAGTTTTGTTTCCCTCTGGGCTCTGGAGGAGGTTGCTTCATGAGAGGCTGCATTTCACAATCCAAAACTGTTTCAGAGTGAATTTCACAACGCCTGTCCCCAGTGTGCAGCTGGTCAGGGCTAGGCCACCATTCCATGGTGCTTGACCGGTCGATTTTCTTCCTCCTCGCATTGAGGCAGTGACCCGAGCACCAACACCAGCAGGGTCCGGCGGCAGTAGGATGAGGCATCGAGCAGCAGCTCTGACCTCACACACCCCCCCAGTCACAGCCACCAACAAGAACTGGGGAGGCTGACAGCGCGAGGCCGGAGCTCCCAGGCAGTGGCAGCACCCCGCACCTGGCACCAGAGCTGCTCCGTCAGCTCCTGCCTGCCCAGTGTTCTGCTCCTGGGGGAGGCCTGAGCCCAGCAGGACTCATCTGCCACCTTTGCCTTTGTCTCTCGGGCCGCGTGGTTGTCTGCGCAGCGCGCCATCTTGGGAGAAGGGTTTGTCCCTTTTGTGCCTTTGTCTCCTGGAGATCATCTATGGAGCACACCACCTTGGGGGAGAGGTTTCTCTGCCATTTTGTTTCTCTTTGTTCCCAGCGAGTCAGGGAGATTCAGCAACTTTATAACTAGTGATTATCACCATTATTTTTTTGCCTGTTGCTGTTTCATTTTTAAGTAAACTGTTACTTTTTTCTCTTATATCTACTCACATTTGTCTCTCCTTATTGGTGAAAAAGGAGTGGTTAAGACTAATAGGGGAGATGACTCATTTTAGAGCATCCTCCCCTGAAATTGCATTAAACCAAGAGAGATTCACACAGGGAAATCAATCTCCCTGGCCTGAGATACCTGTGAGAGTGACATGTAATCTTCATTTAAAGATCCTCAAACTTCATAAACTTTAAGAAACTCTCCTGATGCAGGTGGAAATGTGTCCAGTAGTCAGATCATTATGTCAGCTGCCACACTACCACATCCTTTTTCAGGTATTCTCTGCCATTCCCTTGCTAGATCATCCACTACAGAGCATATCTTATTAAGATAAATTCCGGCTGATTTAAAAAAAAATTACGTTAGAAGTACACAACTTGAAATTGCACTGCTTTAAACACTGCCATCTTAGTCAGCCCATGACTAGTACCAGATTTCCACTTTAGTATTGCACATCTTACACAGCAGGCTAGAGATGTGTGACTGCCATTTCTTTGGCAATGGAATGATTTTCAGCAAGAAGTACAGATACATTTTCAAGATCCACTTTTAGGTCATTAGTATGTCTTGAAACAGAAGTCCTAAGGAAGGCTATACTACCCCAAAGTTAATTAATAAATTAATTTACTGGCATCTGATTCTTTTCCCTCCTCAGTTCTCTTTCTGTTGCTGCAGGGAATGACTGCTTCATGATCTCACTGCGACCAGGCTATAGCGCCATAAAGCAATACATGCTTAGCATTACTTAGAGGGAAGATTGGCTTGCAAACAGTATCAAAAACTTACTCTGAGGTTTGCTAAAGTCCTGGTTCAAGTAGGTGGGCTTCCTCCAATCTTAAATTTGATAATGCATTCCCATCCCATCATACACATTTTACATATATATATATATATATATAAAATATATATTTTATATATGTATTTCTGCAGCCTATCACTACTACTGCAATTAGTTTGCATTCATGGTGCATGATGCAGCATGGAAGAGGGCAGAGAAGTTTATTCTCAGCAGCAGCAATGACATGTGAATATAAAATACAGACATCAATTTAAGATAGTGCTGACATGTCTTATACCTCCCATACATAAAAAAGAGTGTAGGTGTACAGCAGAGTCATCTCTCACAATAATTTTCTTCTCATCTACCAACACTGATTTTAATGAAGTTACTTTGGATTTACATTGGTATGCTAAGACAGGGAGGTCAACATTACAGAAATATATAAATGTAAGGGCTTGAAAGAGGCAGACAGCTTAAAAGCTCAGAGACCTTGAAAAATGTGATTATGTAGAAGTACACATTAAATCATGGTAATTTGTGTGTACTCGTCTCAGATGATAGCCATGTTTGAATGTTTGAAAACTTATCTCTAGAAATACATGACTACAATTGCTACAGCTATATACTTCCTGGATATATCCTAGTGGTAAAAAACTGTACAGATAAACAAGGCAGTATATCTGTGTACAACTGCTGTTTAAGTGAATGGAGTAAATATTACAGTCTACTAGTAAACTCCATACAGTTCTGTATTACTTACAACATGCAAGCTTGATAAATCATGTACCACAAAGAAAAACATTTATGATGGACAGCTGCGATGTGAGAAAAATAATATGTGCTAGGGATCAAGCCTGAGGAAAATCAAGGAAGAGCTCTCTTCAAAAGCACTTTCAGCTACATCTTGTCTTTTTCCAGGTTATTAACAGAAATACCAATTCTCAAAGTTAGAAAGTTCCAGACAAGAAAATATTAGTGCTAATTCAACTTAAAGAACAAAAACAAAACAAAAAACCACACAAAACAAACAAAAACTAAACAAAACCACAAACAAGCAAACAAAAAACCCACAAAAAAACCCACACAACCACACACACACAGAACCTTTTCTCATTTTCTTTCCAGTTCACCTTATGAGCCTGTGGTCTCCCAGAAACCCTGCAGGTTCTGACAACCTCTCATCATGACTGTGATATAGATAACCTTGCTTGAAGGTGCTTCAAAAAAACATCATGGAAAATACCCACCCTGCTCTACAGAAAAAGGTGAAAATATATGATCTTATTTATACTCTCTATAATATAATTTCAGTAATCACAAATCTTGAACAGGAACTAGTAAAAAATAATGAGTCAACAAGGAATATTTATTACTCTAGTCTGTAATAGGAAGAAGTAGAAGTTTTCTCATAGTCTGCTTTCAGTTAATCTAAAAGGAGTTGTCATCTGCAATTTATTACTATTTTGTTTAGTGTGCCAGACTTAACATAAAGATACTTCTCTTGCACTGGTGGGAATTTGAGTTATTCAATAAATACCAAACTTGGAAGCTTAAGTATCCCATTTCTAGGATTCAGTTGACTACATCTGAATTCACGGTGCCTCAATCCCAAAATGAAGAAATTTGAACAAAATCATACATGTGTTTATTTAGGCTATTTCTTTTTGGCTGAGGTGAATTTGACCTTTTCAAAATAAGCTATTGTCCTATATGATATTTCTGTGTCTACATCCCTGTTGCACCTGAGAACTGAATGTTAACACCACTTTATTGACATAAATAGCAAAAAGGTTGTTTCTCCTGGTCAGTTTGGGGCTTTGGTGGATTTTTTTTCTAAGGATGTATGTTCAACTGTTCTATATCAATATCTAACTACAAAAAAGAAGATCACTAACTAGGAAGATGAACAATTCTTCTTTTTTGCACAGATATGCCAGTTTTCTGGTGGCTACACACTAGATAATGTTACAACAAGCTCAAATTATGCTGTACAGATGACTAATCACTTGCTTAAAGTTAAATATAAAAACAGGAAAATAGTAAGTGAACATTTTTTTTCATATATGGAGGCAATGACTTATGAATCCAATAGGTATTTTTAGTTACATATATATCTCTAAACACACCACGTGTGAAGGCCTACAACACTTTAAATAAGCCTCTGGGGTTCTAAGTTTCATGCAGCCAAATAGGAGCTTTCCAATAAGCACCTTATTTCACTGAATTTTCTTCTTAGCTTTATTTCTGTTACAATGCAAGATGTTCAAGAAATTACAAGTTTGATATGTTCATTGACAGGAAAAAAGTGAGATCTTGGTGGCTGATGATAAACAAGGAAGCTAGGTAAATGTCCATGGGTTGAGCTTATAATTTTTTTTTTTAGGTTTTATTCAGCCATTAAAAAGGACAGTATTATAAATAAATATGAGCAAATAGCCCAGTTTACACAGTGCAATTATAGACAAAATATGTAAACATCTGCCTACTCAAAGAAAGTCACTGGCAGGCCCTACAAACTTGTGATTTAGTACAAGAGTCTTCCTCAGCTGATTACTATATTGCACCTTTCCCAATGTTCCAGTGTCTTGTTTTTTCCTATTTACTCATCTTGTTCTACAATAACTATTTGAGAACATTACTGATGATTTTTTTTTAATGTGTATATTTGTAATCTATAGCATGGTAAGGCAATACTCTGGTGCAAATTCCAGGTTTAAAGCTGGTTCCTTTTTCAGAGAACTTTGGAGCAACGGTCTACCAGTCCTTATTTCACAACTGATTTACCAGATAGATTATGCTGTGTTAGGAGTACTTGTGCTGTCTGAAGGAAGGGAGACAAGAGCTGTTTTTCTTACTCAGACCTTCTACACAGTCGATGGGCATCAGTAGTCTGACAGAAAGAAAGCAGAAAGAAAGCAGCAGCAGAGATTGCTACAAGCCATATCTGCATTTCTGAACAAGAAAACTAGCTTGTATTATTTGTTACTTCATGGCTCAGGAAGTAGAAATTCATCTCCTTCCTTGTATGTAAATAAGATTGTATCATATTTATACTTGACTGTCATCAGTTTAGCTTCTTGAAGAAATAACCTATCAATACCTTGTTTATTTGCCATTTTGCTGATAATGCGTGCTATTAGTTTAGTCAATACAACTATATACTAGTAAAGGCATAAAATTGAAATACTGACTACAAAATAAAAATATTTTAGAATATTTAGTTTGGAGGAAAGAAAAAGGACTTTGACTTCCCCTTGAAAAAAAATGCTGCATTAAATTTAGCAGTCATGAGACAATCACATGTCCTAGAAATGTATCTTGGGACAGAAATACTTTTTAGCAGTCCATACTGATCACAGTCCATAGAATTGCTGAAAATTAGAGGTTAGGAAGCACTATTCTCCAAGTGTTCTTGTATGTCAAGTCTCTTATTCAGGAGTTAAGAAATTATTTATAGTTATTTCTATTTAACTTTATATTGATTCCATTTTTATAAATAGCCAAGACTTTTCTTGTATTTTAAATATTAAAACAATAAAACCAATATTAAAGCAAAATATTCAAAGAAACAAGAGTCCAGTACTCCCACACTACTATCAGTTACCAAATTTAGAAAGCCAAATTTGCATAATGAAGTTTTTATCTAGACAAGAGAATTGTAGGTTTTTTTTTTAAAACCTCTCTACTAGATTAAACTGGATTAAACAGTCGTCTAATCAGGTAGCATCATCTGGTAACAGAAAAGGTCACAATGGTGACAGAGCTTCATTATCCCACACACCAGCATTGCCCTCTTTGATTTTTGTGACACTTGTAATACAAAATCAGAGAATTGTTAGGGTTGGTAGGGACCTCTGGAGGTCATCTGCAAACCTTCCAAATTCACATGTGCTCCATCATTGCTTGGTCAAATCCTTGTGTGAACCACCTGTTTTATAAACTCTCACAGCATATGTTTTACCTCTATAGCTAATTTCAAAACATGCAAAATCTTACCTCAATGCAAATTGAGTTAAGATTACACTTACGGTAAGAGTTAGGATTTGCAAAATAGGCTGAACTACTGTTTTTACAGCTGAATTCTACAGGACAAAGCCTTGATATGCCAGTACCAAAAACTGTCAAATGAGGTAACCTGATCCACTCCCAGATTAGGTATCAGTGTGGATTAGAATTAGCGCTCAGGTAGATTAAAGAAATTTAAGACCTGGGTTCAAAGAGCAAGTTAAGACCTGGTCCCAGCTGTTTCGAGTATCATATCCTGAAGGTCAGTCTGTTCTCTGATAGCCAGGATTAGCATTAAAATATGAGAAAATGCAGGCTGAAGATCTTTTTAACTGATATCTAATACACAGATGAAAAGATGAAAAATAATGTGAACAGAACTAATGACATAATGTTGGTACAAAAGGGGGAAGAATTCCTGATTTATCATTATGTTCAGAGCTGTCAGTAATATATAAGAAAGCATAATATGAGTAACTCTGTTGGTGAAGCCTGAAACCTTGTCAGCTTTCAGTTATGGCAGATGTCAACAAGTTCTCGGCTTCTTTTTTCTGAGATATTGTGGGTCTTATTTTAGGGTTAGAATTAATGCTTAGCAGTCACATCAAGGAATTATATGTACTGACACATTCGACAAGGCTCCCACAAGAATACTGACTCCTCATGGCACACTCAAAGATCTTGCTGACCTTCTGCTCCAACAGGACTTCAATGCCCGTGATCCAACGTCTGTCTGGGAACATTAGTGCAGTGTGACCTTGGCTCAGTTTTACTGACAGAAGTCTTGTAAAGTGAGAAAGTATGCAATGAAGTCCAGCAAGGTGAGGAAAAAAAGACAAATATAATTGCCCAAATGGTAATAGCTGGCAGAGCAGGAGTTCAGGAGGGAAAATAAAACTACTGGCCCAAAAGGTATAAAACCTTAAAGAAAAAGAAGAGAATCTAAAGATACAAACTCAAAAAGAATGAGGATCAACTGTAAGGCATGAGGGGTGCCAGCATTTGCACCGGTTAGCAAAGGCTCAGGATCCAGGATCATGAGCTTACCACTAGTAGTTTACTCATGTCAGGTATCTATTGTGGATGTTATCCAACCAGTAACTTCTCAAAGGTGTTTCCTGCTTATCACTGCAGAATTTGCCTGCGTACAGCAATGAAGGAAGAAAGGGTTATATGGCTAAGTAAACAAATCTGATTAATTACTAAGACCACTGCTAAAATTAAAATTTGGGTTAAGTCTTCAGTATGATGGTCTAAAAGTTTTCATGGATCTTGGAAACTCTGTAAGGATAAAACAAGGATAAATGCTAGTCTAGCCTTTATAGATTAGACGAAAGACAACACGAGCCCTGGCCTCTGAATAGATTGCATGTTAAGGTCCCAATTTAAATAAGTTGGCTTCACCAATCCATCATGAAGGTCAGTTCTGAGATTAAGACTTGGATAACAGCAATTGTAATGGCATGGTCTACAGCCAGTTTAATGTCAAATCCCCAAGATTCCAAGCAAAAGAGGGCTGAAATCCATAGAGACTAACTACTGTTGACAGTCCAATGCTAACAGGTTTGCCTAGTCAGTGTCTAAGGCTGAGATTTAGCATGAGACTGAAACTCAAATGGCAAACTGAGGAATTGTCTCTTCTTTGGGATTTTGAAGGGCCTGGAGGAGTATAGATTAGAGACTAGTAATAATAAAGTAGATTCTAAAGTTATATACTTCTTGTTTTAGTTAAAAGTTAGGATAAAACTTAAAGAACAAAAATGTGTGAGTTGCAGAGCTATGTTTTATTGTTTCTAAATCATTTTTGACAGGTCAAAGGAGAACTGAACTTTTGTTACTGTTTCTGCTGGTGTTATAAACTAAACCTCAGTTTAGAATTGCAATCAGAGTAGGACTACATATGGAAATGCTGTTTTAACTGATGAACCTACAAAAGCTGAATAATGTTTCTTATGATATGCTGTCGATTTTATCTTTTATATCCAGGTTAGTCTTAGAAAGGTTAGGATTTGGAAAAATTTAGATTAACGAATTGGTTTTATGATCTATTCTAGCAATCTTACTGTGATAAAAAAAGAGCTAACGGTAACATGCAGTTATTTGTCCAGGTGTATGTGTAGATATCTGAACTATCATTAATAAAAACGTCAAGGTTGAAGGTCAGAATCCTAGGGTAAAGGTACCCAGGCTCTGTTGGCTAATTAGTTCTGCACACAGTTTCAGGGTGAAATGAGGACTGCCTCAATTAGGCAGGCACATCTTTCAGTTTGACTGCTTGGAATAGAACCACAGAATCATTAAGGTTGGAAAAAACCTCCATTATGGATTCCAACCTTTAACTGATCACCACCACATCAGCTAAATGATAGCACTAAAGTGCCACACCCAGTCATTTCTTGACCACTCCCATGGACGGT
>WEZZ01013951.1:1750-16579 GCA_013400585.1 Chloropsis cyanopogon
TCTGTTGTGAAAATCTTCTGACTTTTTCCATTTAGAAACAACAAGAGTATTATTGGAGACAAGCTGAAGAAAATAATTTGGTCTCTCAGCTGTTTCAAATGAAATCAAGCTGGAATCTGAAAAAACAAAACATAAGAGAGCACACTATTTATCTGCTGATACATGCATAATAAACCACATTCATTCTGATGTACCACTACTGATACTAACAGCATGAGGAATGACTTTGGCCTTACCAGTGAAAACAGCCTGAATCTTTTAAGAAAATACTCTATGTGTATGGATTTCAGACCGCTAGATTGTGGTGATTATTAAGTTTTATAAATACTCTACAGACTGCAACAGGAATACAAAGGGATTGAGACATTTGCCCACACCAGGATAAAGAAATATAGCCCTGCAGTCAAGCAGAACTTAATTTACAGTCTTTACTAAGCCATTTGTTTAATAAAAACTTTAACTCCATCTAACTAAAAGTAAACATTAAAAGTAACATTTGCCATCAGGAATTGATAGCTTAAAAGCTCAGCCTTTCATTAAAAATAAATTAAAAAACTGTATTTTGCATTCAGCTCTCTAGCTCTCCTCTAAGGACATTACAGCAAAGTCTTTTTTCTGGCAAATGTTCCCTCATGATACCTTACCCTGCAGTACTTCTGATTTCAAGCAGCCTCTCTACAGCCAATTGCAGGGCATCAGATCTTGAGCCTGTTACAAGCATCTGTTGCTCACAGAATTACTTCATTCTATTTTGCTGTAAACTCTACTAGTCTCTTGAAAACAGCCATTAATCTACTGTAAAATCAACTAACCCTACAGGACTGGGTAGCATTTCTTAAAAAAAAAAAAAAGCTTAGAAAACAAATGATCTCTATTAAAAGGATATATTATCACATTCTGGTATAACACTTCTGGGAGACCACCTTGTTTTCTGAGCATAACAGCTTCAGATAATCTGAAAAACCTAGCAGTACTAGTGAATGCCTTTTTATGAATTGTCTGTAGCAAGTAGCTCTTTGATAAGTAACAATGGACAGTCAGTGTGATTTTTAACACCTGCTGTATAGCCAATCAGTGCATTAATGCCCCAAACTCTCCATTATCCAGGAATGCCTGAAACTGGTAAGACATGCATTTTGCTAAAGCACAAAGGAGTCAAAAAGGTCCTATAATGATACATCATATTGGTTGTACAAATTCCTCATGACCAAATGATGAAATGCCATTTGCTCAAACTGGACCATAATGCACAAATTCTATTTGCCAGGTTAAATTCTGTGCAAGAGATTTTTATAGGGGAATAGAACAGTAGGTCTGACCTTCCCTTTCCAAACATAAATTCAACACAATGTACAAGGGCCTCAAAACTATGACTAATAAAAGGAATCTATCCCCCGCTCTTCTGTTACTTGAGCTCTTGTGTCATTTCTACATACAGCAGTATTAGTAATCAAAGGCTTATTTTTTTTTTTAAGTGATCCATATCCCTCCTTTGATTACACAAAGCCACCTTCAGGCTATCCAAAGAGCTCATCAGGGCACTCTGGTCAGTAAAACCATTGATACCCAAGTGCTCTGTGGGCATTAAAGCTGTGTATGCAGACAACTTCAGCATTTAATTAATGTCACAATTGTGGGATATATTCTTGTAAACTTTCTGCACATGTCTGAAGGTGTGCAACATATCTTTCATCTGATGAAGAAGTTTCCTTCAGTGGAAACTTCAGCTGGGACCCAAAGGAGATTTGCAGCACTCACCCTTACAGGGCTCAGTTAGTGCCAAAGGGCATCTGTGTGTGGGGGCAGACAGTGAGTGATGGTGGCACAGCAAGGGAAGTGGGGAACACTTTTCTTACAACGTTTCTATCCCATTCTTTCCCACTTCCACCAGAAGAGAGGTAAAGGGGGCAACACACAGATCACTGGGTTGCAATACCAGTTTTGTGCTTCTGAAGGCTGGGGTGTGGGGAGGCAGTTGCTTTTCAACTGCTTGCAAAGCTACAATCTAAAACCCACCCAAGAAAATTCTGGAATTAATCATTCAATTGCTTTAAATTGCACATTCAACTGACTGATAAAGCAAGGATTTCTTTTTTTTTTTTTTTTTTTTTTTTTGACCCAGGCCTATTCTTAAAGACAAGGGCAGAGTTTGCTCTGTCTTATTTAAGATGCTAGGTTTTTATGACTTTACCATGTGCTTTGGGTTTATAAAGTCCTGAAGTCAGCATAAAGCTCACTACATGCCCAGGAACAGTATCATCTTCTTTCACGGGGAAAACAAGGCCATCCACCAACTTTGCTGCTATTACAAGTTTTCCATCCAAATAGCTGACCAGTTTGTATGGGCCTTTTCCCAGACCTGTGGAGGAAAACAATTATTTTTCATGTCAAGAGTCACAAATGCTTGAGCTCTAAACAATAGGGCAGAGCACATGAAGAAAAACACATCTCACCACTCTGAAAATAGTTCTAAGTGCCATGCACTAAATTTGAACGAAAACAAAAACAAACCTTTTTCAGAAAATAAGTGTTCTAAAAACTACCAAGAACACCTACTTTCAGTTTTCAAGATGCATTATTATCTTCTTTTTGTCCCTCTCATATGCTTTGGTTTCACAATCACTTTGTTGAAGTTAGTTGACCTCCAAGTTATTTGATTTAGGATCCTTCTAAACTATTTATTTGTATGGTCAAACCGATTATATACTTCTTACTACTTTTTAAAACATATTTTATTAATGCCCAAAACATCAGGCATATTGCAGAGAGTAAAAGTTTGTTGTCAACAAGCATCAAAAAACTCCTTGAACAGCGAAGATACAAACATAACCACTGTGAAGTAAGACAGGAAGAAATCAGCATCATAAGCAAAGAGTGGTCATATTTTTCTGTAAGTAAAAAAAAGCCAAAAACATGCAAAGTTATCTTACAAACCTTAAAATGCCACGCCTTCTCATTTAGATCAAACTTTACTGCAGAAAAATAGTTTAGAGTTTATTTTTAAAAGTTTGAAACTATTTTTGTTAAGTTCCTTGTTAAAACAAGGCATTTTATGCTTCACCTGTGCAGTTCACCTCATTTCCATTTTACCCACAAGCCCTGACCCTTTCTCACAGCAGGCTGGCTGGTGTGCCACATCTGACTGGGCAGACACAGGCAGGGTGATTTGGAAATAGTCTGAATATGGATTCCGGGGCTAACAGAGCACTACAGCACCCAGTGCAGGTTCTGAGTATGGTCCAGCACCTTCTCCAAGGTTTGCACCCCTCGCTGACAGCCACTCTAATGCAGCAGCAGTGCTGGCCTCTCAGGAACTCAAGGCCAGGTCAGACAGACCTAAAAGGAGTGTTATTCCCCATCCGGGGACAAAAAGTTGTCATAGCTTAACAGCTACCTCCCTCTGGAGGCTGCACAGGAGCCTGTGAGTGATTTACCAACCCACTGGGGTCTGTTTGAACTGCACTGCTTCTTAAGCAAGTCGTGCCACTACCACTTTTCAGTTGATAGTCTATTAATTACTTGTTTAATTGTTTAATCATCATCCATCACTGGAAAGAAAATTGGTTAGACATGTTTTCAGGAGATGTCCAGGAAATATGAAATTAAAAGCCTTTGAAAAAACAAAATAAAGCAGTGCAACAGAATCTTGGCTAGTTAAACAACATTCACAAATGGTTTTTTTTGTATAAAACCAATTTTTTTATACAAAGATTCTAAGACTTAAATTAAAAAAAAAAAAACAACAAAAAAACCCCAAGATTCTGTTGATATTTTGTCACTTTCTTTAGAACTTACCTTTGTTGAAATATTCACAATCATAAGCTAAAAAAAGAAAAAGAAAAAGAATGCAGTTACAGGCATTCTGTAGCTAAACAGGTTTTCTATTCCCCTTTATGATTAAGATGTGAGCCAAATGCTTGGCCAAATTAGATCATACACAAACGTTTATTAAAAAGTTGTTGCCAAATATTTGCTGTGCTTTAGATAAAATACTAATTTAAACTACACATATTTAAGAAAGCATTGCTTCCCAGCAGGAAATACTAAGCTTACATACCTACAGCTGTCTTTTTGTGACCTCTAGTGGCTATGACTGAGCTTCACATTAAAACCCTTCCCATCAAAAGTTAAGAGTAACCCCCTCACTCTGTGGCCAGTTTGGTGTGTGACCCTGAGCAAGCTGCATACTCTCTCTGTGCAACTGCAAAGTTAGAAAAATGCTTGTTTCCTTCCATTCCTTCCATCTTCCCTTCTTTTATCACATTTTTGGGGAACTGACAGACTCCTGTTAGGCATTTCCATTAGGTGTTAGAGAAAAAGGCCTCAGATTTTTTTTTTTTTTGTAAGTTCTAAGAATTTTTGGAAAGGAATACTAAGGTAATGAGTATTACCTTAAAAATAATAATGCTCAGTTTAAAAACTTACTTTTTTTTTTCTTCAGAAGACCTTTATATTTCATACTTGCTCTGGGGGCTCTAATAAGGCATGTATGTTTACTGGATCTTATTAAGAAGTAAAGCTGCCCTGAAGATGGAAATCACTTGAGCTGTTAACTTTGCACCTTGGGTTTGAGGTGTTTGAGGGATGCATGCTGTACGCTAATACAGTCTTCCCACAAACTTCTCCTTTCACGTCACAGGACAAAGGATTAAAAGTAGGAAAGTACTACTCACAAACACAGAAAAAGCACGTAATCCAGCTAGACAAGAGCACAATTGGAGAGAGAGGCACCAGTGAGGCTTAGATTGAGCTCATGGCCCCAGGCAAGCTGGTGTGACTGATTTTTCAGGTCTGGCTCCCACGAATGCAGGGCAGTGGCAGCCCTCGGCAATGCTGGTTAAACAAACTTACGACACACTCTGGGAGACCTCCAGTCCACAGCAACTCCGTGCTGGCAGCACTGATGGGCATATGCTGAGACACTTGTACAGAAACACTCACAGTCACCGCCCTGGTTACAGCCACAAGTGTCTGTCAAGCAGTTGGAGTAAAACCAGGTGACATCAATCTGGAAATGCAAATATCACTTATCGAAAAACGCTCCTACAGAAACTGCCAAGCAACACCTCGACACAGAGCTATGGCTCTTTCAAAAGGCAATATCTCAAACTTGGAGTTATTAAAGATTTCCCTCTCAATGCTTCCTGAAACATGAGACAAAAAAGCTCATTGGGACACACCAAAATCTTGTCCAGCACTTAGCAACAAAATTAAATCAATGACCCATTAAGAGCAGGTGCATTAAGATATTAACGTGGGCTTGTGTTTTGTAATATTTAAGGCCTAAAAAACTGTGAAAAACCTTATTAAATAAGATACTAAACCTATCACAAATCAGTAAAACAAAAATTTTCAGTCAGATACACATAAAATGTAAGAAATGAAAGTAGATGGAAAGATCTTCTTTACATGTGAGTAGTTCATATTCTCTTCATATTATCCAATTTCACACAAGAATTTGGCATTTATCCTTATGTTTCCTTTCCCATCTTCAAGTTGTGTCTTAAGTGACAAAATTTCAAAGAAAACTGTCAATGCTAATTTGCTTATTGACATGTTACACATTCTACACAGATTTATGTTTGAGTAAGTTTTCTAGGAATGAGTTCTTCCCATCTGACACTCCCTATTTAATACATTTATTTATATATGCAGGAAAAACGTGCATGCCATGTAACACATTTCATGAAAAGCAAGCAAGTGGTTGTGCTTACACAAAAAATGCTTGTGATTAAAAAGAAAATATCCCAAAGTTGGTGTATTTTTGTCTTCATTAATTACAAACAACTTAACGTCAAAGAGTAACATTTCTATCCGGGGCTGTGTTCACTGTCACTTGTTTACGTTCAGGATTACAACTCACCACTGGGTGGCAAGCTTCAAATGCTTCACTTAGCAGAATCCCACATTCCTTCTTGGCAAATGGCTCTCTAAGGGGGTTCAAACTGCATGGATTTCGAATGTCAGAGCTGTCAACACACTAAACCGGGAAGCAAAATGAAGGTGAGAAATGTTTTTTCCATAACCACTTTGTGTTTTGGACTTGCAAAGCATATTTTTGTGCTTTTTATTTTTTTAGGGAGATGCAAAACATTAAACAAATGCATCATTTATGAAACTAAAGCAGGACTAAGATACAGAATTAAAAGCTAATGCTAATGAAGAAGAAATGGAAAATGACACTATTTGAAGAAGCATTCCATTGGTCTGAAAGCAACAGAAAAACTCTCACATATTTATGGGTCTAATCAGAGGTGCCAGAGAGTCCCAACCTGCAGTACTTGCACCTGAACAGTCTCACATAAATAAAGATCACTCAGACAATGTGCATTAGGAGTGCCAGAAATCAGATCTTTTTACTCTAACTACTAGGAAGGTACATTTCTCTGAACACCACTAGAAACATTACCTTAGAAAAAGTTCTATCTCTAACTTTACAGCACATAGAATTTTTTTATTTCCATCATTATGGTTGCACAGTTAAATGTTTCCTAGCTATGAAAAATCAGTTAAACTGTCAGCATACTCTAAAGTGAACTCAAAATTCTTCCATTATACAAAAATCCCACTACTTTGCTGTTCAAATGTAAATAAAAGCAATCAAAATATTGTTACAGCATTTTTCTTTACACTCTAACACTCTGGAGCAAAAAAAGGTGATTCTTTTCTTTTCTTTAACAGATTATGACATCTTTAAGAACCATCAATATTGTCATTTGTATTGTTGCCTGACTGGTTCTTCCAGGAACATACTTCTGATTTCATTCAAGATGAATTTTATGATATAACAGCAAGAAATCTACTAGCAAAATGTACAAGTAAGCACACTGTCTTTCTGCCATGTACCTCTACAGCTGTCCAACTGTTTCCAAACTCTTGTGAGTTTGTTAATTCAAAATTATCTGGAGTCCTCAGTTCATTTACTGTCTTCAAATCAAAATTTCCACACAATCCAGTCAGTTCTCCCTGAGAAAAAAATTATATCCACACACATATATATACATATTTATAAAAAGGTAATTTCACAAGATGAAATACTATAAGTGACGACCATTTTCAAAATTTGCATCTTCAGCTGTTTGATTAAAAATTTGTCACATTTCCAGCCTTTTTCAGCTAGATTTCAGTCAAAAGAATTCAGCAACAAAGCTATGGAGGATATTTTATTTTGGCAATGTCATTATTAAGCCCTTTCAGTTATCTATCTCCAAGCCCTTAAAAAAGCAGGTGATGATTTTGTTCAGAAAAGGGAGCTGTTAAACAGTTATGTGGTTTTTTAAGCCTCAGCAAAATAACATCTACCTCAGTCATGTAAGGAATGAGTACTGAAGTAGAACTTTGCCCCAAAGATATTTATCTCTGTTGTTACAGAAGTTATACAGAAAAGAGTAACCAAAAAAAAAGATAACTAAGAATGAATATTTTCATTGACAAGGTAGCTGAATGCTTCTTTAATTTATTTCTGACAGTCTATTCTCTGCATAATTATGTCTTCTTTAACAAAATTTATATAAATACCTCAAAAAATGGCAATAAGAGCATTGACTTCCACCTACCTGCCACTGAGGACCCATCTGCACGTGAACTGTTGTTCTCTGATCCCAGAGAACGGTGATATGTTCATCAGGAAAATGAACAACAGTGAAAAATCCAGCTTTCCATAACTGCATTTTTTGTAGGCCATCTATGTAACTAGATAAGCTCTGTTCAAAATAAAACAAGGGCATTTATAATGGAAATAATATCTTCATAAAATGTTCACTTGACAGGAAATGAAACACCTAAATAAAATTAACAACATGGTTCTCAGACACATGCAAAAACAGACAGAAGGCCACAGAGGGAGAAATGCTTAAGCAAAAGGGGTCTGGATTTTGAATGTGAACTCCATTGCATCTTTATAATTTTCCAATTTAAAAAGTTGATTTTATATCAAATTTACAGGCTGGGTAATGGACTGAAGATCAGAATGTTAATGATTCATCTGGAAGGTAGATGAGTAGTCTTAAGGCTCCTGATAATGATTTTCACTCAGTTATAAGTTATTCTGTCACAGTCACATGCTTTTTTTGAATACGGATAGGTAAAAAAAATGCATGAAGCAGCCTCTGGAAATAAGGAATGGCCCAGATAAGTCCCTAGATTATAATCTTATTTACATAAAGCGTTTTTCTCTCAATCCACTAACAATCAGACTGCAACTTATTGTAGCATGGACTAAGATGCCTGGTTTAATTACACAATATCTCAAACTTCCTTTCTATAGTCAGTCCATAAACTGTAAATAGTACTATTTATACTATAATTACTAATATACTAAAATACTAAATGCTTACAGAATAGAGTTTGCTGTTTGGCCAAAAAAAAAAAATTAAATTCAGGCTGTGGTGGATATACTCCACAGAAGCTGTAATTTTTTTAACTGTAAAGAAATATTCCTCCTTTACATTCCATACCTGACTAAGCTCTTAGTTCTAGTGGAATTAATATCCAAACTCCTACTGCCTTCAAAACACCTGTATTTCTCCTAAGATATTAAACAGGAAGTAAGTCTTAACAAAAGAGGTACAATTATCTCACCTAACATTTCTGTCAAATATAGACAAGATTTTGTTTAAGGTTTCCATTGAACAATCCAGACGTTATCAGCATTCACTGTAAAGATATTTACACCTCTGCTATTGAGGGGCCACAGTAAGTTTTTGGTTATGAAAGGAAGAAACACCCAGAGAAGTACATATGCTGCTTTTTGACCAGCAGTAAGAACTGAAACTTACTGGATTCCCAGTTTCATCATCAAACACTAAAAGAGATTTTCCAACATTGATGAAAACATTTTTTCTGCAAATGATTCCAGTACTAAAGCAGTCAATATTCTCTATAATGACAGAAAGACTGGTTGAAGAAGTACCCTGAAAGTGAAAAAAACAAATGTCCATTTTTAAATACACTAATATAAACATGCATATTGTTGCATAGTTCAGTTAGTAGAAACCCCAGAGTATGTCTATGTTTTGTGTGATTCAAAGTCTAAACAATAACAAAAATGAAAAAACAGGATGTAGGACTCAATAAAATGCAGTGACAGCAAGTAAGTACAATGGTAGATTTTAACAGGTTTAAATCCAGTTTCAGGGAAGTTTTACAAAAAAGTCTCACCTTGACTAGGTAAACTTTACAAGTTCCAACAAAGTCAAAGGTAAGCCCATCGAAGGTCCGGTAGTGCCGGTCCCCATACGCCGTGCACATCGAGGGGCAAGGCTGGAAGGTGCACTGAAATGATCCGTGCTGGCAAATGCTGAAAAATGCACGACCAACAATGGGAACATCAGCTGCAAGCCCAGACAAATGATTACAGCTATTGCACTGAGAAGCAAAGAAACAAAAGCTGTGCAAGTGTGAGGAGCGTGGAGAGAAGCATTTTGAAATATTGGCTAGAAGAAGTACACATCAATTAATTCTCTGGGGAAAAAAAATGTACATATCGAACTCATACCATCTAAGTTTCTTCTTCCATGAGAATTTAAAGGCTCCAGAATACATAGGCACAACAACATGTCTCAAAAACCCCAAAAAATACAACCAAGAAAACCAAAAAAAACCAAAAAGCCCAGTGCAACGTAATACAATAATATTCTCTAGTGCACACCAATAACATGCCACAAGGAGAAAGCCTTCTTTCTCAGCTTTTCACCAAACTTTTTTTCTGTACAACCTGAATCTTAGAGCCAAAAAGTAGCATGTCCTGTTACTAGAGTCTTCATGCATACTCTGCTTGAATGAGAATTTCACAGAATTACCAAGAAAACATTTTAGTAGCATTATTTGGGCGCTTAGGCTCCTTAAAACAACCATGTTGTTGGACTCACTCTTTTTCCAGATGTCTAGATGTCATCACCCCCAGTCACCAGCCTAACAGTTTACGAGCTTCTAGAACAGTTCAAGTTACATCTATGGCCACCTTAAACATCAAAGGGTTTTCACCACACACCTATTGAATGACTGTTCAGACCTTGCTGAATTCCCTTTGCAGCATAAGAGAATAAGTGGGTTCTCTTGCATAATAAGTGGCTTTGCAATGTTGGATATTATGCCTCTCTCTGAATCACCCTCTTGCTATAATTTTCAGAAATGACATAATTTTTATAAATAACAGATAGAATTTCATTTCCTGCATCCACAAGCAATCATTAAAATATCATTTCTATGTTCCCAAATGACCCAGACACTTCAATTTTCCTTGACAAAGACAGTGCAGCTGGTGCCCTAGCACAGCTTTAGTATAGATATCTTGATAAATGTAGGTTAAACTAAATACAGCATGTGATAAAATTTTGGTACATGCCTAAGTTTACTTTTTAAAAAGATTGATTTTTAATTTTCTGGTTAAATGAATGCGGAATATTTTACCATTAAAGTTTTAACATGACTCACAGAAATACTGGATAAATCTCTAACATTTGACACCTCATATACTGAAGCAGAAGGCAGTATGAAGTTCTCTCTCAGCATAAGTTTTTGTCAGTGCTAAGTTTTCCTTCGTATTTCTATCACAGTGCCCATGCATCACTGTTTTCAGAGGGGCAGCAAATATCTAGAAAATCCAGGCAGCTCCAGCTACTGGTAGCATCAGGTTTCCTCCAGTGCACTTAGCAATTAACTTGCACCTCCATGGAGCCACTGTCCAGGTTTTCCAAGACTCTGCTGATCCCATCACTGATTTGGTCCACTACATGTATCAACACACTAAGCAGATGGATAAAATAAGTTAAAAATACAACATGTGAGGGGTGTTTGTTGTACCAAAACATGAGGAAGTAGCAGCAGGACTTGCTAACTGCAGTCACCTCAGAACAGTACCAAAGGAAGGAACCTCATCAAGCTGATGGAGAGAGAGGTAAACCAAAGAAATTATCTTTGGACTGGAAAACTAAGTGCAGCTTCTCATGTTCTTCTGAGACATTAGGTTTTAGTTTCACTTTTGGCTAATTCAAAACCTTCTCCATATGCTGATCTCTTAAGGGCCTGTGCAGAAATATTCCTTAGCATGTAAAGCCTATGGAGATCCTTTTCTTTTTTTCAGGAACACATTTATTGTCAGAAGGAAGGGATCAAGAGGTACACAATGTCTTTAAAGTCCTCTACACCAGCCACGTTTCAAACTAAGTGAACTAACATTTAGTTATCAGAATCTAGAGAGCCCTAGTGAGAAAAGCTTTGCTATCAGAATCTTCTAAACTTCCAATAGCTTTTCATAAAGCATTTTTCCAAGAAGTATTTGTTAAAGAACACAGGAGGCCAAATTGAGCAGCCCACAGAGAGTGACCGGAAGTTGCTCCATGGTCTTGGCATGACAGCAGACCAGCACATCTACTTGCACAAACCCATCTTACCTGGCACAGCACCCCACCAAAATATTGCTCTGATAGCCTCAGCGTTAGAATATTTTGTATTTAAAGTTGCCACTAGGTGCTAAATGTTTCAGATACTTGCACTGAAAACAAAACTTGGGAAACCTAGAACCACAGGTCAGTCGGACCCTGAGCATGGGTTGAAAGCTCCTATCAGTTCACAGGTAGTTTTTTGCTAACTTATGAAGTTACTTTGTTTGTCATGTTACTGTTCAACAGATAAATCAGATAATATTTATGTTGCTAATGCTACACCAAGTATGAGCAAGACGGTATTTGCTATCAACCCCACTATATGATGACTTCCATGAGTGCCAAGTATGTTTGTTTGCACAGAAGCTCTCTCATGCTTTGCACCTTAACACATCAGATACATCCCTGCACTCCCACTCAGCAGGCTCAGAGATTTTATATGCTTTGTACCAAGCAGAGCTTGTTGCAGACTCCCCTCTATTTGTGAACAACTCATTGCCAAAAAGCCATTATCACTTAATCTGTCTTTGCTTCTGGACATGGAAGACTACAAAAGCCACGACAACATTAAGGGTTTGTGCATGAATTAACAAGCCTGGCCTCAGGGGAGAAAAAAATAAAGGGAAGGCTAAATAACCAGTGTTTTTCTGCCTGCACTGCTGCTGCCTTTGGTGAAGTCTCATACAGATCAGATGGGATAAATTAATTCTCTCTGATGTGAGCAATCCCACACCAGGTCCACATGGAGAGGCCTTTGGAAACAAGGGGGTGAATAACCCGGGTCGCTTTACCTGCCTGCCCAGTGGAGATGGCTTGTAAGTCGCTTCACCAGTCGACCAAAGGGCTACAAATCTCTTCTAGAGCAGCTACTGAGGACCTGACGAGAGGCAGAGGAAGGCAGTCAGCACAAGGCTGGAGGGGGCACGACATCCAGACAAGGCAGAGCCTGGTGCTGACGGGACGAGCCTTCCCTGGGCTAGGCTACCCTGAGCTGTGCAGGCCAGGAGCAGCAGCTCACCAGGGGACACCAGTTAAATGCTCCTGGTAAGCTACAAGGAGGGCACAAAAAGAGGGAACTGCTCTGCTGGGAATCTGGAGACTACACCTCTACCACAGCATCATGGTGCTTGGCATTACAGCTGATTTTTCTGAGGCTCTGGTAAGACAAATATCACTGCTTAGTGCCAGCCTGCAACATTCAGCCATGGCCAGAGAGGAAAACAGGCAGAGATTGTCAAGAAATGAGTTTGTTTCAGGATCAGGTAGGTGGGGTGTACTTTCACACACCTGTGAAGCTTATTAAGATGGTAGTAAAACACATCCTACTGAGAGTGCTCGAGGAAACCTGGCAGGGTTTGTGCTGCATTTACAATACTGGAGGTAAAAGGTGTCTGCGTGTGTTTAGATGATCCTATCAACCCTTGCATGTTGGAATCCTCTCTTTGAACGCTGATTGATTCATCAATTATGCACATACACAAAATCAATGACTGCTTCATCAGATTCTTTGCTCAGTACATGATGTTGCTCAGTACTCCCCTTAATTTAAAATAGTAGTGGGTGCGGATTTAGGGATGCAGGGATACGTTCTGGTCTCTAGACTGCTCAGATTCACTGTTAAATGTGAAAATGAGTAAGTAAAAAAGCTTTCAAAAATGTCACTCAGGTGTAATACTTAAGGGATTTTACCTGTACTTTAGGAAAACTAGCCATGACCTTGAAAATTAAAAAAAATCATTTTCTAAATCAAGATTTTTTTAAAAACTAAAAAGATCACAAATCACTATTACTTTGTTATCTAAAGTACTTTGAAACAACAAGACCTGAACCAGCTTTCATAGCTCTTTGAAGAAATGTAAATACAAAGTCAAAGTAGATGGTTTAGATAATCTCCTGTGAAATTTATGATTAAAACACATGAAGGAAAAATAATCTACCTGCAAATACACAAGTAAAATGAACTCATTATTTAAATAGATCTCCACTTACCATGTATGACAGGAAGATATTACTTTGTCACCTGGAAAATATTCCTTTCCTTTCCATGAGCATGGACATTCATCTGCATCCAAGCACATATCCCCATGTTTCACAAGACTAACAATAAAAAGAACAAAAAATAGTAATTCAGCAGCAGTATAGCTGGTATCCAGATACAAAAAATATTTTCCTCAACTTTTAAGTTACTACCAGTTTTGTTATTGAGATGCAAATAACGTTTAAAGTCTTCTGAAACTGAAAAGGCACAATATTAATAATTGTGTATGAGCACAGTTCTATCATTTACAGGTACCTGGATATTTTATCTTTATTAAGTGCCAGCACTTCAGGTATTAACCCTTCAATCACTAACCCTCTAAGATTGACTTATTAATATACAAATTTTAAGGTCAGGGAAACTAAGAATTTCTAGAAATCCTCTAAATTTCACCAAATTTCTTGAAACTCAGCCAATTAAACTGCATTTGACTCAAGCCAAGAGATAATCCATGAGATGTGGGAGCCATCACAGCCCTTCATTCTAGTGGTATATCATCTTACTCTCCAAAATTAGTGGCATATTTAGTCTAAGGATTTTTAAATGAGGATTTCTTCTTGTCCTCTTCTTTTCTTTCCCTGATTTAAAGAGTTTTATTTTGCTGCAGTTTTTCTATAGCTGTAGTTACACCTCTTGCTCCATGAATAATTTAATCAATACCAAGAGAGCTATCCTGGCTGCATGAAATTATTTAATTAATTAATATTTATTTCTGCATGACAGACACCTTCATGCAAGCAATTACTAATATTTAATAATTTTAGTGGAAGAAGTATCCTCACAGTCTTCAAAGGAGATTCTCACTATAACATAGCTAACCATATGCATAGCTGTTTACAGTTCAAGACTAAGGCTATGAATTTGTGTTTATACACAACTCCTAGACAATCAGGTAAAAATGGAAAACTACTAAAAAAAGAGAAAGTGAAAAAGATTACTGTCATAGAGAAAGAACAGAGGAATTCCTGCCCAGCAAGACTAAATAAAGCAACTAGTCCTAATTTGAAAGTAAAATGTTTGTGGCTTTTTGATAATATTCAGAAAATCTGAAATTAGATAGAGAGATAAAGAGAGATCTCAAGTAGATTCCACAAATCAATGTCAGGAAATATACCAGAAGCATTGAGTTAGATTATTAAATAAGCTATCATATCACTGAGCCCAGAAAAGTTGCATTTCTTCCAAAAAACCAATTCATTTTTCTTACAAACATTGTAATGCTATTGGATAAGCAAAGCCATACCAATATGGGACCTGAGGGTCCAATAACAGATAGAACAGCTGTGATGACAAATCCATCTCTGAAATGAAAGCTGTGAAACTTGAACTCTTGACAAGCTGCAGCAGTGTCTTTCACTCCAACTGCTGCAGCTCCAAGTTGTTTTGATCCTGCCCCATTCCATACAA
>WEZZ01013951.1:17149-46353 GCA_013400585.1 Chloropsis cyanopogon
CCATTCCATACAACATAAGACTCCAGAGCAGACAATATGCCAGTTCCATAGAAAAAGGATTCCTTACAGGCACCATGCAGTCTAGGGTTATCCTTGTTTCTAATGTTTGAAACATACTTGTATTGAGAAATAAACAGTCTCTTCAAATGGTACTTTTGGGCAGATAATTTTTTTCTCCCTTTAAGGCAAGTTGGTTTGGAATTCCCATACCTCTCTGTAGTAATACAAATCTTTTTATTATTATTTATGTATTTATCTATAGCTATATTATAATATTATATTATATCTATTACTATAACCTTTGTACAGTTTTCCTGTGTTCCTAACGGATTCATTGTTCCTGATGTTTAGCACTGTCATTTGGGCGAGATGTGGCACCAAGATGTGATAGGTGTGAGGCACATCCATGACAAACAGGGTAACAGTGTTTTGTTTCCCTGCTATGCTAAAGGAAACATTTCATCACTGAATTTATCACAGGACATTTTATTTGCTTGCATAAATGAGCTGGTAATTTGTATTTTAGAAATTACATTGCACAAATTTGTAATCTGTATTTGACTTAGACTCTTTTTCAGTGCATTATGTATCAGACAGAAATTTACATCTCTGTGAGGCTTATGAATGGGAACGTGCAGAACACGATAAACCCTCCTCCCCCATTAAATTGCAAAACTGTAATTTTCCTCCAGGGTGGGTGAAGTGTTCTTTGTAATCCATACTCATTTCAAGCATTGTGCCACTTGGAGACAATCAGCTGTGAGAAATTCCCACTGGTTTAAAGCTGCTCAGAACTGAACAGGGCACATTCAGACACAAAGAGATCACACTGACAAGGTAACACTAAATGCAGTTTTTTCCTCATGTTATTACACTGGATTAAAAAAAAAGTGATAACAGCTTTCTCTCTTGTAAAGCCAAGCAAATGGATAGATTTCAATGATCTAAGAATTCACCACAAATACCCTACAGAGAGGCCTTGCACAGCTCCTCTTTGAAGTTATCAGACATTTTTCTTGATGCTTATACTTACTGTCCAGCCTGCAATGAACTGCAAAGACACAAGGACAGCTATCCCAGTTCACCCTGCTGAACATTCACTTTCTTTATTATCTCATTATTATCTCGAGCTTTCTGCATTCACACACACAGAAATATGCAAGTAGTCTTGGTAAAGGCACCATTACAATTAATGTTACCTGTGACTCAAACATTTCTTTGCTTTTGCAAAGATCCCAAATCTGGCCCAAAACAATAAAATCTCTCTCCCAGCTTCCAGCAGAGCTGTTTTAAACAGCCTTTGTCTTGCACAAGCTCCTTCCCCACTCTCCTGCCACAGCCTACCATCAACTGATTTATGCAGCCACAAGTACTTTTGCCACAACATTAAATTTTCTCTCTGAAGGTTTCACAGATCGTCCTACAAAGGTCTAAAACAGAGTTTAAGAGAAAAAAAATGAACAAAATAAGCAGCAGGGAGCATTTGACTTATCCAACTAGAAAACAAGGTAAATTTTGAGAGAAAAATCCAACTTTCATAACATTACTGTAGCACCTTAATGCCTTCATTACAGTTCACTCACTGTCTAGACAGGGAGAGTTAATATATTCTGGCTGACTGTTTTCTTTTTCATTTGGGGAGCTTATTAAGATCTCCTCTTCCTCTTTCCCCTGGTTTATTATACCAAAATATTAAGTAATTTTGTAGAATGCTTGGAAGGTTTTTATTATTCTCACTATACCCTTCCACCTTTCTGTGTTAACAAGTTATTTTGATGCTGTAACTGAGTCAGTTTCTTTTCCAGCTTCCCTCTGGATTGGGAATCCGCTCTACCTAACTGCAGGAATTAATTCCTGCAATCAGCTCTACCACCAACACCAGAATTTCAGAAAGTAACTGTGAACATAATGGAAGTCTTCCTTTGAACGAAGTGACAGAGTTCAATATTTCTCTTAAAAACAAGTCAGAAAGCTGAAGATCATATGAAAAGGTGCTCTAGAAACTGAATGATACTGGTGAAGTTTTACTATCAATTAATACAAGTGCAGGAAAAAAGAAACCTAGATCTTTATTTGCAGCTGGTGTAAACTAGAAAGTGGGAGACCAAGAGGGTTTGTAAGTATTGCAAGAGGAAATAAAGAACTCAAATATATCAAGGAAATTTGCAAGTCTGCAAAGCAGAAGAGGATGGAAAAGAACTGGATTGTCTTCCAAGGGCACTGCAAAAAATGTTTTCTTTGGAAATGAGCTCCTGCACCTTTAGCATCCTGTGTCTATTGCCATCAGAAATAGAAACCAATGTAAAATGTGGTGTGGATAAACATTGGTTCCTGAAACACCCAAACACAGGAACATTGATGCAGTCTTTGTAAGAGAATTGTATTTTCCTGAGGAAATAGTCAAGTGCATAGCCATAATGGTATCCCCGTGGGGGTAAATCCTTATTTGCCTGGAAAACATTAAATCTTTACAGACCTCTCCAAAGCTCTGCCTAAACCAGAAGATTAAAAATACTTAGCCTGATAGCAGCAGCAGGGCCATCTAGAAGAGTGAGGTTTGGACAGAACACAGTTTTTATTTTCATGCCAATACTAATAGTAAATTCTGAGTTTAAATTGAGGAGCAGTAGGTCTTCTGGAAAATTATACTAAATACACACCAAAAGCACAAAACTTTGATTTAATCTAAGTAGATTTAAGACGTAACATGGTCAACGTCGTTACATTAATAAAGATTAGTTTTCTAAAAATATTTGAAACTCATTCTTCCCATCCTAATTCTTCATTAATAGAGTTGTTTGTCCATAGGCACATTTATAAGATGACAACATTCATTGTTTTCTTTGTGAAAATCAGAAAGTGATGAGTTGTCCTTTTCTTTAATAAAACCTTCTAAGAACGTGCTTAAGCTTGCTATGTGTCACTTGATACATACCACAGAAATACAATGATAATTGAGAAATTTTTAGAAGAAAAATCTGGCATGATATTCCTTAGTTACAAAACCTCATTACAATTACAGGATACTACAGCTTTGAATTTACTAACTTCATTCATCTATTTTTTGAGAGTAGTAAGTGATGAAAAAAAGAAAACCATAATTCTAATTATGTTAAATTTCCTCAAATTTACTAAAGTTGAGTTTTAGCACAAAAGATATTCTTTTGTGTCATAAATAGTAAGTTTTCTCCAGGGTGTGGGGGTGGGAGAAAGGACTGGTTTTGGTTTTTCTAAATGTACATAAGAAAAAAATTGTTAGTCATTTTGCTTTAAAAGGTGGCCCACGGTTGTAAACAATTAAACATTTTTCTCGTCCAAAAATTTAGTTAAAAATTTTTCATTACTGTGCTGTACTGGCCCTGACTCTAAGTTGTTCAACCTGCAGCATGAATCATTGTAGTGTGAATTCAGTGACTGACTTAAAACATTAGCACTCTTCATATCCAACTTCTGTCAAAAGCATCTCCTACTAAACAATTCCTAAACAATTAAGATTCATTATCTAAATAAAAAACCTGCATAGTTAATGCAGAGAATGAGTCTCTCTCTTTTTTCCAAAAGCGCACCAGAAAACCACACACCTTCAGGATCATCTTAATTTTTCCAAAAGCAACCTCAAATAAAACCATTAACACATGAGCAATACAGGACCGCTAGAGCTGATTATTTAAAAGATGCAAAGGTTTGTGACTCTAATTTCTACTTCATCAATACAGACTGACATTCCTAATTCAAACCCTAGGCTTGTAACACTTTCCTAGTTCTGCCTTAAGCAGCACTGAGGGTAAAACCCTGAAACACAAAAAAGCCTCTCCCTTTGCACATCCTCAAAAAAAAAAACAAAAACAAAACCTCAAACAAACAACCCCCAAACAAACAAAAAAACCAACAAAACAAAACCAAATAATTTTGTGCTAGTATCTCTACGGGCAATATACTGTAGAAAAGAATTTGGTTTCCCAGAGTTACAATAAAGACAAATCATCTTCATTTTGAATTTTTGTCCCTAGGAAATCATAACACACTGCCTCTTACAACCATAAAACCATATTATCAGAGCCTTGGGATCACCAACACTTGATGCTGAGTCCTCCAACGCTAAAAAAAAAAAAAAAATGTAATCACTTACACTCTAGACCTAAATTACACCAGGAAGCAGTAGAGATCACAATCTCAGAAGTTAAGCACAGCAAAATAGCAGAGAATAAAAAGGTTTATATGATCTGAGCTGCCAGCCATACGGTGCTGCTGAAGGTAGTTTTGAAGTATGTCAGCCTGGTCCAAGAAAGTGAATTTTTGCAATTCTGAAAATATCTGCCTCCAGTTCATTTTGAAGTCTACCTTAGCACTGCACTTTTTCAGTATGGTACCATAACGTGAGTTCCACTATTTATAGGCTCCATTTCATATTTCGTGTTTCAGAGTATTAAAGTAAAATCCCAAAATCCTGAGGAGCAATATTTTATCATGAGATAGAAATATCTACTCATCTCTCAGTACCAGTGCACAGACTTCAACTGAGCTATTTCAACAGCTCAAATTATTTCAGACTTATAACACTAAAAAACTTCAGGCTATGTGCTTCAGAAATTAAATTCCATCAAGACTAGCATAAACTAAACACACTTATTTTTATAATCAAAATTGTCTCAACAATACAGCGCTTGATTCCACAACAGCTCATCTGTACATTATCAGCATAAATCCCCAAGACTTAAGCAATCTTTTTGAGGGAAAAAACACTGGAAATTATACCTAAGAATAAATAAACTTGCCTCCCTTAGCTAAATATTGAAATAAGAGGTTAGATATTTGAAAATAATCTAGATAAACACGATTATGCTGTAACACACAGATCAAATAAAATTATTTCAATGCCATTTCTGTATTCTTGGGTTTCTGATCATATTATTATGAAGTATTTAAGTCCACTTGTCTCCTGGTTAGCATTTATTATGACTTTAACAGCCAGTATTGTGGGGTAAGCCTTCACAAATTTGATGCTTAGCCTTTGAGATCTCAAATGGTCCCAGTAGAATTAATTACTCAATCCTGTTTGTGCACCAAAGATGCAAACCTGTCTGTACTCACCCTGGTGGGCAGACACAACCTGACACACAGGGAAGGTGTGCTGAGAAAGTGAGGTTTAGCAGCTGATTCTCACAAGTCCTCTCTCTGCTGAGCTCAGGATCCACTTGTGGATTACTGCAGTTAATATAAATCTGTCCAACTGGGCAGCTGTGTGCTGGGGGAAAATTTGACAAATGCTTTAGTCTTCACACCTGAAATTTTGTATTCTGTGCATGTGTGCAATAAGGATTTGTAACACAAAAATTATAACATCCAGCAATACTAGAAACATTCAGTTGCCTCTGCTCATTACTTGGGGCAAAGCTAACCTTTGTTTGCCCTACTGAAGGCCTGCTGTTTATCATGCAGCTAAGCTTATCTGCACTAGCAAGCAAAAAATTAGTTATTTTAAAGTACTGGGGGGGAAAAGTTGCTCAGATCGAACAGTATTTTGAACAGTTTGGCTGGTACAAAGCAGGAGCATTACTTTCAAACACACAAATAGATAACTATGGATCCCCTCCCAGAAGTTAGTGCAATGTGTACAAATTATCTTCTAGTTCAGATAAGGGGTTCCACAGAGACTGGAGGAAGTGTATTCATTGGGCTTGAAGTATCTTTTCCCTCTGTCTTCACTCACCTATTATGTTATTATCACAGTTCATTACTCCATCCCTGCAATGGCTGCAAGAGAAATACACAAATATGTACTGAGAGCCAGGAAGATCAATAATAATAATAAATTCTATTTGGTAATGCAGAATAAGTAAAAAAATAATTTTATAAATGCTTGCACTGAATATTGTAACTGTGGACAAAGTGTGCCTTGCCTTAACTCATGAAGAACATTAGTTAAACTCCAAACATTTGCTTTATGCATAATGTTGTTAGGAGTTAAAGATGCATGGGCTGACAACAAAATACATACAAGAACATGCCCTCACACTGATTCCCAAAACACATTTCCCCTGCGTGAAACAGTTCAAAACTGCATAAAACTCAGCCTAACAGGAAACAGTGTGCAGGGAAGCGCTGAGAAAACTAACACTGTCTCCTCCTTTCTAATTTGAGCCAAAATAGTCCAGTACTTTTCTAAAATGGTAGCAGCTCCTATGGCAACTCATTGTCAGGGCAAACTGCAGCACTGCTGGCTAAGTTTCAGGTCCTGGTCTTCACTAAAGAACCTGAGGCCATGAAATCCAGCACTATTTTCCCATTCTTTTGCAATGGCTAAAGCATCCCCAGGACTCCTACAGCTGGTCAGCAGATTCAGAATCAAATCCTGTAGGTGCCTCCCTGTGAATGCATTTGGAAATGTGTGTGGACCCCAAAGCCCTGCAGGAAAAGTGCTCAAGGACTGCACAGAATCATTCAGGCAAGAGGAAAAGGAGTACCAAACGAAACTGAGAGGAAGGCAACTCAAAGGCTGATATAACATCAATGAAAATACTTTAAACAACTTGATGACAGCAACAGAGCAATAAAGCTATTCCATAGAAAAGAAATTCCATTTTGAAAGTGGGAAGTTTCAAAGATGAAGCAATTGACAGGAATAAAATATTAGGAGAATATAATAAAGATCATAATTGTTTCTAATAGAAAGTGACAAATAAAAAAAAGACTTCATCACATAGCATTTTTTTTCCAGTTCATCCACACACGTATTCCTAGATGATTCCTAGCATACTACTTAGCACAAGGCAATTTACAGGAGCTGACAGTCTGTACCTCTACATTTGAAAGCCTTTCCTGTTAACAGATCTGTACATAGCCTTATTAAAAAAACACCTCAAGTAAAAATCATGACTAGATGGGAGGCACAGATCTCTAATTCTAGCTAAAATTCTAGTAGTTATAAACAAGTAAATTTTAATTCCACTGAAATCAACATAAAGAGGATTTTTGTCTACAGCAATTTAAAAAAAAACCTACATTTGTGGGCAGTCACATGAACTGCATTCAACCACACATCCATCACATGGGTCAGCAAATTAGCTGAACTAGACCTTTGAGGAGGAAGATTAAAGATTTACCAGGAGAAGTCCTTCTCTTGACAGCCAGGGCTGTTTGACACGTTTTGTAAACAAAATCGCCTTGGGAGGGCAGGCAGCAGTGCACCCAACCTTTGCAGGGCCTCATATGCACAATGGGCTGCCTGGCACACTCCAGGGCATCTGCCCTAAGGTAAAAAAATAAGCTAACTTGATGAGTAAGGTATCAATTTATAATAGTCAGTATTTATGGACTGCCGACAAGAGGGAGAGAGTTTGTGCGTGCTTACCAAGTGCCCCCGTTGCAGCAGGAGTCTGACAACACCAATCTCTAGTGTGGCCTTTGTAACCAACTGAAGCACTACACTGACCTATCACAGACACAATTTGGTCTGCTCTGCTTTTAATTAAGGGCTGTAACAACTGATACAGGCAGTCAGAGCTCAGATATTATTTCTGAAAGCTTGTTATTTACAGAGGTTGTTGTCCACATTACTTAACCTTCTCCAGACAGAAATAACTGTTGAAAAGGATGCAGCTGGCAAGAGCCAAGATTATCTAACAAGCTTTCTTTTTTAATGTCATAACTGCAATGATGCAAATGGAAGTGCAAGAGGACAAGGAAGGCCAAATGTAAGGAACAATAACAGATGCTTATTTACCATTGGCTGCAGCTGACAGTTTTTGTGTTGTTTCTTAGTTGATAAAAGCCACATTGCTCTTTTACAATGATTCTATGCTAGCAGAAGACAGATTCTTAATAATTCTTCATAAATGGATTTAGAATCTGGTCAAGGGAAGGAGAATAGCAATGAAGATCTATGGACAGTCAGGAAATATCTGTGCTTTTCTGGAGCTCTCTACATTAGTATGGATATAAGAAATTGTGGCTTTTCTTTCTATTTTGCACTGCAATATATTGCATTACAAAGCACAGCAATCTAAAAAGCCTAAGTTGTAAAGGACTTTTGTCAAATACAGAAAACTGATGCAGGTTCATTGTGTAGGCTTCATTAAAAAATAACTAAAACAAAAAGAAAACCCAATAAACTAGCCAAAATTATTCGATAGGGCTCTTAAAAATGTGACAATTTCATTATGTGAACACAATTTTGTATCTCACCATTTGCCTAAAGATGTCATGACATGTTCTCCAGGGGGATAGTCAATTCCTTGAAAATAACACGGGCATTCACTTCTGGAATAGAGAAAACATGTAACTGATTAACCCAAACTGAAAAAAGAAGATAAAATTCCCATTGACTTAATTGCTGTTCAAATTTCAGTTGCTTTGCTGGTTTTGGTGAGGTTTCTTTGGTTAGCCGGTGGTTTTGTGGTTGTTCGGGGATTTTTTTTTAAAATTAAATTGATCTCAATACTGTCATATAACTCAAGCATATTTCAAACCAAATCAGTAGGAAAATGGAAGCTTATGTTTTCTATCTCCTACATGCCAAAAAACAGACAGAAAGTAACAACTAGTACCGATGAGGTTGGATGAGTGTCCGTGTTACAGAAAAGCTATTTTTGATCAACACAGACATCAGTTCTGTATAATTCTAAGAGACCCTGACAATTTTACAGGTGCCTATCATCTACAAGGGTACAAGTTAATTAGTTTTCCACTCTGACTTGCAAATGTGGTGGTCTGAAACAGTGAGTGTGGCTATCAGAACTGCAACTTGACCCACCTCTGTACGCATCTCTCACTCTTGGTATCCAGGTACATTCCAGAGGGACAAGCGCAGCCTTCAATGCAGTCACTGCTGCATGTCTCTGGCACAGACAGTGCTTGGCAGGTTCTGCCACAGGTAGATACACAAGTACTGTACTCCTTTGTGTCTTCACATGAAAGAGCTGTCCAAATGAAACAAATCTCTCAAATTACAGTGCAAGAGACTCAAGTACCTCCCAACAGTTTTCTGATAAACATCTCCATTCTTCTGCTCCCAATCACATTAAATTCCACTAAAATTGCTATCTTGGCACTATGCTGTGTAAACTACACAGATGTAAATCCACAGTAATAACAAGTGCAATGAGTCTGCAGTTAATCCAGATTTACACTGTGGAAACACAACAGCTGAAGCCTTTTTGCCTCTAACTCTGAAAATACTTGGCATTTGTGCATGGGCTTTTGGAAATGCACAGCACCTTAAAAGAAAATCCTAAAAGCTTTAAATAAAACGTGTACTTCACAGATGTTGCATAATACCATTTTAAATTTTCTTTTATATATAATGTCTCTTATAAAGCTCTACTAGAAGAAGACTGAAGCTCTTGAAATACTAACAGATTCACACATTTTAAATGCTACAAGCATGACTTTTTAAATATACCGTAAAAAAACTATATTTGTTTCCAGGAAAGTAAAATAAAATCAAATGTCTTGAATGACTCATTCAATCATAAGTGGACATAGCCATTCATGCCCTACTAAATGCAAACAAGGCAGTCTTGTCAGATATACATACAGATATTCCAGCTTGAGATGCTGAAGGTGGACCAACTTAATCCTCATTATCATGCATTACAACACGAATAATTACATGATGTGATGACAACTGCTAAGTGTTAAGTTCTAAATGCTCCTTAGAAAAGATTCTCAGACTTGTTAATAGAACCAGACCTACATCAGGGGTGTCAGTTTCAGGTTGTTTCCAGTTCAATACTTTTTAAAAAATGTGACGGCCCAACGTGTCCTATCAATATCTTTTGCATCACTAAAACGTAACATAAACTAAAGAATTTAATGTTATCCTTTGCTTGTGAGGCTTTACGGAGTAGTTAGCAGATGTCACCTTTTTCTAAAAAGATACATATATTCTATCTTCTTATATTCATTTTAAAATAAATAACAACAAAACCAAGTTTCAATACTTGCTTCAGCACTTTGTATATTTCAGAGTCACTGACAGTGAGAGAATAAACCAAGGGATTGTCAGACCGCAGAAGTCGACAATAATCCAACTAAAACTGCTAAATACTATCATTCTTTATCTTGTTCATTCAAAGAATTAGATAAACCTAGCATCTACAAGGAAAAGAAATCTATTTATGTAGTTCATGAATAATATCTATATGGTGTGAAATATGCAATGCCATATAATAAGGACTGACATATTTTGAATTCCTTATACATTTGAAGCCCTCTGACTACCTAAAAATATTTATAATGTTTCATAAGTCAAAGAACTACAGAAAGTAAATTATGAAGGAAGAATCCTCTAAAAACACTGGTATAAATTCTGCCTTGACAGAAAATTCTTTAAAAAAAAACAAGCTTGTCCTGTGTGCACAAAGTCACACTAGAATTAATCCTTTTCTCATTTAAAAGATTGTATTGATTTAATTTTATTTGCTGATTGCCTACAAAGTCCCCAGGCAGTAATTATTTAAGCCTAAAAGTGAAAGTAAACTCACCACAATCTGGGACAGCTCCTCTGAAATCTATTACAACTCCAAACCTTCGGCAATGATGAGCATAATGGGCCAGAGCAGAGCAAAAACAAGTCTGTCCACATTTGCAAGTGTCTCTTCTGCACTGCTCAAAATAGGGAACAGGACTCAAATAGGGGTAGCATGGAGCAAAAAGATCTTTCGTAAGGATGCTACAAGCTTCCGCTGCATAAGAGGCTACACAAATAACAGATTAAAAACTGTTTCAGTGAGGGAGCTTAAAAAGGCTTGGAACAAAAAGTGTCTTCTACACAATGCAACCAGTCATGGTTTTCTACTATTGCCACATGAACCTCTTTGTCTTTGATATCTATACAGCTGTACAGAAGGACTAACATTGACGTCCCAATTTGTTACCAAGAATGCAGCTTTTTAGCAATGCACATTGTGTAAACACTCAAAAGTGATGTTGTAGCAGGAGACATGATGATTCCCTAGCACTGCTGAAATTACAGGCAAAACCTTAATATTCTACCTCTATGTCTTTACAAGTGTTTAGTGTCCAACACAAGAAGTGGTAGGAATTGTGAAACAGATATAACTGATGACTTAGTCACCATCTGTGGTCCTCATGGCATCAGCCACCTGCATATTATCCCAACTGGATCCTTTCAGCTAAATCTGTAGGCTAACAGTGTGTAAGCATCTTTCTCCTACTCATTCTCTTCCATAGTAGACAAATAAATAAAGTATTTAGTTTTTTTCAGCATTCTCAAAAATGAATACTGCAATAGCTTTGAGTTTCCATCTTAACTAGCAGCATCACCAATACAAGACATTCTACCAAACTTTAATGGATGTCTAACTTAACACAGTGTAACTGCAAACCAGAAATAAACATGATATATTTCAAACACCTCTGCAAGTATTACGAAATCTTCGAACAATACACAATGATTTTTTAAGGGATTGAACTCAGCTGCCTATACTACCCCTAGGTACCATTTTCTTTAATGGGCAGGATTGGCTATTACTATACCTGACCCACCTAGGAAAATGGGCACAGATGTACTTAGTAGAAATGCACTTGTCAATAAGAATTTGCCCTCACTGCCCACCTGCCTGCAGATGAACATCACACGGATCCACCTGGGAATTATCATGCACAAGCACGCACGCTGATGAAGTTTTCCATGTGTTTCCAAACAGCTCTGGAGTGCTTTCTGTTACTCCAACTGGAGATCTTTCACAGAACAGAAGTCAGTCAGTAAAGGTACAGTGAATTTGCAGTATGGTCTCAGTTCTTACACCCTCCTCTTTCACTATTCTGTATTCTCATTCACTCTCCCATAAAATCATAAGTTTCAGGACTCATATATATTTCATATGTAATCATAACTTTCAGGACTTTTTTTTTTTTTTTTTGCAGGTAGAGGCCCAGAAAAAAAAATGTCCTCTAGAGACTCAATAAGCAAGAAAAGATCAAAATAGACCAAATTCCATTTTTATAAGAAAGCAGGGAGCATCACTGCCCTGATAGTTTTAACTCCCTTATTTGTCCTTTTGGTTCCTTAGTGATATCCGAGCCATTTTTAATCTCTCCTCTACCTGTACTTTCCCATCTGTTGCTGACTTCACAGTCCCTTTATTCCTTGTAGGAAAGAGAAAAGAAAAAAAACCCAAGCCTCTAGAAATATAACTGCAGAAGCAATTGAACAGATACCTACGAGGTTTAGGTAATAGAAGCTGAACAACAAAGATTTTGATCAAAATAACCAAGGCACAGTAATGTTGTACAGAGAGAATGAGCAACACTGTGCATTTAAATATGGAGTGTTATACTTGAGGGAAAAGATTGCATTAGGCACACAATCAGGAATATTACCAATGCTAAAGCAGCTGGGAGTGAAGGTGTTGCAAGAGGCACCACTGCCTATGGCAAGTCTCCCAAATCTGCTGTGGATCAAGTTGATTGTGTGCACATCAAGATGCCTTGATACCACAGTCTGTGTCATGTCTGAGCACAATTTGTAAGACACCAGGTTAAATGGCTTTTTTTACAAATATCAACTATTGTACGGCTTCTCATTTATGTGAGAGCAATTGAAAGATTGTCGTCAAAAGTACACTACAAAAATACCTGTCAAACAGCAATATTTTAGTAGCTTTACATAAATAATATCTCTTCACTGAGATGCTGTCTGTGTATTTCCTAGTCCCTTCATAAATAATAGACTGATAATACTTTTTAATCTGTAACATAGAAACTGCTCAAAATTCCACTGGCATACTTGTGTATCTGTCTTTTAAAATGGGAAGTATAATGGAAAGCTTTTCCATTTTTCAATTAGTTTTGAGTTAGAAAAATTCCATCTGTTCTGAGAGCATAAAATTCTTCTATTATTTCCTTTTTTTTATCCTGTTGTGTCCTAAATTTGTGTTCTTCTCCCAGCTCCATTAGGCTACCCTAATCCACTAGAAGCCAATTTGTTCTTTAGTTTCTGTGAGACATATGTTGCAAAGAAACTGAGCAACAGCAGCTTTGACAATGGTGCTTGGGCAGCTCTGAGCACTTCTCCCTGCATCACAACGAAGGGAAGCTCAGGCAGCAGCCAGCTCCGTTGCTGGTCTGCAGGCCCTGAACAATGGAGGCTCTGTCAGAGACAGTAGATTAGGGTTCACAGGAGAAAATAGGAGCTGGAAAGAGTCTTGCAGAGAGGCAGAAAATTCTGTATATGGGCCACTCTGTATTTTGGACAGCGTTTTTCTGGTAAAATAGCCCTTGTGCATCATAAATTTTGCCATAATTTTATATTAAATTATTTCAAGCAAAACCAGGCTTGACATCCTGTAGCTGGAGCTACAGATTTTCTCTTAGCAAACTGAACCCTACTATCTATCTCACTAATGAAAAATATCAAAATAAATTATTCTTGGTATCTATCCTTTCAGCTTCAGTACACACTTGATCTACCACTCTAACTAGGGATATTCATATACTGGCAGACAAATCTTGCAGCTCTGCATACAGAAAATCATCCTCCGTGTTTCCATTGAAGGTTCCACAGAGGCCCACAGTGTCATCCTTCCACCGTTCATCCACTTGAAGGTAAAGCCTCAGTCCTTCTCTGTCGTAGAGGATCTGTAACCCAATCTGTGTCTTTACTTGCAGAAATACAGAGGACAGTTTTCGTATTTCAAATAACTCTGGGGAGTAAAAACAGATTGTTGAAGGAATCTTGCTTGAAACTTACATTGTGTTTCTTGTCATTTCACTAGTATTGGTTTATATCACTTTTGTGTAAGTTTTTTTCCTATTAAGGCCCTATTTTCCTCTAAACATGGAAGATTATACTGATTCAAACTTTAAGAACAAAACAAGAAACTTGTGAGACTCATCCCACCTTTTAAAAATGCATTGAGAGTTCACTGAAATAGCCACAAAGGTAAACTAAATGAAATCAATGTAAAGATATAAACATTGCAGAACTTTTTTCATAAACAAACTAACCCTAAAACCAGGAACATGACTCCTATGCTAAAACCTTTTTTGTGAAATTCCCAAAGAGCCAAGGCTTTGCAGACATGAAAAGTACTAATGATTTGAATATAAATCTCCCATTAAAGATAACTCTAAATCTCACAGTTATATATACATATGAAGAATGCCAGACATCTTCAGGACAGAGAGATTTAAAAACATAGCAAAATGAAACAAAATAAAATTTTTGCCTGACAATCTGTAGCTCATCTCTAAGGGGCAGTAGGTTCCTTTCTGCACAAATTTATGTGAGTATCTTACAAAAATAGGAGAAGAAATGATTCAAATCAAGAATCAGAGGAAAGAATTTCCCCTCAGGCAAGAACTAAAAGACCTTGCAAATGCAAGGGATGGCATTTGAACTTGTTAAAATAAACAAAATCTTAATGTAAAAGACAACTAGCTTAATGCAGCTACTGCACAACTCCTACCATTAGCGTAAAAAGTACATGAAAAGTTAATTCGTGAATCATTTCATAAGCAATAACAATACTGACACTAAAATGTGCCTTTTAACTTCAGTATGTCAGCAATACTGACAGTATCACAACATGCACAAATGTCATTGAAATGTCACCCGTGTTTGATAAGAGTTATATGCTTATGTACTACTCCTTACCATCTGCATAAGGCAGGTTAATTTTGTACTGGTCATAGATCAAAACATCTCCTGAGTGAGTCAGGGTCACTTGCCTCTTGGGGTCCTGCTTAAGAATAAGGCTGACAGATTGGATACATGATCCATCCTGGTTCTGCAAGTGAGAGCAAAGCAAACAAGAAAAGTTATATTTAGTGGGGATTGAAAATTTTAGGATATACCCTGCTTCTTAGCAGAGTGGACTTATGAAATGTGCAGCCTTTCAAAAAGAAAAATCAGTATTCTGAATTATTTCCCATATGTGTTTAATAATAACACTAACCTGCTATGCAAATACAGTGCAGAAGTCGGACTTGGAAAGAGAAATTTAAACAATTCTCACATAGTTCTGTACCAAGACACACACATTTCATGAGACACCCTGATTAAAGGCCCACTGAAGCTGAGTTGATGCTCAGTAATAATGCTGCACTATCTACAGAGCAGTGCACCAAACTCCAGATTTGTACTTTAATGTGCTCTGATATACCCAGGCTCTCTTACAGCCTATTTTAAGATATAAAATTCTTTTAAATGCAAACATTAATGAAAGACAAACACCTTGTGAATCATTATTTAAAACAGCACTTAAGTTCATTTCTGAGAGGAGTTGTAGAACAGAGCACATTCATAAGCTCTGTGGATGCATATTGATATAAAAGGCAACATTATGCCAGCATATGATATCACAACATCCAACTGACCCAGCTGGGTCAGTTGCTGCTACCATTGCTTATTCTTATTTGCATTTCACTTCTCCAAGTCAAAATGTCACACAGAAAAACACGAGTATGAATACTGCATTGCAGTCTGGATGAAGCAGTCTGAATTCTTAAGAAAAAAAAAATCCTAGACCAATCTTCCTTACTTTGTTTACACCCACATTGTTCAGTGAAACTTAATTTTCAACAGTACCAAAAGCAGATAAGAAACTGAAATTCTACAACAAATACACCTCTATTAAGTAACATGGAAACAAGTCAGAGAGGTGATTAACAGAATTCAGTTACAATCAAAATTTTCAGGACAGGACTTCCACTTTCCAGAGTAGCTACAGGTACTTCAGCTTCCAATGTCAATATGGAAAGAATGCTTGTTAAAGCATGTACATTAATTACAGTAGACTAACAGATTTTTCTTAATAGGATGAATTTCATCACTATTTAATTTTTTTAAAGAGAAATGTTCTATCAAAGAGAATCAGGCACAGCCGTGGATTGAGAGATGACTTGAACATCCCCATGTTGGCATTGACCTTGCTACATGCTAAAAGACAAAAATCCCAGCCTGCATTTTACTCTCTCATTGCTCTAGGAGGAAATGAGGTTTCTGACATTCCTACTACACTCAAATCTCTTTACCACAGCTCGATACACCCACTTATTGCCACTGGCTCAGTGCGGCTGGATAAAGTTAAAAGACTGTCCATTCCCTGCCACCTAGAGACAAAAGGGGGAAGCACCCAACTCTTCAGCCTCCTTCACTTCAAGGCATTATAACCATTTAACAGCTGTTCCAGAACAAGGACAAAAATTGGGTCTGCTCTTGTCACACTATTTGTTCATTTTACTCTCATCTTGATTATGCATCTTTGATGTCTCAATGTCACAACAAAAACAACTGTCTTATCAACACCATTTTGAGCACAAATTCAAAACAGTCTTATATACTAGAACATACACAGACATGTCTGAAATCACTTGGTCAAAGAGCAGCCTAGGTCTCCCTGCAGAAAATCCCACATTGATTGGATCTGGAGCTGTGCTGCAGCCAAGGAATAACCCCCAGAGGTGTTGGAGGCTGCATTATTCAGCCCCACTGCCTCCAGTGACAGAATGACTCATGATGAAACAGTGAAGTTTTAAGCATCTTCAGTGCTGAAAGAGGCACTGAAATAGATAAAGTCAAGATAACTTTGGACAGTTGCACAAACATCAAAATTATACAGTGAATAACACCATTCACAATGTAAAGAGGTCAGAACATTCAGCTCAAAGGTTTACACTTTTATTCAACTCTCTCTGACTTCCACTGGGACTTTTCTCATACAGGGCAGATCTTGTCCTGCTTGTTGAAAACCATTCCTAGAGCTGTAAGGATCTCTGGACAGCACCATGTGGCTCTAGAGGATGCTGAAGTGGCAGCAGAGCAGATCATCTGTCAGCTCGTCAAATACCACGGACATAAGTACACACAGTGGTGCATTAAGAAATTAAGAAATACATGCAGAATTTCCCACTCTCTAGATAATAATGAAACAATGAAATGATAAAAGGAAACTTGAAAATAGGAAATTATAAAACTAAGTGGAGATAGTTCATCAGCTCAACCAGCTCTCCTGGAGTGACAGTGAAGACAGACATCTGCCTCATGAAACCATGTGCTTTGTAGCTTATCTTGCTGTCTTGCCTCTTTACTAAGAAATTAGGTTTCTGTGCATCTCATCCAGCAACAATGGCTACAAATTTGCAATATTGTTGGTCTTTAAAGAAGATGAAAATAAAAGAATGGCAGGTGGCATGAAGAGCTGAGGATAACCAAGAAAACAATCCTCCATAGTATATACATTATTACACTATCAACAAAAGCTTTATTATTCCTTCAGGCTTAAACTGAAGCAGAAATTCTGCTGACAATTGTTCTCTGTTCCAATAGACTTTCTTTCACAGCACCACCCCTGCCAGCTTTTGGCAGGTGTTTTCACAGGAATGGCCATTTCTCTCACTAGATGCTTAAAAAAAAAAAAGAAATCTATATTCAGAAGACCTTCTCATCATACAAACGACAAAGCCAGTAGGGCTGTCACCTGAAACTCAGATAAGGTTAAGCTGTGCTGATCACTTGACTGATTCTCCTTCCAGAAAGTGCTTAAACAAAATTTCACATCGTTTTGAAATAACTTGTTGCCTGATGACTGTTTATGTCACCAACTCTAAGGCTCAGGATGACTGGATTCTTTGTGATTCAGAATGCTAAAATCTCCCCAGGTATTTTCTTTCCACATTTTCTAGTCTGCTTGAATGAGATGGGAGTGATAAGGCTTTCTTTAAAAAAGCACATAAAATCCCAAACCATCAAGAAATATGAGATTCCACATTACAAATCTTTTAGTTTCCCATTTCAATTCATTAATTTTAATAAATGGGGAAAAAAAGATAATGGAGGGTGCCTAGGGAACTGAAAAGCAACTCTTCTGCCAAGTGGTACCAGCTGGTTGATAATTAGACACTTGAATAGCTGCACTGAAGCCCCCCATTCTTTCTTTATACTACAAAAACTATTCTCACTACCCTCTTACCACCTGTACACTGATAATTAAATCAGCAGCATGTAGCCCTGGGACATCTCATAACCCTCTGATTACCCACCTGATTGTTAACATCCAGAATGCTTTACTCAGACCTCTGTAAAATCTACAACTGTTAGGACAGATCAGGTTACCTTTGTTAAAGGCTAGGTGAAGCACAAAGCTGAACATGCAGTAAAAGCCAAGAGAATGTGGTTTTTACCTACAAACCACCTGGACACAGAGACATATTTAGCAAAGTCACTAAGTCAGGCTGAAGAGGAATGCAAGTGTTACTGCAAGGCACTTCACAGTCTGAGCAGTGAGGCAGAAAGCCTCTGGGGATTTCCTTTGCTTTTCTTCCATGATATAGAACAGTCACACTATACACAACCACCTTGCTCAAGCTTCTTGGATTCTGCAAATTTCTAAGGCTGTGACACTGACAATAGATGCCTATGCTCATGTTGTGTTTCACAGCTATTCGTTTTGGTTTTTTTTCATTGAGATGATACTAACTTAATCAGCTTCTCAGGATTCCAAGGTTAGCACAGAATGAAGCCAGCCCAACTTGCTAAAATAAAACCAAGCTTACTAAAATATGCACTTGAAGCAGGGAATTGTAACGACAACCAAATACATCCTGAAACAGCCTCAGTCTTCCTATAAACTGGAAATATTAGCAGGATCACAAGAATGATGCACACAGAGGTTAAACCCTAGAAGTTTTTTAAATGTGCATGCTCCTGCCAACATTTTATTTCACAACCCTCATTGTAACACTTCTATCTCAAAGAGCTAAAGGCTGTTAGAGTGTTACACAGCAATTTGATTTGCTACCCAGGAATCCACTTTTTCAACAGTGGTAGCTTCTAGGCCTTGTCACAAATCTCACCTGGTATCCTGATACACTTCTCCTAGGAAACACAGAAGAGGCATTTATATTTGTGGATCATCAAATTTCAAAATATATTTGGTCTCTATCCAGTTAAGCTATTTGTCTTCCCTCCCAACTTCTACCACTGAGATGAGGGGACTCCCTGCACTCAGTCTCCTATCTCTTACCTGGATTGCAAATAAACAATTTCTATTATAATAAACTTGTCACTGCAACTTTACTCTAACTTTCTACTTAAGTCTTTACTGTGCTCCAGAGAACTAGGTTAAAATGCAAAAATAGAAAATGACTACTGAAATACGCCTTAAGAAAGTGTAGCATGACAACTTATATAACCAATTCATTTCCCCAAGGAAATCTCAAGCACATGAACAATAGAAACTGCAGAGAAGAGTGACTGCAATCATTAATGTAAAAGGACTTATAGAAGCATACATTTATTTAGAACACAAAAGAAAACAAATGTAGTTACCTCCACAGAAGTACAAAGCAACGGCACTGATTTTATGTGAATTATGCAATAATGTGGGCCTAACATATACAGATGGTCTAGAATTACAGCAAAATCATATTTAAGGCTATATACACTTCAAATGCCTGTACAGTTGCTTCTAAATAAAATTACAGAAGGCCACTGGAGGCAGACAAGATAAAAACTCTTTCTCCTACTGCAAGTTCAGCAGCTTGGTAACCCTGACTTTAATATAAATGTGGGCCAAATTCTGCCCTTACATGCACATGTAGAATTCAGAGAGTGAGACAAGCCTGATTCCAGAAAACAGGTGAGCTCAGTCACCTGCATTTCCCATACCATGTGTGTATTTTTAAGATCTGTTCTATCTTGGCATAACTTCCTGAAAATTATAAACCCGATCAAGACTGAAAAAAATGAAACTCTGTAGTCAAAAACCTTACCAGTGTTCCACACCACACATAGTTTTATAATACATGCACAGAAATGCACATACGAAATAAAGGAAAGAATGAGTCTTGGACATAAGACAGACAAAATATTTGGTGATGCCTGTGCACAGCTTCAGAAACTTTCAGATATAAAGATAATTCTAAGGGTGGTCCTATTTTAATAGCAACCATAGTATTAGCTATACACATGCACAGCCCGCTTTTCTTCTTAAAAACTTGTTTCCCCTCAATTATTAGACCCTTCAGGATAGAAATGTTACAAGAAGGCTGCAAGTCCTACCTGTCCACAAGGAGTATTTTGCAAGGATATGGTGAACATTCCAGATGTGCGGCTCTTTGCCAGGATATATTGGCAGGTGGCCTGGAAAGTGTATTTGCGCCCATCAAAGGTCATGAAGTGACTGTCTCCTGAAACTGAGCATTCAGCTGAAAAACATCATAAATAATGCATGTAAAGACAGTGTATTCTCCACAGTTATTGCTGCTGTAGAGTTCATACACTCTGATACATTCTATAACTTATAAAATTCTATTTATATTACAACCAGGTATTAAGAACATGGTTTGGAACCAAAACTTTTCCTTGCTTTTGTTACAGAGTTCCTACCTGCTGCCAGGCCAGGATACCTGAATGGCTCCTCACCCAGAAGGAGGCAATAATATCTGTCATTCTTATATTATGGGTATTTGATTTGTGGCTCTTAAAACTGATATTCAGGAACATTAACACATTAAATTGATAAGCCAAGCCATTTTAATATTTAATCTACTGAGCGTGTGGATTGAAATAAAAATGCAAATTACAAAACGAAACATCATATTAACATTTAAAAGTAGTATTTACTTAAGACTTGAGTTACCAAACAGTTCCAGACTTATACATACCTGGACATGTAAAATTTGTACAGATCCACTTTCCTCCAGTGCAGGTGCTGAAATCAAAAAAAAGTTGTCATACTTATATTCTGTGACTTATACACAGCTGTGCCCCAGTTGTCTTTCCTGCATTCCTTCTCTATGGAATGAGCACCAAGTTCTTGAGTCTTACAAAAGGGCACAACAGAGTTAGCACTGTCTTTATGGCTGGAAGCCTGTCATGAGAACATGATCATGTGAAATTTCATCCCAGTTCGCAGTGTCACTATCATTTCTTTTTAGCTCCCTAATAACCATTAGAAAAGTTAGGGATTAATAACACTGAATAATAAACACAAGCAATCTGAGTCTTATGACTTCTAAAGATAAGAACTGCTGTGGGGGGAAAGAAAGTTGCATATCTGCAAGCTCATCCATTTTCTTGTTCAGGTGAGCCAATAAAAGCCACTTTCTCTTCCTACAAATTTTTCTTTCTAATTTATAAAATTAACTTAGAAATTCCAAAACAGCAGCTTCATGTCACCACAATTACATTAGGCCCTTTATGTCCAAGTGAGACAATACAAACAGGAGACAGTCAGCATAGCTCTCCTGTTAAGATTTTGAATTCTAGATTCTTTTTATTTTTGAGGGAGAGTTCAAAGTGAAAAACAGCACTAAATATTACAGTAGTCTCCAAAATATTTGTCATTTCTCTTCTTCCACATCAATAGCTTAATCTTTCCCTTAATTGCAAAACATACACAGGATAGCAATTTTTTTTATGTAGAAACAGTGAGTACTTATCAAGTTTATCCCATTTCTAACTGAAATAGGCCTTGAAGAATCTGTTTCTTATGATCATTAAAGGATTTGTTTCACAGCATAAAAAGAAAAATTACTCACCAGTTATTACATTCTTCATAAACCACTGAACCCACTTCAAAGAAACTTCCATGGTAGTCACAAGGACAGTCCACAGGCTTGACACACAATTCATTTTCATAAATTAAACCTAAAAGAAATAAAATAACAAGAAGAAAGTGAAATACCCATGAAAATGGCTGACAGACCCATAGCAATTATATTCAAGAACACCAATGGTCATTCACGTACAATAATAAATCCCTAGACTATTTGTTAGTCATTTTCACCAAAAGAAGGGCATTTGAATTATATTAAATAAACTGTATTACAGGGATCAAGTCACTAAATTTCTTGAGATACAGTAAACATAGTGAAAATAACAAATATTTAATTACTGGGTGAGAGGGAGAGGAGACCACACACACAAAATAACAAACCCAAGCATACAGGCCATGCTGCTTTGAGTGCCTTTGGCTTTTTTTTAACACATTTACAAATCTTTACCTCTGTGGTCCTCATTTTGCTACCTTTTTTTTTGCCTTTCTTTCCTTATTACTATAATTATTATTACCAGAGGACCAGAAAAAAAAGGCTTTACCCAACCAAAAAAGACAATTCATTACAAATATGATTAAAATTATAAATAATCAGGGTACATATAAGAGGCACTACTTCAAGATCCATGGCATAACTTTCTCCGTCCTCTTTCAGAGAGAATTCTGTACTCAACAGAAGCCAATAACTAAGGGAAAATTGGATAGCAACACCTATTTTGGTGATGAGGGCAAGTTTTTGCTCCAGACCACTCTGCTAAATACCTCACTTGCCAGAATCATACAACAGCCTATGAACCTCAGTATCCAAACCTATTTCTGGTCACAGGAATGAGTTTTATTTATGTCATGATCTTGTGCTTTTCTAAGCACCCTAACCAGGAAAACAAAATAAACCAAAAAACCCCAAGCCACCAAAATAATCCTCCCCCTACCAACAAGAAACAATCAGGAGGATGCCTGCCCTGTAACAACAGAGCAAACCCCATTTTTCACTGAAGTTGTGTAGCTTTACAGCTAGAATGTGGATCTGAGCCAAAATCTATTCCTACTTTTTATAGGGGGGAAAAGGCTCCTGTCAGTAAGGAAAGCAAGGTCAGCTACCCACACTGTTGGCACTCAGTTTATAAAGAGCTCCTAAATTTAATCCAGGCAGGTCAAAGAGGGGTGTAAACTCGGGGAGGAGCAATCTGAATGTTGTCTGGAATCAGGTGTGTACCTGAGAAGCAAAACTCACCATCTGGGCAGTAGCAGCCATCAATGCAGTGAAGCTCACTGCCAATGCACTGTGACTGCTGGTGACATGAAACAGGGCAGCAGTTGATGCACTCACTGTAGGTCAAGGGCTCAGCACAGGTAATGACTGGAACACAGAAACAGGCAGAGAAATGAAAAGGTGTAGAGCTACGGTCACAGGGCATAAATGGATTGCATGTGTTCCTTTCAGGTATCTATTTTCTGGCATGTCAGTTCAGTATCTGTTCTCTAGAAAAACATTGTCTAAAACAATGGCTTTCCTAACAGAGAGAATTGATGCGTATTCACATATTGACATTCTCTCCATTAAAGGTGCATTAAGAAGGAATGATGTTAAATCACACTTTCTCACAGCAGAGCTATTTAAATTCTCAGACCATCATCAGAAGCAGTCAGGACACCCATTAACTGAGATTTTTTGGAACCACAGTGGAAATCATCTGTCATGGATGACAAAGCAGTTTTGGTCCTGTGTTGTAGGCAGGCAACCAAATTAGATAACCTCTTTCAAACTCTACATTATGTGACTCGTAAGATGAAGTCTTATGAAAGCACAATTCAAATTTATTTTTAACCTCGTGACACACATTTTATATATCACAAAGCTACGAAGACTTTGGCAATATTTGAAAGAGTAGCTCAGTGAAAAAAATGGTTAATCACCTTAAAGAATCACATTATAATAAGCTTAGTGCTTTAAAAAATATTCAGTGCAAATTGCACATATTAAAGAGAAAATCCATTGCATTTATGGAGCCTTGAAGTGAATTTGAGTCATTAAGAATTATGAGTCCAAAAGTTGGAGAAAGGCAAAGAACTGAAACTATGAAGGGCACCCTTTTTAAAACACAAGGGCCAAGCAGCATTTCCAAGTGCAAGAGCACGGGCATTACCACACTGCTGGAAGTGCACACGCCATCCATGGAGCGGCTTTCCTGCTTGGGCACACGCTCTGGCATACTCAGTGAGTGCTCGACACCAAGTTGCATCATCAGCTGCTGACCTTACACAAATAAAAGGTGACATATTATTGTGTGCCTCCATTCAAACACACACTCATAACCTCATGAATACTCCTGCATTCACCCATGCTGTTTGAATCTACTTTAACAATGTTCTAAGGTACTGTGCTGTTGGACTAGGTTGAAAGCCTTTATAGGATAAAATCTTTTTGCCACCCTTGAAGAGAGGTCATCAATATAAGTATCAATACATTTGAGACCTGACACTACTTTCATGAATAAATCCACAAAAGCCAGAAATACAGCAGTATAAGGAGACTTCAATAAAGGTCTTAATTTTTACAGCAGCAATATCCTGCAGAAATCTCACAACAAGGAAGTGTAAAATTTCTACCAGTGAGCCACCAGGGCACAAGAAATGGAAACTATTTTCTGATCTGCCTTTTTTTTTAATTTAACTAGTCAAAACTGCTCAGACCAGGAGTACAGCAGATTATCAAATATTAGCATAAGTTCAAATAGTTCCCAAATTCCTCTTTTCAATGGATTACCATACAGCTTGCAGAAGCCAAACTGACCCATTGACTATGACTTTTCATTATAGTAAGAAGGTTTTAGAATGGCAGGAAGCACCTAAGGATGTTGCATGCTCAGAATCAAAACAGATGACAAATTCAGGGGAGATAGACTAACACAACTGGGCCTGACTTTGTTCATTCTCATACCAAAGAAAACAGGAATAACTCCACAGTAGTAAAACTAGAACAAGTGAGAAAAGCAAGATAATAGAACAATGTTATATAAAACCTTACAAGCAGACAAAGTCACATCAGTTCATTTAACATTTATAATTCATTCTTATGATAAAAGGACCGTGGGTTTTTTTTATAAGAGCTTTGAATTTGCCAGAAACATTCACTTACATGCAAAGATCGTTTGTGCAGCTTGCCATAAAAGAAAGAGGACTCACATACTCATGACATTGTTTAAATGGGGGATGTAACAGGATATTACACAGAGCATATGCCCTCTGAAATGAAAGAGACAGCTGTTGTAATGAGGTTTTCAAAAATAAACATAAGCAGAATAAAATAGAATGCTGTGGAAAATCAGAATAGACATCTGTCTGTGTCTAGGAATCACTTTCCTCTCACCAAATAGAAGCAGTGTTTAGCAACACATTACTCTCCATGTCAGAGTTTCCATAACTTTGACTCTTTCATCCAAGGTCATACCAGTGGTAGTAAAACACATCCCTTCCCCAAAAAGGGCACAGATAATTTTGCAATTAAGCCAAGACAATCTGAAAAAAGCCTTCATTTTAATTGAATTACACAGCAAAAGGTAAGAGAAATAAACCACAGGTGGCACAAGGTTTAGTTTCAAAGCACTTTAAGGGTGATATCCTGAAAATACTAATTAAAAGAAAAAACTACTTCAAAGTCATGGAAAAAAGCAACAACAATTCTTTTTTTAAACATTGGCAAATGAACTGTGCTCTGACTCTGGTATTGCTTCCCTGCTTCTTTCTATCCTTCCTATGGATAAGTTCTAGAAGAATCCCATATTTTGAAACTTGTCACTCATTCAGCTTCATAGTCAAACACCTCTACTTGGTGCTATGCAGACAGTACAATATTTATACAAATCAAGAATTAAATACAGAAAAAGGTGGGGAGGGCAGTGGGGCGATGAGAGGACAAGGAAAGACCTGCTGCAGCAAGCATTTTAATTAATCTCTCCCAAAAAAGATGCAAATATTTCTGGTCTCCTTCAAAACATTAAAAGTCATTGAATTATTCATTGAATATTGATATTTAGTCAAATTCTCTTTCTCCAGTTAGAATCACCAGCTATGTCAATAATCCTTTTGTGCTGATCCAAACCTGCAGAGACTCATGGCTTTTTGTCAGGCACGGTGGTTCATTGAGAAGAGATTTATCCCAGTCAGGTGTTCCTTGTGGAGGATTTTCCTGCCAGCTCTCCACGAATTCTGTTACATCATCTGTCAGTTTTCCTAGACAAGACACACACAGAGTCATACAGTGACTTCAAAGAACAACAATGTTTCTATAGGGTTTCCCAGGGAAACATTTCAATAATCAAAGGACATGAAGAGAACACCTAACCCTTCCTAAGTGGATCAGCTGAAATCAATCTAGTCCTTTCAAGAAGCAAAAAATACTTTTAAAAGGAACTACAGAGGTGGGCTTTTAGATGACAGAAAGCAGCTTACTCAGGCAATTTGGCAAAGAAGCAATTTAAGGGAGAAGGACCATGCCTGCCTTAGTCCATCAATGGAATAAAGGAAAGAAAAGCTTAATAAAAGCTTAAATAAATTAATAAATAATACATAGGTCTATGCTGCTTCTTTATAATAGAATGCCCAACAGTAAGTCCAAAACACAAGAAAGCTGAGGCATTTCCTGGGTCATTGCAATGGTACAAAATGATTGTCTGAATCAGCCAAATATGGGTGTGACTTTCATTTAAGTAGAGATGTCCATAGTAGGGTTAGACCAACTAATCCATTATTATTATTATCCACCTTGGACAGGTGGTGACATTGATTACTGCTTGGATTACCCACAAATGCATATCTTGCCACATCTTTACTAATTCTGCTCCCCAAACCAAGTGGATAAATCTCATGCACAGTGAATTCATTCACTTATGCTACAAATGCAGCTTTAAGGGGCAGACACACTGAGAAAGGTGGAAGAAGAGAGAAAAGTCTCTGGGGAAATGACCCCTTGATCTTGGTGTTTAGTATAAACAACTTGATTTAGTGAGCAAAGTATTAGTGGGGGTAATGACTGTTAACAGGGCAGGGCTGGTGCTTTCTGAAAATGAGTGGAATGAATGAACAACAGAAAACTACATCCACTCTGAGCTTTGAAGCAGTGCTCTACAGAGCACTCAAGTTAAAGAGGAAGAGCCAACAGTTAAACAGCCCAAAGCAATGACTTCCAGAAGTTTTTATGGCTTCACTTGAGATACTTTTCAAGGGACCTGATCTTTTCCCCCTGTTTTTTTTTTTCCTTACTCATTATATAGATGTCCTCACTCACTATTTACTGAAAGCCAAGCCTTTTGGAAGTGTCTGAAGTTGACATGGAAAGATCACTAATTATTTCTGAAAGCGTTAGCACAGATGAAATGCCAGATCAAACAGGATTTGACAGTTTTAATTAATTTGATTTACTAATTATTGAATTTTTTCCAATAGCAATACCTCAGGCTTTTTTAAATTTTAAATGCAGTGAGCATTTAAAAACAGATTTTACCTTTCAGGTCCCAGGAAATTGAAGTACAAATACCACTGTAGGTAATTGATTAAGACAGCTTTAAGACCTTCCTCCCTAGATCGCCAGCCTACACTGAAATTTGTCCTCTTCACTAAGTATCATTTAGCAGAAGTATTTCCATATCATATTTTCCATCTCAAAAGTCACTCATCTTAAATCCAATCAGCATTACAACTGAAAACTAAGCAAAGTAACATTTATTTCACCAGAAAAAACAAAAACAAAAACCACTACATTACACAACAGGAAGTATCTAAAATACTCACCATAACTAGTTTCCAGATCATCCTGCATAACAGCATTATTGTTTCCACACAGCCCGTGGGTTTTGCCCAGGTACTCTGGGGCCATTTTGATGTACACTGCAGATGTACCATCCCAAGCCAGGGTAAAGGCATACTGGTGCCTGACCAGGAAGTATCCAGCAAGTTTCTGGATGTGTAAGTTTCCAACAACATAAGGTAATTTTACTCTGGAATGATACACAGAATCAAAAATGAGAATATGTCAGAAAATGCAGCCTTTAAAAATCAATTACTTGCTGATGCCTTCCTCATACAACTGAAAATCCCTGATGTAAATATTGGATAACTCCACTAAACCAAATGAATTTGCAAAAGCAGCCAAAAAATTTGAATGCCAATGATTATACTTAATCATCAATCACTATATACCACTAGTTTAGGTAACACCTTTCTCAGACACTATTCTAACTTGGGAGTAATTATTGCAGCTGTGGTCTGGATGCTTTTCCAGCCTACCAAGGAGTAAGTTTACATCTGTTATCAAAATGGTTTTTTGATATTAACTCCAGTGTAACTATAGCATTAGAAACATGACTGCCATTACCCAAATCCTTTATAGGTGACTTCACTGCTCATCTTGATCTGTTCATCTCCAGAAAAGAATAAACTAATGGACCTTTTGCAGGAATAAGGAGAAGAATGGCATTCAGGATCATTATTCACCTGCCAAAGAAAATCACATAGTCAACGTTTTAATCAAATCCTTTGTAATAAACATGTAACAGAACTACTCAGCATAAGAACAAGAAGTTTGTTCCCCCTCTTGTGGAAAAAACTGAGCAGTGTTTTCATAGCCATGGTCATGGAGTGGTCTTTTCACAGCTTTGAGTGAACAAAGCAGGCTTTGGAAGGAAACACATCGGTCTTATTCCAGCTGTCTACATTCTATGCTATGGTAACTCATAGCCCACATCATGTTACAATCACATCTAGATTACATTTTACAACCCCCTATTTTCATCTCAAGTTAATTTTTATCACCTAAAATTAGTATATTATTAGCACGTTCAACAACAATTCCACAGAATGTAGAAGCACCATTCCCTACCTGTATGGAAAAGCTCTGTTCATCTAACTCAGTGTGTCTCACAAGGGCATATGTGGATTTCCCAGAAAAGTAATAATAGAGTCCATCAAAAGTTTCAAAATTATATTGGCCCCATGTCCTGCATACATGATCTCTTTCAGCACCTGTGTTATACACTAACAAAAGGAGAGTCATTTGAGACACAGCGCTGGTTTTTGATACAAACAGGAGTTGAGATGGGGCAGGGCATGCAACATGCTGTGAAATACAATGACATAAAAGAAAGGAGGGAGAAAATGCTACAGCATGAAGGGAACCTTCAGAGAGTAGTCATTGTAGCTGTGGGAACACAAGTGCAATCCCAGAAACCCAGTCAGATTTCTCTCTTGACACACCTGTCTGGCATCTCGGTCCCGTTGCGTTGAATCGACTGCAGTTGCACAGCTCTCTGTAGACACACTCACCTCCATTAAAACATGTAAGTGAATCTGAGTGGGAAAAAACAAGCTATGTCAAAAATCAATTCTGATTGTTTGTTTGTTTTGTTTGTTTTTTTTTTCCAAGACCTAGTTCTTTCACTGAATCTAACTCTGAGAATGACAGGAGTTGCTAACTTGGCATTAAAGCGTCCTGGAGATTTTAACTAGCCTCACAAAAATGAAACACAGTGTGAAGGCTTCAACCCAAGTTATACAGCCAGATTAATAAATCTATTGCACCTTTAGAAAAGCCAAATCTAAATGTCTGTGACATCTGTTAGTGTGACATGTTTTCAGTCCCCTGAGTAACAAATAGAGGAAGTGAACAAGTACTGCACCACAAAG
>WEZZ01013951.1:74600-91072 GCA_013400585.1 Chloropsis cyanopogon
GCTCCCAGTTATGTTAACAACTTTAAAAATATGAGATCTACCTCAGCAGGCATCACTGGGGTGGTATCCTTAAAATGGCAAATTGTTGCTATGGAACTCTTCTATTCCTCACTCCTTTACCTTGTATGTCTCTTCTCAATAGACATCTTTGTCTGGAGAACAGACAGCATAAGGAAACAGTTTCCTGACTATAGTGCAGAGACATTCTTCAATACCTGGTTTTGTTCAAAACGTCTACTTTGAGTGTTAGAGACAGGAAAAATCCTATCTTCCTAATTAACATGGGATTTTAATTTCAGAAATGAAAATTAGATTGGTGTTATCAGAGTGTCCTACCTATAGCAGTATGGAAATGTCTTCCTTGAATAGAAAATAGTGCTGGTGTCTTAATTGTGAAGTAAGTGAAACAGGAACAAAACCAACTGAAATACATAAACTATACAGTATTTTGGGGATGTACATTCCCTGTGTTTGGGTTCCTGAATGACAACACATTTCTGCAGCAACCAGGCATAAGAGCACTAGAACACAGTAACTGTGTAGTTGTCTCCACACTGGGAACCATTCAGTGCTCTGTAATCTGGCATTTCATTGCTCAGTGAGATTTCAAGAAAGTATAATGTGAAATTTTTTCTGAGTGACACACTGAGCACGTATTTGGCGCGACCCCTGCAGTGTTGTTGCTGACTTCAGTAGTTGCAAAGGTACTAGTAGTAGTAGTAGTTGCAAAAGTAGTTGCAAGTCTGAGGTGTTTGGTACATAATAATTTAGAGGCTGAAACTAGAATAGCTCCTTGGAGTAAGCAGTCAGGTCTTTGAGGATCTTCTCAGGATTTCCTCAGGAAGAGCAATGTGAGGAAATGGCAGATGTGCTACTATGTAATTGGGTTTGAGTTATTTCCTAGAAGAACTGCATTAATGAGATATTTTCACAACTGGTTGGGGTGGTGGTTTTGATTGCAGGGAAAGGAGCTGTTCATGACTGAAGAAGAAAGGCAAAGAGAAGCACGTCTCCGTGAGCAGGAGCGCCAGGAGTTGATGCATCAGAAGCGGCTTGCACTGGAGACCAACAAAATCATCAAAGAGCAGCAGGAGAAAGAGAGATTGTGAGAACGCTCTGTAGGACAGTCTGAAAAACTTAGCTTGGATTTGGAGAGGGCATGGAAGATAGGAGCAAATAATTATTTCTGTGATGCTTCTCACAGAAGTGAGAAGATTCTCAGCTCAGATTAACTTTCATAAAATGTTTTGTCCTGTGATGCTGTTGATACTCTGGGCTTTCAAAGCTGGTATCATTCAAAGCCATCTTGAGTAGAAGGGGTCACTCTGCACCCTGACTGTCATACCCCAATGATTCAGTGTGATATTCATTATTTTCCTGATGCTATTCACTCATGCTTTATTTTTAGCAAGACAGAAATTTTATTATTCATACAAAAGCACTATAGTCTTGCCTCAGAAGGAGGTAGCAACTTAAAGAATTAAGTAGATTATATGCCCTTATTATCCAGATGGTCAGGAATGTCCTCAGGGTTCCTAGGAAACCATACTGAACCTTTGGTATTTTAAAGATGACTTTTAAAACAGAGCGCTTTCCCCCAGTGCAAATGTATTTACTGCCTTTATCTTTTACTAACTATATGCTGACACACTTTGTTCAGGTTCTTACTCAGAAAATACTATTTTTGTCATGTCCTAATTCCTCTTATTATAGAAGAAAGCTGGAGATTTCCCAGAAGGCTGCAGAGGAAGAAGAGAGATATCGCAGAGAAATAGAGCAGTGAGTAAAAACCTTACACAGGCAATGTGCCACCTGGAAAAGGGTTCCTTGTGTATTAGATCTGGCTGAAAACATTCTGCATGTTGCTTTCAAATAAAATTGTGGAGTATTTCCATTTAGCTAAATGTAGGATCCAGTACCTATCAGTAAGTACACCACAGTTAAAGAATAGGAAACTGATCTGAAAATCAGCACCTGTAAACATGAGGCTTATGGCAATAATAAATTCAGTGTGAAGTTCAAGTTGAGCACTTATTTTAAAAGTATTATTAATATGTAGAGAAACAAGATTAAGGAAGTTCTGTGTCCCAGAACTTGTTTACTCTGTCACTGAAACACTAAATTTAATTCTAAGAAAAAATAGCAGTACTGCTAAGAAACAGATCAGTACTACATGTTTAACTGAAGCATTCTTTCACGTTTGGAAGTTTGAAATTAACTGGTTGTTATCATAGTAATAAACTTTCCTTCTAAATTATGCTGGGAAATTGCATGAAAATGCAAGTTTCAGAATAGTATCTGGTTTGATTTATCTTAGCCCTTTTAGGGCTAAGATTAACCCTCAAGTCTTTGGCTTTGCCCCTCTGACAACTTAGCGGGTTTTAATTAATTTAATTCATTTAAGTCTCTTTTCATGTATCTGTATTAGCTAAAATTTTCTGATAGAAAAAGAGGAGGGATTTCTGAATTTGTAAGGTGCAAAAAGAAATATATTCCCCAGCTCTCACAAGAGAAAAATCTTCTGGCAGTCCTGCTGTGGGCTCTGCCAGCAGCACATGGATGAATTCTTACGCATTTCCCTTTTCTCATCCCAGGGAGTTGATAACATCCTGTTCTTTATTTGTGGCCTACTATAGAAATTCCTGCAATAGCCAAAAGCTGCTATAAAAGCAGGCCATCACAGGTGAAGGATGGTTCTGTTCTCCAACTCTAGATTGCCTGTCTGTTATAATGGATGCTGGATGTCTGCTGTGTTGTTCTACACTAAGAGCATCTTTACTCACTCAGGGAGGGCTTTCATGCCCTGAGGGCTGCTCAGTCTAAGGTCTAGCACAGCTTTATACTTCCTTGTATAGTTTTTAAGTATTAATCTGGCATTTTTAAGCTTTTCCATATCACAATCCAAACTGTTAAGTAAATGTCAATCTCCTGGGTGAGGAAGAGGGAGAATGGTAGTAGAGGAACCTAGACAAAATCTAAAGCTGAGCTTTAATGAGCAGTTGTGGCAGGCTAAAATACAATATTTTTCTGTATTAGTTGCTTATGAGGATCATGCCTTGCCTTCTTTTAAGAATCCTTTCCACAGGAATTCCTTGTATAAAGTCACTGTGCCCTGTTTTGGTATCTTACATTTGAAAAAATTTCAAATGTGCCTAAATGGCAGAGGTCCCTAACTCTGTGTACTGCAAGTTACATTGTAACATCAACTTTAAAACTAAAATTAGACGAAAAAAATCTGTCCCTTGTTCCCTGACAATGCCTCTAAATTCAAATAGTGAGCTCAGCTACAGATTTAGGAGTGTTTTGACTCAATGTGAATATTTTTTCATTTTACTTCAGCTAATTTAGAGATGCAAAAGATAATCCAGATATAAATAGCATCATATATATCTAAGACCTGGTAAATTTTGGCAGGTTCAATAAGTTCAAGGCAAGCTGTAGTCAAGATTAGATCTTGGATCGTTTAAGGCAACATATATGAAGCTACATGTTGTCAGGTTATTCTGCCCTTCTGCTGTGACATACTTGGCATTTGCTGAATTTTTGTTTGAAGCATCTTTTTTCTCTGATCATGGTGCCATACGAGGTAATTTACTTGTTTTGCACGCTCTTTTCCTGAATTGGGACACTCTCTGCACCACCCCCATCCTCTATCTGTACCCATCTATTCCCCTCTCCTCTCTTTTTTTATTTTTTCCCTTTTTTTTTTTTTGTTCCCTAGAATAGGGAATTTAATATGGTTTCTGTTTCCACAGTATTTTTGGGAAGAGTCACTTTTTATGGCAACCTAGAACTATGAGTTTAGGAAGCAATCATCAAAATAGATTTAAAGATATAGAGAGGAGTCACATATTTTTTATGTACAATTTGCCATTGTGACATCTGATTTGTATGGTAGATATTCTGTCACTCAATGTTTCAGTTTTTCTAGTTAGTGATTCCAGTCCTAAAAATGAAAAATTTCTAATTGAAGATGTTTTTTTACTTCATTTAAGGTGTCAGTATTGTAGTGAGCCACTCACGGCTTAGTACCTGTGCAGGTGTTGTATAACAGGCCTTAGAAGTCTGAATATTAAATAAGAATATACACTGTGTTTTGCAAATTATCTTAGTAGCTTAGCAAATGAAACAGATTGATGAAAGGAATTCAGTTATGAAGAAGAAGCGGTTTATTATGTTTTATATTCAAGAGAAAAAACAAATATGCTGAAAAATTATAATGTTAATGAATATATATTGATGCTGGAGGTTTTGTACTCAGAATGTCTAACTGCATTTGTTTCCTCTAGGATAACAGCAGAGGAAGAGAAATTTAAAAAGGAGTGGGAAGAAGACTGGGGTCCTAAAGAACCACCCAAGTCTCTAAAAACTGTAACTGCAGAAGTGCACTCTGCCCCTCGCTCCAAACACAAAAGTAAGTAATTGATGTCAACTTGCCTCCTTCTATTTGTCTCAGACACATCACTGAGCTGTAAAGAATATACCACCAATTTGTCTCCGAGTTAAGCTAGCTATGAATTGGTTATTTTCAGAAGGCTGGAAGCATATGATAAATCAACTAATTAACTCTTACTTAACAGGTACCTATCTTGCAAATCTACAGCCATTCAAATAGTCATGGTTTTTAACAATCAGCAGCAGGAAAAATAAAAAGAATAAGGCTTACTAAGAAATGGTCTGAAGCATTAACCTTGGGGTTTTGGTGCATTGTTTTGCATGTTGTTTCTGTTCAGTTCTGTTCATCTGTCAACCTTTTCAAAGTTTGGCTTAGAAGAGATCTTAAAGATCACCTAGTTCCAACCCCCTGCCATGGGCGTGGACACCTTCCACTAGACCAGGTTGCTCAGAGCCCCATCCAGATCTGGCCTTGAACACTGCCAGGGATGGGACATCCACCACCTCCCCTGGGAAATCTGTTCCAGTGCCCCACAGTAAAGAATTTCTTCCTAGTATCTAATCTAAATCTATACTCTTTTAGTGTAAAGCCATTTTCCCTTGTCCTGTCACTACATGCCCTTTTAAAAAGTTCCTTTTCAGTTTTCTGGTGGCCCCTTTTAGGTGCCAAAAGGCTGACATAAGCTCTCCCAACAGCCTTCTCTTCTCCAGGCTGAACAGCCCTGACTCCCTCCCTCAGCCTTTCCTCATAGCAGAGGTGCTCCAGCCCTCTGATCAACTTCATGGCCCTCTGCTGGATCCATTCCAAAAATTCCACATCCATCTTATATTGGGAGCCCCAGAGCTGGATGCAGCACTCCAGGCGGGGTCTCATGGAAGCAGAGCAGAGGGGCAGAATTCCCTCCCTTGCCCTGGAGCCCATGCTGCTCTTGATGCAGCCCAGGATGCTGCTGGCTTTCTGACTTATCCAAAGGGAATTAAGATAGTTGGAGCTTAGCTGGCGGTCAAGAAGCTAAATTGGAAGCTGCAAATTGTACATGGATAAAGTACTAAAATTGTATTGCACAAAGAAAAATGTGAAAGTTCTTGTTGCATAATTTATAGGAGACCTGGGCCGACTCCTATCCTGATGTTATTTTATTATATTATTTTGTGTGTGACTTTGGGAAAACCATCACTGCTGATGGTTATGTTACAGGAAAAGCCACCAAACCCTCCAGGCTTCCCTTCACCACATAGCAGACCAATTGTCCACATGTAGATTCTAACAGCTCTTCAGGGCTGGAGCAGGTTGGAGATTGATTTAAGTAGGACTTTTTTTTTTTAACAATTCTGTAGAAAAACATCCCATCGCTACCTACATTTTTTTATTTCACGGAAACTTCTAGTCACACATTACTGATCTCTTCTTCATTTCATGGGAACCTCCAGTTACTGTCATGTCTGTCCCCTCACCCCTTTCCTCCTTTGTTTCTCTAGAAGATTTAAAGGGAGTTGCACATGACCAACTTGAAACAGATGACATGGATGAAGTGAACATAAAGCAGGACAAACAGGTTTGCCACTCAGCCCTGACTTCCTGTCCTGATTCAGATTCTTCCTGTGTCTCACCTCCTCCTGACAGTCAGTCTTGACATTGAACTGACCATTTGGTTTTCCTAGGGCAATATGTCCTTTAGTAAATGGTGAAAGATTTTGACACTGCTGCTGTCATTGCATCTAAAGATACCTTGATATGAAATCTAACAACCCTACAGAAACGTGGAGCGTATTGAGTGCTTGGTGTTAGCACTGCTTCTTATATAAAGTTATGGTAATATGCTCTTTTGTATGTTTATACTTAGCAAGATATTGTATAACATTTATGCATTTGTCCTGGGAAATGGAGCTGCTCATGTCTCCTCAAAAGCCATGTTCTGCCACAAGCTTGAATGAGTTTGAGTACCTGTTTAATTTTCATAAAGCTTGCTAAAACTACTGTAAAGTAGGAGTGTGACCATAGAAATCCTAGCAATGCACATGCCTGTGTGGTTCTGTATGAAGATGACTTGTTGTGTTTCCTTTGTTTGGCATAAAACGTGTATCATTAAAATAAGGGACACTTATGACGAAATGTAACAGAACCATTTATCCAGAATTTAGCTAAGAACTTGTCATGTGACATCAAACCTCTGGTGTTGCACCTTCAAATAAATTCTTATCAGTTACACAAATCATGGGTTGGTCTGAGTATGAGCCTGTCTTTGGCTTTTCTTCAAAAAACAAATTTTCTTTACCTTTGTAGCTTTTGGATGGTTTTATCGATATGAAGGAAAATTTCCCACAATCCGTAAGGTAGAAAGTTTGAAATGTGGATTTTTTTGCTGTGTGCGTGTTTGGATTGGAGTTCCTCGTTTTTCTTCTTCTCTGTTATTAGTAAACATTCTTTATAGTCAAATACTCCTTTTTTAAACATGTGCACAAATGCAGATGCCTTTGGGATGCATGTGTCTAGGACTTTGTCCTTTTGAGTCCTTCAGGCTCTGAGTTCTGCCATGTGCAGAGGGAATTGTATAACAACACTTTGCAGGTGTTCATTACAGGTGGGCAATGCATGTCTTTGTGTTCTCCAAAACTACTCAGAATTATGTGTATTTAAAGACAGTAGAGACAAAAATTATACAGTTATACCTTTGCAAATCTCCCTGTAGGAGGAGTGCTGAAAGCAAAAGGCTTTTAGGCATGCACACATGAGCAAAAAAAAAAAAAAAATTAACAATCTTTAGGCTGATAGAATACTTCTGTGTCTGTAGAGATGCTGCTGAACTATTGCAATTTCAATTTATCAGAATATCAAATAATATTTTATACTTGCTGTTGCTTCCTTCTCATTATTTCTTGCAATGTATATTAACCACATTATAGGGGGATTCCTCTTGTGTTGTGTGCGTTAGTGGTGGGGTTTTTGGTAATTAACTGTGGTAAAAGTACAGTGAAGATTGTGTGTGGATCTGGCAATAACTCAAGGTTTCAGAGGAGGTCAGGATTGTTTCTGACAGATGAAGTATTTGTGTCACTGTTTAGGACCATTACTTTGATCTTCTGTGTGCCCAGGATATACCTGTTCCCCTTAAAAGAGATGAGGAGAAGATGGTGCATTCCAATACCTTTTTGTACTGCTAGTGACTGTAAATCATCATGAAGCCTGTGTGCAAGCCAGGGCCATTAGGATTTTTATCTGAAAATTATAAATACATGCTGTGGAAACTCTTCACACAAAGAGGGTAATATTTTTTGTTGCTGCTGACAACTATAGTTTAGAGAATGCCCAAATACCTCTTCATATACTAATGATCTTAGCACAATTCCTGTTGAACTTTACCACACAATGTGCACTAGAAGCTTGAAAAGATTTATTTTTAATCATTTGCTTTTGGCAGTGATGAATTTTTATCCTACTCCCTATTGCTAATGATTTTTTGTTTGTTTTAAAAACAAAATTTCACTCTGTACTAAAAATGTCTATAATAGGAAGTAAACTGAATCCATGGGGAAAATTGTAGGAAAGGATGAATCATCCTGTTGTATCTGAATGCTGTGAAGGAAGCTAAGCAGTCAGAGATACGATCACGTTCTAGACTTAGGCTTGTGTACTGCTTAGTGTGCCTTTGAATCCAGTAATTCTTCAAAAGTTGGTACCTAGCAAGTTGACCTGCCTGATGTTACATCTAGCAGACAGTACTAAATGTATCTTCAAATTTTTTAGAAGATCATATTGGCAATTGTTCTTAAGATAGAAATTAATTACCCCTGAGTAAAACACACCACAGAAATAGGTTTATGTTAAAACATTAGTGTGAAAAGCTAGATTTTTTTTTTTAATTAAGCTTTATCTCCAGTGCTTTTGTAGTTCCTTTTTACCCTGCTCCCCCTTTTCCCCCTGTTCCCACTGCAACACCACCACCATGTAACCATGAAGCAATAGACCACATCCCACTGAACTCAGCACCACAAAGTTCCAGTTAACTGCTTGACTGGGGGAATTGGCTTCTGTAGCTGCCAGGGAAAATGTCTGTTTTCCAAGGCTTTGTTATCAATATTACCATGCAAAAGGTGAAAGGAAGACAAATAATGCTATTGAATGTGAAGCAGTTTGTGATGGTTTTGGGAATTCAAAGCATGAAAAGTCAATAGCTGATGATGATGAGAAGAACAAAATCAAACCTGAAGCACAGCCTTTCTGGCAGTGTCAGTAATTGTCAATAAGTGGCCACCTGCTCAACAGCTTCACTTTTCATAAATAAAAGGAGAACATGGCATTTCCAAAATGAACTAAGTCCTAGGTGTACAAATGTGAAAGGGTAGCAGAAATGTGACATCACTATAGTAGAAATAAGGAACAGTGTGTGTTTTCAAGGCAACATGAACAGAGGCTTCCAAATGACTATGTAGCTTTTCCCTTTGTTTGTATTCTACATCTAAAATTTTAGAGTCACTTTGTGCTGTATTAGTTAACCTAGATCAGAGTAGATTTTATCCAGTGCTTATAGGAGCTACATGGTCTTTGTGATGCAATGCTCTGTCTTGGAAGCAACTGAGTTTCTGCACTGATCTAAACCTTTCTTCTATAATTCCTTTTTTCACTTTCATTAGGGAATGCAATGCTAATTTTAGGGCATATGCATGAAGGTGTTGTATGCATGCACTATTCACATCTGCCTATACATGAGCATCTGTCACCTGAAAGCAACCAGTCTTATGTATGTGTATATATATATATATATATATATCTATAATTGCCAAAACAGAGATGGCAAATCAAGACCCAACCAAAACTGTTTGAATATTCAGTTTTGTAGTGGGCCTGTGTGCCATAAAGTTGTAACTTTGCAGAGGAAGAAAAAAGTTGAATTCCGTGATCTTATCCAGCTTATGTGAGGGGGCAAAAGCCCTCCAAAAAGTTCAAATTTTCTGCAAATTGCTGGGTAAATGGACTTTGGATTTTCTTTTAAAAAACCATCCCCATACTTGCATAGACTGTAATTAATTTTTCAAGGCAGACACTCATGTACCTAGATGTAAGTTTGGGGTGTTTTTTGCTGATATGAAAAGTTTTGTTACAAAACCTTCCCAGAAAGGGAAAGAACGAAAGAAGTCAAAGAGTGATAGTTTTTGTGAACAGAAGAAGAATAAAAAGGAAATGGAATTTGAGCAAAAACTTGCCAAAGAGAAAGAAGGAATGCTGGAGAAAGAAAAACAATTGAAAATAAATCGTCTTGTGCAAGAGGTATGTTGTGATCTATCAAGTGCAAAGCTATATTGAAAGAAAACTAGATGGATTTTTAGTGGAATTATTTTAGCAGGATACTTCTTTAATTATTTCAAAGAAAATGAAATTTTTAAAACTGTTTTACTGCAAAATTCTGTTGCCACATTTGCTTATTTCTAGTCAGCTTTTGCCCAAATGAGGATACCTCTGTAGTTGTGTCCATCTGTAGTGATTAATTTACTGAAAAACAGCAAAATAGTAAATCCTTTGTAAAAGTATTGTTATTATTTTTAAGACTATTTTGGGTGGCATTTCATACTTTAGAAACATATTTGTGTTATGACCATACTTAAAACCTTTTCTAATGCACCAAAATTATGGTCAAGGTGTCTGAGACAGAACGAGAAGACCTGGAAGAATCAGAAAAGGTGCAGCACTGGGTGGAAAGACTTTGTCAAACACGGTTAGAACAGATTTCCTCTGTGGAGAATGAGTCTCCTGAGGTAAAATTCTAGCTTTTCCATATATTGCATGATCTCTAAATAACTGAAAGTTGTCTCCTAAAAGCAACAGGTTTTACCAGTGAGAAAAATCTGTCTTTGCCTTTCCCTTTCCATCGCTTCTAAGAGAGGGGGGGAAAAGAGTTAATAATTGATGACTTGCAATCTACAGAATTTGCTTTTCCTATATTTTATGAAAATCTAAACATTATTTTAATGAACTTATCGAATTTTGTCATTTTAAACTCTATTATCACCACTAAATTATTTTAGTGAGATAGTTTTATTGTCTCATGAAATATTTGGGCTAGGTGGGACATGCTACCAGTAACAAAAGGTAGATCCAGCTATATTTGTTAGTATCATGTGACTAGAAGAACATCATTGATGATGAGCTCTTGGAAGCTTCCTTGTATTGCATGAAATAATGGAACAGGATAAGAAAATTACAAAAAGATACGAAACTCACAAGGAATAGGGTTGGGGCTTGTGCTTTAAGTAGCTCCCTTTAATCAGGGGAGCTGCAGAAAGTGATTGTTCCTTAGAGCCTTAGGGTTCTAGACATGGAGTGAGGCTTTCCCACCATCATGTTGCTCTGGCTGTCTTCCAAGGAAAGCCACTTCCAAGAGGAACACTGCAATCTACTGAGCTCCCATGGGATCCCCGAGAAACTGCAACCACAAAAGGGACCTTGGGGAATGCTCTTGCATGATTTTCCTTCAGGTCAGCTCTGAAAAAAGCAGCTGATCTTTTGTTCCTCATGGCCCTAGGCTCAGATCCATGTGGTTTTTCAGTACAGGTCTTTAGTGGAATGATTATGCAGAGGTTTTCTCTCACTGTCCAAACTTGGCAGCCTGTGTTCTGCTAGAACTTTGTCCCCCTTTGTAAAGTAAGAAGGAACATCACAGATTACAAACACTTGTTGTATTTTCAGAGCTCTACCTGGATTTAAGACCAGCACTCTGTGTTGTGTTTCCTCCGTGAATTTTTCCATTCCGTTATATATAATTGCTCTACCACGATTTTTCTACAAAACTACCCAAGCAGTTAAAACACGTAAAACACAAAACCTGAGTGCTTCTTAGGGGTGAATGCAGCTGAAAGATATTCAGATGCTACAGGTTCGAACTGTTTCTTGGGAACAGGAGCATTCAAGTTCTCAACCTTTGCCAAAGAAAGAGCTATTTTACAGCAGAAATCGGTGAGCATGTTAGATAAGAAAAATGTGAGAAGTGTTGCACTTAAGAGAAGAAGTGTTGCCATATTTGAGTATGATGAATGTGTTTGTCAGACAGCTTATCTATCTAAGGTTTCCTCAGCTGAGTCTACAAAATAGCAAATTGATTGAATTTGCTCAAATACTCCAGTTGGATCACGGATAACAGAAATGTTAGCAACTATAATAGCATGTGTACACTCCTTCCTCACACACATGCTTATTTTTTTGGATGAGCTGCTCATTGTGTTCAAACTCTGAAGCCGTTTAGTGCCCCAATAGATCTGGTGTGGATTAACATGAATTATAAAATCTCAAGCCCCTTGAGGTTCTGAATTTAATAGCACACGAAACTTTTTGTTTTGATAGCTGCTTAAGCTTAGTTTCCTTTCTTGCACTAATGTGTGGTTATGTTTAAACAACTTTAACCCCTTTCCCTTTTTTAATGACATAGAATCTCAAGGCCTGTCTTTGATTATTTTCCTTCAAATAATCACCTTTGTGAGGACTAATTCTTGCTCTCTCCTCATAAGAGCCAGAGAGGCACAAGTTGTGTTATCTTGGTTTGTCCTGTGATTTTTGCCTTTTGAAAACTTCATGCCATTGGGGTTTTGTGGGGTTTCTTCTGTTGATCCCCTTACCCCAACAGCTGCTGTCACACCACTCCCGTTTTTCTGTTGCATGTTCTAGAATCCCAAGGAGTGCTTTTAGGCTTTCAGAGAAAACGTTTGTGTATATTCTGTGTGGGTGAAGCCAAGATCCTCCTGTGGAGGAGCAGTTGGGCTCATCGGTGTTCTAGGGCTGGCCGTTCTTCGGAAGCGTTGCAGGCAGAGATGTTGAGGCAGATTTCTGTTCTGTCACACGTAGCTGGCCAGTGGACGTCCTTCTGCCTCTCCCTCTGCCACCTCCATGCGGCGCTTTGCCGGGGGCCTGCAGCTGCACACCACAGATCTCGATGACATAAACTTAGACGAAGTTGACAAACCCAAGCAGCGCGCGCCGCCGCCTCCGCCACCACCGCCAGCCCCTGCTGCTACCCCAGCACCAGCAGCTCATCCACTTCCTGCTTCAAATGCTCCACGAGGTCCAGCCCTGTTGGTAACACCAGCTTCCCAGGTGACCTCGGGATCTGTTTGGATGCATGCGCCCTTACCATTCCCCTGCGTGCCTCCCTGCCCTGATCCATCACCCTGTTGGTTCACTGGACCTACTCTTCTGCCCCTTGCAGTATTAAAAGAGGGAAAGGAGTGGTTTCTTCATTTTTTCATAGAGAATGCAGTCCAGAGGTAGTTTCATTTTAACACTTTATGAGTGTAAGGATGGGGTTTGCTCTCCTGCTTACATACCTTGTAACCCTATCACCTGCAGATGTCCTAGGCAGAATGTGTCAGTTAAAAAAAAAAAAAAAAAAAAAAAAAGATGATTTGGACTTGAGTGATTAAAGACTGAAAAAAAAGCAATTGCAAGCAGCAGATTAAATTCATTGTTAAATTGAAGAAAAGTATCCCTGTAGTGAAAATGACTTGTAAAAGTGCTTTAAATGTGTCATCAAATTGCTTTGTTAGGTGAGAAGAGTGGACAAAGAAAATTGGCCTAAAGTCAGAAGGTCAAACTTTTTAAAGGTCAAAACTGTGTAAAATAGAAAAGCAAGAGCTGGTCACCTAGTTTGACTTTTTGCACTTTGAGAAAACATCAACTTTCTCCTTATTGCAATCTGAGTCAAAAAGAGGATCAAATAAAAGAAATCTTGTGCCACATCTCTCATTAGGAAATAAAAGGCAGCTGATTCCTCATAATTCCCTTTGCTGAGCACTGTAGTGAGAATCATGTACTTGGTCCTTAGGCAAAAGATGCTTCCTTGTTTCAAGCAGCAGAAGAGGATCCCATATGGTCCCTTCTTTCCTACACAGTTTTCTGCATGGGTTGTCTGATTGCACTGTTGGGTTTTGGTGGGGGGGGGTTGCATGTTTACTAAATGGTCTTTGTATTTGCATGATTCTCCTTGGGTGGGGAAGGATATGCAAATTTATCCATTTTTGGTGAAAACTGGTAGATTCACTCTCTGAATAATTGCCCAGATGTGACCCATGAATCTTTTGTACACTTATGTGGAACTCAGTTAATGCTTGATCTATGTGGTTCATACATTTGAAGTGCCAAGAATGTGCTAGATCTACTGAAATGGAAATATCATATGTTCTTATGCATAGCAGATTTCCCAAGTTATTTGCAAAATAAAAATGACGTGAAACAACACAAGTGTACAAAATACTTGTGTTGAGAGGAGAAGTAGACTCTTCTGAAGAGAACAGAGAATATTCAGATAGAAGGAGTAATATAGGAACTGCCATACTGATCTGACCCCAAACCAATATATTCTAATATCTGTTTCTGGCAGTTTGTCACTGCTAGCTATGTTAGACAAAGCAAATTAATAATTAAGAAAAATATGTTAGGTAACAACAAATAACCTAGCCATTAAAATTAATGTCAGTTTTCACTGAATATAATTACTGTATATGAGGAAATAACTAGGCTCTTAGTAAAATAAATTGAGCAAAAGCTGCTTTGTTTATAAATAGATAACTCATTTGAGAAATGGAAGAAAAATCCAAAGCTTGACAATTTATTCTTGCTACCTTTTACAAAGTCAGTTTTTAACCCGACAGATAAGCAAAAGCAGTGCATTTGTGTGACTATGGATTAAAGATCTCGTGTTTATGCCTGCTAAAGCCAAAAACTGTAGTTGTCCCATAAGTTTATTTTTCTAATATTACTTAAGCTGGTAAATCTTCTCTACATTGCTCCATTTTTGGTTTTAAGTCAGATCATTTAATTTCCAATTCAGCTCGAACAAAACCTGACAAAAGAAATAAAATCCTGTCAGAGACATTCTTGAGAACTAGCTGTTAAAATATCTGTTATAAATTGTCTGTTTCTGAAAAAAATATTATTAGCTTTACACTTTATGTGAACCCAGTACTAAGTGTGCTGCTGTTTAGGTTGTAGGAAACACCTCCCACGTTGGCAAAGCGTCCCCTGTGTCAAGCAACCCTCTGGTACGTCACAAGCTGTTCATCATGGCTGTAGTTTCATGAACTTCCCATGTAGTGCTAATGGCAAGAAATTGTCAATTGTCACTCTGCAGGGCTAATTTATTTAAAATTCAGCACAGGGAATGATCTGTGTGGATACACTGCCGTGCTGAAAGCACAAGTGGTAGAAGTGACTCCTAGCATTCCAATGATTTTGTATTCCAACAGTTTAGCAAAATGCAGTCCATATTTGCATTTTGTGAATGTCTGTATATCACAGCACATGTGCTTTGTTCTTCTATCAAGGCAAAAATTGCTAGGTTCAAGCTATCTTTTAAATATAATGGGTGCTAAGATGCAAGTTTCGTCTCAGAACCACCATTTGTTTGATACCTCTTTGCACTGATTTTGAGTCAGAATGATCAGACATCCATTCTGCACTCTAGAAGAATCTGTTGCTGAATTGTGCAACTCCAGGAGAAATCATCCAGTTCCAGTGCAGCTGAGCAAGTTGGTATCTGTGAATCTGTTGATTCTGATTCTTCTAAATTCAGAATGCTTAATGATACAATGTATTTTTGCAGTGTGGAACAACATTAGTTGAGTGATATCCACAGGGACTTTAAAATATCTGATTCAAACTTTTTAAAAATTATTTAAGAAAGGAAAGGATGGGGGCGAGGAGGGGAAGCCCATAGGGGAAAACACACCCACACACACACACCCCCTCCCCCCCCCAAAAAAAACAAACAAAAAACCAAATCCAAAAGGTGGCTTAACCCATTTGCTGGAAGCAGATAAATAATTTCAGAGGTTACAGCTTGTACCCTAAGAACAATCCCTGGAATACATCACATTTCCTATGAGAAACATTGAGAAAAGTGTCCCAAGAGTTGCTGGGGTTAAGTCAGAAGCTGAACCCACAGGGCTCAGTTTTGAACTCTTTTCTTGAATAAAACTGTGCTTGGTGCCAGTGGGAGTTTTGGCTGAGTGACAAGTGTAGGATTGGACTAGGACATGCTGAATGATTAAGTCTCAGATGCCTCTGGGTATCTCTGATTTGTGGAGTCAAGGGCAGGGAATTAACCTAACAAACCCTCACTGTTAAATCAAGATAATTTAACTTGAAATTCTTTATGGAAAGCTGTTTGCTGCAGTGCTGCTGAATTTCATCTTAAAAGATCTATTTAGCCATGAATTAGTTAAAATCTTGTTTTGGGTTCACTGTGTTCTTACACTTAGCTTTAGCAGTTTTGTTTTTTTTTTTCCTCTAACTTCTCATTCAGTTTGTTGCCTTTATGGGAAAAATGCCAAAAGCGGGGCTGAGATTTTTCCATAATCTTGCGGGTGAAGCCAGAATTTAGGTGAAAAGCTACTACTTGGATATAAGAGAAATCGTGTTTTGGTTTGTTGACTTTGTAAGCCTTAGTCAAAATAATTCTCTCAGCTCTGTTTTGTATTAGTGTCTTTAAATTCATTATGATAAACCATTTGAATTGGGGAGTCTTGGTGAAATGATGGATTTGCACAAATTAGGTTGCAAACTGTAATTTTCTTAAATTAACTCCATAGCAACTTGCTCCAAGTCCACCTACCCAGCGTCATCCAGGGGTACCAATAGTCTCTAAACCAGTTATGCTGCATCCTGACCCAAACTTCGTGGTCAGGCCAACAATCAAATCAGAGGCCCTGGTAAGCCTTTTAATATCCTTTTTCTGAGTGCTCCAGTACTGCGGGGGTTTGGTTTTGCTGTTCTTTGAGATGTCCTCAAAGAATCAATCTTTGTTCCATTTCCTGCTAACTAAAATTCCTATATATTTTCAAGCAGGCACTAAGGGTAAGTACAAAACAGTATTTTTCAATTTTTTTCCAAGGTGGAAAAGCCAATTTTAGTGACAATTTTTGTACAGAGGTGCATAATTCCAGAGCATGTAAAGCCCTAGAATTTGTACATCTTATTTCTCATTTATTCAGATGCTGGGTTTTATTTTTATAAATTCTGAATTGATTAGAAGTGAAATAATAAAAATAAGGTTAACTGCTTTTTTTCCTTTGTAAATGGTCATGAACATAATTGA
>WEZZ01013951.1:106115-119202 GCA_013400585.1 Chloropsis cyanopogon
TTCTTGATTGTGCTAAACACTGTCTCAGCACACTAAGAAACGTAACCCAGCAAAACTTAGAGGTTTGATATTAGAACAATTTCTACTGGTGTTATTTTTTCAGAGACAGAAGGAGCGCAGAAGACTGAGCTGGGAAATCTGTGGGAGTACCAGCAGTTGAGTTGTAGCCTTGCTTCTTAGTCACAGAACTATCTTTCTTCTCCCCATCTACCCTGTTAACTTGATTTGCTTGGATACAGCTTAAAATGCATGAGAGGCAGCTGAGGAAATAGTTCCTGCTCAGTACTCCAGGTATATCAAGAAAGTGTTGCTTTGAGATCTTTAACCTGTGTTGCTTTAGGCAATGTAAGTAGGTCGTCAGGAGAAAGGAGCCGGTCACTTCTGAAATCTTAAAATTATCTTAAGCTATTAGCCAGGTTTTTTTACTGTATTTCTGACTTTCAATGCCCTAGAACTGCATCCCATATTTCATTTGCCAGCTAGCTCAAGGGGTTGGAAAATGTTACAAGAAAATACATTTTTCAAGCAACTTCGCTTTCAGTTACTTTGATGTGTGTGAGCAGTATCCCAGGTGTAAGTAATTGAACAGGATTACCCATTTTGAGTTGCTACTGCATTGCTCTTTGGTGGCTGTCATTCATTGCATGTGCTTGTGCCTCATCCCTGTTCAACAAGGGCAGCTTAGAAAAGATAACAGTAAATGGAACTTTCTCTTGTTCAGCCAATGCTCAGTTTCCTTTGGGAGTATGGAAACTGTGACCTGATGCACAAAGCAGGAAGAAGTCCAAGTACTTCGCTGACAGTATCACGAATGCTCTAAACCACTTTTAAGAGAAGATGGTTTTTTGTTTTTCATTTGCTGTAATCTCAGAGGGAATATGTGTAGTTTCTCAGAGCTGTTTGTTTGGTTAAGACAGCCAAACCTCACTATCTCTCTCTATGGGATAATAACCCAGAGGAAGACTTTCTCAGAACTGTTAACAACCATTCTTATTCTCTCAGGAATATCTTGGCCACGATGTCTTTAGCAAACCCCCCACAGCTGCTGAACTGGAGCACGAATTACATTAGAGGCTTGTGATGTTCACATTGCTCTGTGAGCCCGTGCGTGCCTGTGTGCAGGCAAAAAATGTGAGACCCTGTGGATCAGAACCATGGGATGCATTACAGGATAGGAAATACCATGGTTTGTTACTCATATGGATATTAGCATAGGGAGGGCTTTGATCTATTTATTACTGCCATTCTGCTAATTCATAATTGAGCTACTATTTATCATGTGGCCATGGCATCTTTTAGAAATTGTGCATACATTTCAGAGAAACTAGGGTTTTTTTAAAAATGCTCTATTCACAAATAAATGTACAACATAAGGAGGGGTGTATGCATGTACATACACCAATAAGGCTTTGTAAAATTAACTTAATTTGAGGAGCACACACGTACAAATAATCTCAGCGCTTCACAAATATGAGACATAACCTCTGAATATATGTAATTTGTTATAATCCCTCTCACCATAAAAAAAAAAAGAGTGAAAAATCATGGCTTTGTGTCAAAGGATGCCTATCTGATTGTAAGGAGCTTGATATGCAATGGTTGATAGAGGTCCTTCTGTTTGCTTCAGCTGTATGTTGACCCTGATAAAGTGTGGTCAGATTTTGGGTAGCTGCTGTGGAACTCTTAGCCATCTTTCACCACAGAAATATCCCCCTGGGATCTCTGTTGATATGAGCAGACACTTTTACACCATCTGAGGACCAGGTCTAGCGTAGAAAAGCCAGTGTCTTAAATGTAAGTACGTGACCCTTAGGATTAAAAATCAGATGGGTCTCTCGTAATCAAGTGATGATAAGCTAATAAGTGCTTGATCCTCATACTGAGTTTGACCTTCAGTGTTTTTCTGCTGTCTGCCAGTTTTATCTTTTGCCATTGTCCTTGGTCTCTGGAGGTTTCTGCTTTTCTGACTGATGGAAATTTCTGGAATAGATTTAAAAGCTGTTTTTCTGCAGACTTGAGATCTGAGGTGGCTCCAGGTGGGCCATTCACAGGTCATGCAAAGTTTTTTTAAGGACACTAACTAGGATGCTTGCTTTCCTTCTTCCTAAGGAAGGCATCTAAAGGTTTGCCTCTGCTGGAATGCTGGGGGCCTCTGCTGGAGTACTTCTTCCTCTATCCCTAGATCCACATTTGATGTGTTATTGAAGGACACAGATAATAGCACAACACTTTGGTGAGGCTCAGGGTCTAGTTATATTTACAACAAGGCAACTTTGGCTACTTTTGGTCTTTACTGAAATCATCTAGGGTGAAAGAGGAAGTGGAGACAGACATAGGAAAAGCAATCTATGAAATTTCTGTTCTCTTGAAGGGAAGCTTTTGAAATGTGAAACTTCAGAGGATCACAGCTTATAGTTCTCCAAACTGTGATGGTGGATGCATACAATAACATCCATGATTAGTATAAAAGGCATTGGAAGGAAGTTTTAAGGAATTAATTCTGGATAAGTAAGTTGCAGACTGGCAGCTCTTGGATATGTAAGTCTGAACAGCTGTGGTTTAACTCAAAGTGTTTGTCTACATGGTAACACATGGAGCCCGCTGTTGCTTCATGATTCACAAAACCTGCTGCATGATGAGCAATGGGCATCCCTTGCACACCTGAACTTGATGTATGTTTGCCACTTAGAAAGCAATCACTTAAAGCAAAGCACTTAAGTGCATGCTTAAATTTAAGCACATGAGCCAATCCCATTGACATAGTTTGAGTCCAGTAATCCTGCTCAGACTGGACTTTGCTGGATGGAGACCTGAGGTCAAAATCTGAAGGCAATTGATGCCTTAGTCCTGAATATGCTTAGTATGGAAACTTGTTAATGCTAAAGTTCTAGTATTCATACTGAATTTTAGTTTCTCCTCATTTTCTCAAATAATCTTTAAAGGTTATTCCTCCCAACAGCTCCCACTGCCCATTTTCTTGGCTTGTCCTCATCTTATCTTTTCTCACCATTTCTCTTCCAAACATCAGTAAAACTCATTAGTCTTCAATAGCTATAACAGAGTTTGTTTATATGGTGCTTAGAGTAAAGTTTGGGAGAAAGAGACTGAGATTCTCCCAACATAAACTGAGCAAGATAGAATCAGACAGCCTTTTTGAGGACAAAGACTTTTCTAAACAGTAAGGAAATGAAAGGGAAAGTTGCTAATGGTTATTCTTTATGCAAAGCCAAACCTTCACGTAAAACGAAGAGAATTTCAAACTACTTTTTATGAAATTTTGTTCTCTTTCCTCTGCCTTTCCCCTAAGCAGTTCTGGATGCTTTAACACTGAGACCCAATGCTCACGTTGGCAACAGCCTGAGGCTCTTGAGGATTAATGCCACTTAACAGAGAGCAAAGAACACTAGATATAAAACATTTTTAGAAACACTCAAGAGAAAATTAAGCTTTGACAAGAATCTTGTAATAAGTGTTTCCCTGACAGGGTGAAATAACTTTTCACGGTTATCCTTTGAAACTAAGTAGATTATAAGTTTGCAAATATCAGTATTTTTGTTATTCTTTCCTCCCCCCTAGTACAAAATGTGGAATTTTTGGAAGGGAGACACCCAGTAAGAGATTTTAATTAGCAGCAATTCCAATCTCAAGGAAGGACAAAGGGAAAGAAAGAGAAGTGCATGTTCCTGTTTTGATTATTCACAAAGAATTGTGGTGAAGCAGATCTCTGAATGTTATTAACCTGCTAGGACAGAAGAAATTGCATACTCTTCCTCAGTGGAAATCAGGCAGCTCCATCTAAATGCAGAGGAGTGACATGCATAGCAAGAATCCAGATTGAGAGGACACATAAGTCTTTTCTCCAACTAATATATAAATTTCTCATCAGTCATTTCAGAATTTACAGGTGGGTGCAACATAATTTATAATGTTGTTTTTCTTCTTGGAGAATTTGATTGCAACAAATTTCTGTTCACACTCATAGGGCTGATTGAAACAGAGGTGGTGGGCATATTTTGTGGTTGGATCATTCACAGGGGAAAGTTAATTGGGTGTATTAAGTTGCCATTAAGTTGTAATGATTTGTCCCATATTGTACTGCTGCAGGAAGGCTGTGTTTGTTTGTTGTCAGCTGTGACAGTATTCGCATTTCTTTGCCTCTAGCCAGACAAACAGATGCAGAGAGGTTTTTTTCTACTATGCTATTGAAGTACATCAGGAATAGTATAACTTCTCAAGGATAAAGTTACCTGGTATTGCTTTTTCTAATGGTGTCTTTAAACATGTGTGCATGTTTAAACAGATGCTTAAAATACCATTGTAAATAGATGGGGAAAAGTGGCTAGATTTATAAATGACACAAAGGGACAAAATACTTACCCTTCTTTGTACTAGGACAAGGTAAGTGATTTTTATACCAGGGACATAACCATTTTCCTAAGAAGTAAGATAGATAGAAGTAGATAACCCCTGAGTATGAAATCCATTTCATACTCAGGTGTCATCATATTTCATTATTAAATAACTATTCTTTCTTTAATAATTATGTGGTCTCTTAACCACAGGGAAATGATCCACTATAGTCAGCTTTGTTCCCAGCTGTGGAAGAGGAAGGAGTTTTTATCTAGTTCTAGCATGATCCTTTCCTTATCTTACAATATCTTAAGCCTTTGTTGCCCAAACTACAAGCAAATAGGGAAATGGCAAGTGCTTTTTTATGATGTGGTGAAAAGGACATCAATTCAGAACTTTAGTTTAATAAAGAAGCCATGGCCAATTCCAGGACTGGGAATATGTAAGAAGCAATCTTACTTTTTCTGCCCAGATACTATGAGCATGTCCTGAGGATGTGTCCCTGGCACACATGAGAGGATCATCCCTTGTCAGTGTTTTCCAGCTGGATGTGGTTGTTCTTGTCTCCACTGCGTTGCTGTTACGCTGCAGATGAAAAACAGACAGCTGAGAGTTGCACGTGAAAAACCCCCATGGCTGAGCCTCAGCACTTGACATCGCCCTTCACATTTGGGCTGCCAAAATGCAGACGTGCAGAACGTTTGCACTGGCTCGTGTTGCTGCCTTATCACAGGAGACAAATATAGCCCGGGGAAAGCATGCTGAGAAAGGCTACCTACAGCCGTGAGAGAAAGAGAGAATTGGGAATAACTCCATGTGGGAGGGAGGATCAGAGTGTGGGAATTATGCCCTACATAGATGGTTCTGACACATCCCCTTGTAGTGTCAGGTGGGCAGCCAAGGGTGTTTGTGGCAGCACACGGCTGCCCAGGTACCTGCTGGGACCCATGACTTAGGCTGAGAAGTACCTGAGGCTTTTTTAGGAAGAGTCTCTACCTAAAGAGACTCTGCAAACTCTCTACAAACCAATTCCTGTAAAGAAAGGCATTTCTATCTACTATGTTTTACAAACTGGTCTCATAGGCTATTTATTTGAAAAACTATAGAACCTGACACAGTGTTCATTCATGTTACAATTCGTGGTCAATTCTCATTATATCCTCAGTGGGATTTCAGCTCTATCAATCACAGCTGTGTTTACAGTTTTTGCACACTGCAAATTGACTGCTGCACTCACCAGTCAGCATTGTTTTCATATCTAATGCTGCAGACTCAAACAGTGCAACATACACGGTTATGAAAACATTCAGCTCTGAGAATTTTTTTACTTTTTTTTTTTTTTTCAAAAAATCTACAACAAAAGTGCACGGCTTCTCTTTTAGAAAGAGATTTACAATATAAACATTATCTACAGCCTTGTGATATTGCCAGTCAGGAAAAATTAATACACATGCTGAGGGGAAAACTGCTTCTGAAGGAAACAGGAATTATTCTCTTTATAACCATTATCAGGAACACAAGGAACTTTTCCAACTTTTGTTTCTTTGCCACAACAGTGTAGATTTTTTTTTTATTATACAAGTTTTCATAATAGGCACATCATATTCCTACCAAAAACTCATACTTTCTTCAGAGCAGTTCTTACAGAGAGATCTGCAGCTGCTTTACATTCTGCACTGATGTGGGTACCTAGAATTTTTTACTACCACCTTGTATCATAATAGTGCATGTAAGTGCCACTCAGCATCAGAATCCTGATATGTCTTAAACATTGTCCCACCTCTAAATATTCTTGTTTTCAGAGATGGATTAGGAATAAAAGCAGAATCACAGAATTGCTAGTTTGGAAAAGAGCTCTCAGGTCATCAAGTCCAACCATTAACCCAGCGCTGCCAAGTCCACTACTGAACCATGTCCCTAAGTGCCACATCTAAATGGCTTTTAAATAACTCCAGGGATGCAGACTCAACCACTTCCCTGCACAGCTTGTTCCAGGGCCTGAAAACCCTTTTGGTGAAGAAATGTTTCTTAATATCCCATCTAAACTTTCCCTGGCTCAACTTTCTGCCATTTTCTCTCATCCTATTACTTGTTACTGGGAGAAGATCAACCCCCGCCTGGCTACAGCCTCCTTTCAGGCGGGTGCAGAGAGCCATGAGGTCTCCCCTGAGCCTCCTTTTCTCCAGGCCAAACCCCCCCAGCTCCCCCAGCCACTCCTGACAGGACTTGTGCTCCAGACCCTCCACCAGCCCCCATTTCCCTTCTCTGGACTCTCTCCATCCCCTCAATGCCTTTCTTGCAGTGAGGGGCCCAGAACTGGACACAGCACTCGAGGTGTGGCCTCACCAGTACAGGGGGACAATCCCTGCCCTGCTCCTGCTGGCCACACTGCTGCTGATCCAGGCCAGGATGCCCTTGGCCTTCTTGGCCACCTGGGCACTGCTGGCTCATGTCCAGTTGCTGTCAGCAGCACCCCCAGGTCCTTTTCTGCCCAGCAGGTTCCCAGCCCTTCTGCCCCAGCCCGTGGTACTGTCTGCCAGGTTTCAGGTTGTAGTATTTTATTTTAAATGCTGCTGGAGTGTAATCTCTCAATTATTTTCAACCCATTCTCTACTACACTCCATTTAGAGGGATGCTGCGGCTGTACAAAGCTCTTGTTTCTATTATTTGCTCTTTCAAAAGGCAACTAGTAAATGCACTGAGTAACACATTAAAACTAATCTGAATATCCACTACTCCCACTCACCCATTACTTCAGCCACTTAAGGAATTCAAGTTGTAAGAGTGGAGTATGTTCAGAATACCAGGGCGTGATCAGTCCGTGAGGTGACTCCTCTGTGAGTCACAGTGTGAAGGACCGGTGGCATTTGCATGAACAGCTGAGACACTCCACGACCCTGAATCCTCAGGACAACCTATTTGCTGCCCAGAGGCTGGAAGCATGGCCTGTCTCAGCAAAGCCTGTTTCCTGTGTGCTAACGTGACTACCATGGTGTTACTTTCTGTTATTTTCTTTTGCTCCTTTAGAGGAGGAGTTTAGTATTTTCCCTCTCTTCTTTGGCTAAAAACACTAATTAAATGTGATCCAAACTCGCAAATAGTTTTAGCCCCCTTGGCTCTGCATTATTTTACCCAGTTTAGGGGATTTTGAAGGTTTGGTACTCAGTCTTATTTATTGTGGTTACAAATTTTTAACTTTCCTATACAAATTTATAGGCTATGTTAAAAAAAATACTTTTCTCTTGCTATAGAGAGTGAAAAATAATGCCAGATTTCAATACCAGAGGGAGTTGTACTAAGCTATCTCTTACTTTATGCCAATTCCTCCTAAATACTGACAGTATAAAGAATAATTACCCAGAGCAGAGGATCTCTGGCTGGTTTGAGGGCTGAGGCTGGACATCTGCCCTAAGTGAGGATATTCAGGAATTACTGCTGTGAGGTAAAAGTGTCATAGGCAATTTAATTTCCTGCAGAGCATCACACCTACAAATCCAGGTACAGCAAATTTGCTGTACAAAAAACAACACTGTACTACTCCAAGAGATAATGAGCTTCAGGTTCAAATCATCATGAAAATAGGAAAAAGAGAGGAAAATATACTACCGGCTATAAGTTCAATTACTAAACTATTAATTTTTTTTTTTAATATTTTTTATGGATAATGATTGTTTCAACTCCCTTGAGCCTCTGAAAATCCCAAATGTATTCTGCATGTGGGCTGAACTCAAGAGAAATGTCTCCTGAAATAGGCCTTTTAAAATTAATTAGGTATGTGATAAATTACAGCTGGGAATTAGTATTTGCTATACAGGAACAAACCTTTTGTGCATACTCATGTTTGGTTTTGTTTTTTTCTATGAATCCATAATATGATTTTTTTTTATTATTTTAAGAGCTAGAATAAATGCCACATTGCAACCTATTAAAAATAAATAGAAGAACATTTTGAAGTGCAGAACTTCATTAAACTACAGCACCCTTTTTGTTAATTTTCTGCATTATTTTATCAAATAGTGGCACAAGATAAACACATTCCAAAACCAAGTCTGAACTGATAGCTTTGTTTCTCTCTAATTGTTGTGTCGATTTTACCCACTGGAGAAATTGAGGGTAGCCTGGAACAATTGCTGGTTGTCAATAAATAAATCAACTAAAACTCTGTATGCCTGAGCAGAAAATCATTTTATATTCTGAAAAGGAAAGATGGTATCTTTGGTTTGTTTCTAATAATCTTCAAAAAACAATTCTAATCTTAGTTTTCAGTCTAATTTGTGATTTTTGAAAGGGTTCCAAGAAATGCCAGTGATGTTTAGCCCTGTTATCTTTCAGAAATTAATGCTGGATATTTGTTACGGTTATTTGTTAGTGTGTAATTCTTTTAGCATAAACAGGCAGAATAATCTTTTATATACAAGAGCCCATATACAAGGCAAGCATCATAACAGCCCTAAAGTGAACCAGTAACTAAAATAATATTTGCTGAAGAATAGCACACTGGAGCTAGCAAGTGAGTTGTTTATTGGCACAGGTTAGTTCACTGCACTCAGCTTATTCCCCTGAGCAAAACACAACACTTGTACTACAAGTACTACACAGGGAGTACTCAAGACATTAACCATTTAGATACTGGAGATGAAACTAAGGTGTGAGATGATCAGTGAGATCGTGCAGAGATTGTAAAAATACATCTGTGCACAAGGATAGTCAGGAGATCATAGAAAGTTGGTTTAGCGTTGCTGTCGCTGTTGTGGAGAGTCCTGGAGATTCAGGAGGGCAGGGAAGCATCAGGAATATGCCTAGGTCAAGCTGGTAAGGGAAATAGCCTGCAGCCCTTCAGGTGATTCACCCTGGGTTGTGCCGGGCAGCCCCAAATGTGTCAGTGTTTAACACTGCAAAGGAGAGTGAATGAACACAAAAATGAGATTTTTCACCAGGTTTCAGGTGCCAAGTCAGCACTGCTCTGGCTCTATTGAACCAAGAAGCTACTGTTAAACTGAGGAGCTAGTTCAAAGCGAGATTAATTGGTTGCATGTTATATTGGATGTTGGAGAATGTGCTTCATGAAATGACTTAATGATAGAGGTCATTGATGTGGCTGAAGCCACAAGACGTCTGAGCACACTTAAACTGTTCCAATCTAAAACACTTGTCTGAGTGTTTGCCTGAAGATGATTGCCAAACAAAGAATTTGTATTTTGTTTCCACTCAAAGATAGATCTGCTTACTCATAAGTTCTTTCTTCATTTTTAATGAGGGACAGTAATGAAAAATTAATAAGGTTTATTTAGAGAAAACCAGCTATTTTTGTGAATCTCTGTACTATTATTAAACTGAAAGAGGGAAGGTTTAGTTTAGATACTAAGAAGAAATTCTTCACAATGAGGATGGTGAGGCACTGGCACAGGTTGTCCAGAGAAGCTGTGGATGCCCCATTTCTAGCAGTGTTCAAGGCCAGACCAGCTGTGGATGGACCTTTGGACAACCTGGTCTGGTGAAAGGTGTCCCTGCTCATGGCGAGGGAGTTGGAACTGGATGATCTTTAAGGTCCCTTCCATCCCAAACATTCTATGATTATGCTTATTGCATGAATTTAAATAGCAGCACCTTAGACTATTTTTCAAAGAAATTTCTTGTTGTAGTTGTTATTAAATAATGTCTTCTATGAAATGATAGAAGGGAGTTCTTTGTTCCACAAAAGTTCTTTGTTCCACCTCTGGAGGTGATTTTCTCCCATTTTTTCCCTCAGTCTTTCCCAATGTGCTTCAGAAAGGGGTTGGTTCCTCCCACACATGTATATTGCTTGTCCTATCTCCTTCCAAGAGCAGAATTAAATAGGAACCAGAAGTCATAGTTTAGTGCATATTGTTTATCTAATTCTAAATCACAATGAGAATTTGCTTTGTTAGCATTTCTCCTAAGATTTCCTATTTATATTTGGTCTCATTAATGACTTTAAAATACACAGGAAAGTGAAATTTTCCTGCATGATGCCTAAATTTATATCCCTAACATAATTTTGAACATGGGCTGTGGCTGTTCAGAACTTGCAAAACTTTGGGGTTTTTTCTATCTGCGTTTCTAGGTGCAGACAAAAGCACAAAGCTGCAGAGTGATTTACAGTAGCAAACCAGGATTTTTGGGACGAGAGCACTTCACTGATGAAAAAGAGAGGTCAGTGTAAAGCAGCTGAATAAGAGGAGCGATACAAATGACAAAGGTAGGAAAGAAAAAAATGAAAGCTCCCACATAAATGAATATCTGTTAAAAACAACTGAATTCTGAAGTTTAAGTGCTTTACTATAAAACCAAAACCTGTCTGCATCCTATAGACAAAGTCAAATTCCAAGGCAAGCACAAAAAGTGGTTTCTCCTTAAGTTAAAAGTATTGTCTCTCTGTAAATCAATTTTACATAATCAAAATGCTTTCAAAATATTTCCAGTCACCTACTGAATGTGCTAATGGCTGCCAGCATTGATGTCTCATTTCTAATAGATACACTGAAATAATGAAGTAGGAAACTGACTTCTTGTGAAATGGAAATAGTCAGGAGTAAGAGAAATAAGATGTAAAGGGACTTCAGTGGAAAATCAGGTTGAATTTGCAGTATTCAGATAAACATGAAACCTGTTGGCTTCATATTTTTTTGCCTTTTCTGTACTTTGGGTATGAAACAAAATTGGAACATAGTTATTGGAAGTGTATTACTTAAAGAGTTTGGGTGACTGTGTGTGTCCGTGTTTATTGCTATGAATGCTCACATTACCAGTTTCAGTTTACCAACTGCTTTGATTTCTGTCAGTCTGGGGTTTTTTCTGTATTTCATTAAGTCATTAATTCCTCATTTAATCCACCATCTTTCTGTTCAGGGTGCCAACACATTTCTGACTCAACTTAAGCTCTGTGACAGGTACAGATCTGTTGTAGGACCTGAACTGAGAACATTAATTTTGAGCCACCACATGAACTATGTAATCCAGGCTGTGTCTGGAAAATCATTGGAAAGATAAATTTCAAATTCAAAACCATGGAGTTTCCTGATGTTTTGTTGTTTGAGGTACACATTTTTTAAAATGTTATGATGGATGCCTTGTAGTAAAGGAAGATGGTCTAAAGGTTCAGAAAACATGCAGAGGATGGGCATGTAACCTCAATTATTGGATTTCTTTGGAGATATTGGCAAACTTTAATTTATGTGTTAAATTCTCTGGCCACAGTTATTTCTTCCTCAAATCTTAACCATGATTTCAGCCTCCAGAGTGTAAACTGCCAAGAGTTCATTGTTGCTCTTTGTTCATGGGTAACACAGAGATCTTGTGTCACTTGGGGACTCAGGAAATGCTAAAATATAAATGACTTTTAAATTATCTGCATGTAAACTGCTCATACTGTTTATTAAATAACGATTAGGATAACAGAGCTGAGCTTGACCAGAAGCTCAAATGAACACTGGATTCCATCCAAAACTCAAAATAATTATAGTCTTTCCAGTGCGGGTGTAACATTCACATTTGAGAATACATATACACAGGATTTGGCTTGGGGTTTGTCTTTTAATTTTTATTCTTAACCACACCACTGTAGCTCCAAAACACCATATATAGGAAATAACGTTCCATGCAGAGAATTGCTTTTTGTTTGCTCCTGTCCAACAGCAAGATCAATAAATCAGCATGACAAAAGTAATTTTCAGGTCTATTAGTGAATCTGTCTGTCCTAGAAATGGAATGTTATGTTGAAGGAAGAAGGAAATTTTTCAGTTATGGGTTCATTTCCCTTAGAGGCATTTAGCCAACTTGTAGCTTTTGCATTTTGAAGAGTGAAGCCTGCATATATGGGCATTATTTCTTTGCATTTCTCTTTGTAGGATGTGGCAAGTTGTGTTAGACACTCAGCAAAGCAATGGAAAAGCGTGACTAGGAATGAAAGGAGCTCCGAGGGAAACAATTTGGTTATGACTCTTTTTGTTGAGCGCTTCATGGCAACACACCAAAGATATTTGAACGTTGGACATTGATTCAGCCCGTGCTAGGAAGTGTGTGCCAGGTGCAGATTTCTGATGCACATCACATTTTACTTTCCAGTGCTGTCCCCCAGCAGAGAGGTATTTGATCAGAGATTTTGCTTGGTTTTGGCTCAGCGGAGCCTAACTTCTACTCAAGAAAAAAAGGATTTGGAAAGTTTGATTTGTAGATTATTTTGGTGTACATAAAAATGCTTAGGGAGTGATTTGGAGCCCACTCTAATTAATTATCTGATTCTCAGATCAGAGACTGAGGCAGTCTTGGTGGAGGGGGGAAAACAGGGTTTAACTCATTTTAGGGGTAGAAAAAGTAAGGCACAAGCACAACAGCTGCTCAGGATATAATGTGGACGTCTCCTTTGGGAGGAGGGTATGACTGAATACGTGACTTAATCTAATAATATCTTTATCATAGTCGAGAAGAAAACAAAAGCTGACAAGGTTGAAAGAACACGCTTTCCGTAATCTGTAATTCCTCTGTCATCACTAATTTAGTGCTGGATATTCAATGTTCTGTCATATTAACGATGCATAAAGCACTCAACACCGAGCCCCGAGGTGCTCTGGGGTACCGAGTGCCGACACGGTGCCTTCGCATCGGTCCCACCGCGTCAAGGGAAGGGACGTCCCGCCCCCGTCCCCTCCGAGCGCTCCCCCAGCGCCCCGCTCGGGGCTGTGCGGGGGCGGTGCCGGGGCGGAGCAGCACCGGGGCG
>WEZZ01013951.1:119403-137104 GCA_013400585.1 Chloropsis cyanopogon
CCTGCCCCCGTGCCGCGCCGCTCCTGGGATGCGGTGCGAGCTGCGGGATGCTCCGGCGGCCGCCTCTCCCCGGGCAGCCCCCGCACCGCCCGGGCAGCGGCTCCTTCTCCGTCTGTCGGCGCTGCCCGCGGGTGAAACCCCTTGCGCAGGCAGGGCAGGAACGGGTGATGCTGGAGAGACCGCAGGATTTGCCCTGCCGGTGCAGGGCAAGAAGGAGAAATAAATGTGCTATATCAAAGCCCAGGAATGCTGACAAGTGAGTGTTGCGTTATGAAATATTGCTCCCAGCAGTTACTGCGGGGTCACAGCCGCCTGGCAGCCCCCCCTCATTACAGGTCCTGCCCCGCGGCGGTGGCACCTTCTGCGGTACCTGAGGCGGGTGCCATTCGATGTCACAAGCCCGGCGGGGCCGGTAGGTGGCCCGGTGGTTCAGCACACGGGGCTGTCGCTGCTCCGGGTACCCTCCTGCAAAGCCTGGACCGGCCCGCGGAGAGCCGCGGCACGGGTCGCAGTTAGAGTCGCTCCTGGGGATGGGAAAAGGTCCCGTGAGGAAGCAGCAGCCAGCACGGCTGTGAAAAGGGGGTCAGCTGAAGAGCTGCTTAGGGTTCTCTGCGTTTATCTGGAATCTCTCAGCATTGCTAATTTTTAGTGAGATAAAGCTTCACACCTTTTATTTTGGTTTTTTAACTTTTTAAAAGAATTGAAGGGAAAAGAAGTAGTGTGTTTATTATAGTGTTTGTGTGTATTTGTCAAAATGTTAATTTGTTGTTCATTTAAGCTGTGAATAGATTTGAAAAACGTTTAGTGCATGTAATTGCCTGATAGTAAGTTGCTAGAAGTATAGGAATTTAAGGCTGTGTCCTGTCTGAATTATTGGTTTTATTCCATGTGAAGTGAGATAATGAGAGCACAGTTCTGATAAATATTCAAATACGTGTGTGTTTAACAACACAGCTGTGTCAATGTTGGTATGCAAGGTTGTTACGTATGTGGTTTGGGGTTTTTTGTAAGCAGTTTTTTGTGTGTCACTCTTGTTAAGAAAGCTCTCCATAATTCTCTTTTCTCTTTTAGGGTGGGGAAGTCAGAGTTCCAAAGTACATATACATCATAGCACATGGCTTCATTTTCCTGGTCACAATTTACGCTGGATACTGACTTTCATCCTCTTGTTTGTGCTGGTGTGTGAAATTGCAGAGGGCATAGTGTCTGATGGGTAAGTGTATGTCTGCCTTCTCCTGGTAGCACTGAGCAATTTAAAGGTTTCAGAGTAGATATTTCCTCCCTGTCTAAGTTCTCATCTAAACCATATTTCTTGTGGTAATGAACATATAATCTGTTTTCTTAGTGATTAACCTACCAACCTTGTATCAGAAATTCCACAGACCTTGCCAAGTGATGTACACATACACAACTGACCTTAATCATTTTTAGTTCAGCTTAATGACACTGTTTTTCCCAAGAGTAATCATAGATAAATCCTAATGATTCAAGCAGATGGTGACATTTTCATGATGCGCTTTATGTCCTAGGACCCAATCCCACTGTCAGTCCTTACTTAGGAGGAACTCCCATGTGCACAGTAGGTCCCACCATTCACCCCCAAACTGAGTTCTTTTCATCTAAATAAAAGGAATTAATGTGCTGGGCCTTAAGTCACACCCCACAGAGTTTCTTCTGATGATTATACACAATATCTCCTACGTTACCTGGAGCAGAGCAGCTCATATTATGTGAGCATGAGCCTCTGTTTTTCAGCTTAGGATGTCACTAAACAGAAATCTGGAAAAAAATTGTTCCAAGTGAAACAAGTGATGCAGGAGAGTGGTTTATTATGAAAAAAGCTAATTATATAACAATTAATATGATCTCTCCCTATGAAGAGAGGCATGATTTTTCATAACGATTATGAATTTGAACCCAAGGATTATGAAATTGAAGCTCCACATTAAAAAGAAAAAAACCTCTCTGATTAGCCATCTTTATAACAAGTATCCGCCAACCAATGTGAAATGCACTGCAGACTTCTGGTGTAGAAAATGATGTCATCATTATTATTTTAACTTCTCTTAAGCATATATAAATAGTGCCAGGTTTTTTTAAGGAATTTTTCTCTTGCTTATTCAGAGTTATCAGGGTGTGGGATGCTCAGAGCAAAATCTCCTGCTTTGAGTTTTCTCATTAGCAATGCCTCTCATTATGTTTATTTGCTATTTAACTTGACTCAGAACGCTGCTGTTAAGTAATAGGTGTCACCTGATGAGAATCAAAGCTGGGAGCTCTGCTGGGGGAGTGCCAACCCACAGTCGTGCTTCCCGAGCACTCAGCAGGCTGGCGAGGGCTCCAGTGAATAGAAGAGAGTTTTGAGACTCATCAGCTTTCTGAGAACCAAAATGGATCATGCTGGTGAGTCCTTTTGACAGCAACTGGGTGCTAAAGGCTTTGGCATCTCAGCAATAGAAGCAGCTTATTGGAGGTACAGTTATATAGGGGAATTCCAGCAACTGTGAAATAAATAGATTTTTAAAAGCCTCCCACTGCTGCAGTGTTACCTAGTGAAGCTTAGGCTGCCTGAAGAAATCTGTTCTTTTTTGGTTTTTTTTTTCCTTCCTGAGAATTTAGCCCCAGTGTACAAAACCTCCTGGCATTACTAGGAATTTCAGAGGATCTTTTCTCATTTTGCTGTCTTGACATCCAGCTATTGTCAGCAAGAGGAATTCAGTGTTCATGACAGGCTGTGAGCATGGCTCCAGCCAGCTCTACAGAGTTCACCACAGTCTTCATTGCGGAAAGGCTCTCAAATGGCTGTCCTGAGCTCCTATGGTTCTGATAGACATTTGGAATGTTCTGTTCTCTGAAATGTGATGTCCTGTGATGATCTTTGCTCTCCCTCCCAGCACAGCTCTTGTCTCTCCAAACTCCACAAAAGTAGTGTTTGATGCAGCAAGAAGAAATCCATTCAGAGGACAAGGCATGAATTTCCCTAAGTGTTTGTGTCCTGAAGTCATCTTGGTGCCTCTTCTGGTGAAGCTGGCTGGGACACAGAGGAAATTGTAGCCCTTGATAGCATAGGACATTAAATTCTTTTTGTGAAAGAAAGAAAATGGGAGAGGAAAGGAAGAGAACATGAGTAGGAGGAAAGAGGGAGGAAAACGTATTTCTATTGAATGCTGCACAAACCAACAACATTGCCCAACAATTCCAATATTCCCAAAGGGATGTATTTGGCAGGACCCCTTCTGCTGCTGCCTGAAGCAAAGCATCAGCACAGTTTTGCTTTCTAGGACAAAACATAAGGCTGTATGATTCTGTTATAGGGGTTTTTTTTTGTTGGCTTGCAGTCACTGAAGACAGACCTCACTGTAAGTAATTCCTGTGCTGTGGTGCTGTTCCTTCTTTTAAGCTGAAAAAAATGAAACGCTTCCACAAAATGCTACTGTAGAAAATCTTGAACTGTGTTGTCAGTTAGTCTTATCTGCATATTTTGATGGACAGCTCCCAAACTAGTTTAGCTTAAATTAACTTCTCTCATTTTGGAGATGAGCTGCTTGTCCTAATTTAAACAATGTTCTAATTGATTTCAGTAGGAAATAGGAATACTCACCTTTTATTTCAGCATGGGGAGGAATTTGAAATCCAACTGTATGGTTTAGGAGCAAAAATTCAGTTAAAACTTGGAGGGGTTTGCATGCATGACTCATTCTAGAAAATCTTACATCAGAGCAAGGTACAGTTCATGAATTAAAAAGGAAACATTTAAATAGCGGAGAGGTTTGACTTTAACAGATTTTTTTTTTTTTTGTTTTGAAGGGTTTCTGAATCCCGCCACTTACACCTGTACATGCCGGCTGGAATGGCATTCCTGGCAGCCATCACTTCAGTTGTCTATTACCACAATATTGAAACATCCAATTTCCCCAAACTGTTAATAGGTATGTCTCAAAATCTATGCACCTGAAAGTGTGGCTGTGGTGCTGTGAGTCTGCTTCCTTGGTGACAAATCACTGAAGTCTTGTATGACCAAAGCCACCCTCTATGTATGCTCAAACATTTCATTCTTTTTAATGCTTCTGATAATAGTCTGTGTAGTGTTCTCAGGGATTCAATGAGCCAGACTTCTCTAGGAAAAACTGCTTTTGTGGGAAAAGTAGCATGGGAAATTGTTAACTCCAAATCCACTTGTCAGCCTGGTGTGTGTGGAAGGGTGATGTAAGAGTGAAGAAATCTTCGTGTGCATGGTGTGTTGAAATATGCGAGGAGCTAAGGAATGACATCCCTGACTTTCAGTCATGAATATATTACTCTGCCTGCTTGCTCTTGCTTCATGTTCCTAAAACTCCCTTTGAAAACTGCTTTAAGGCCTTTTGAATGGAAAATGCTATGAATGAGAACTATCTAGTCTACTCTGTATTTTGCAAGATTGTGAATAAACTGTGGCTATAGAAAATCCACTGCTGCTGACAGTCATGCAGTTGTTCATGTGTTCTCATCTGTTTATGTAGACTGCAGGCTGGGGATGTCTACATGTTTAGTCACATCCTGTTACCTGTTGTTTCTTTGGTGGTCCTGGCTCATCAAATTTTGTTTGAGCTGGATTTCTGTATGAATAGATCTTGCTAAAGTTTGTCTTGTGCCATTGTAGCTCTGCGTATCAAAGTTTTGTTCTAGTTTTTGTCAGGTGGTGAAAAGTCAGTAATAACTAGATTTGAGAAAGCTTTTAAATATTGAAGATTATTTTGAACTACATGTTGGGGTAAGTGAGAATCCTATTCTGCAGAAATAGGCTGTAATGCCTGCAAAAAAAATAAAACTCCTCTCCAAAGACTTAGATTTCTATCCAGGCTTAGCAACCTTTATGTCTTCTCATTTGGGACTGCTTTTCTTGTACCTTTCTTTTAAGTAGCATCTTTTATATCCTTTATGAACAGGTGAGGTCATTTAGTTGCTTTTTCAATAAGTGAACAGAGTTTTTAATGCCTTTTCACAGGAAGTCATTATGCCTCAGGAAGCATTGCTAGCCTGTTACGTTTTCCTGTAAAGCAAGCAGTGATTTTTGTGGTTTTGTTTTTTTTGTGGTTTTGTTGGGCTTTTTGTTATTTCAGATGTATAAAGCAGTGTTAAATAATTTAGTGTCACTACCACATTCCTGCTGTTAAGTCTTTGAGAAGGGTAGCACAAAGTTACAGCTGGTAGTTGATTACCCATTTTTGCATAATTCCTGCTCAGTAGAGATTTCTTTTTTATGATAATGTTTTTCAGTGTTTAGAGTGCTGGTGCTGGATAAACTCTGGACAATACTTGAATACTAAAAAGTTGTACCAGTGAATACCAACACTTACTTAAGTATTATGGATTAATTCTGATTTTGCAAGAATTTCCGAGGAATGGACTCCCTCAGAAAATCTGCTCTTAATAGCTCTTAGACAAAAAAGAAAATTAGACCATTACAGTCTTTCCCACTTAGTTGGTCTGATTTGAGTTGTAGTCCAAAATTTTCACAAGCTGATGATCTTGGATTTCTTTTGTTTTTGTTTTATTTGTGCTAAGACAGACATTTTTGGAAGTCTCTATCCTTTGTTCTTAACTGCACAAAGTGTGAGGATTGTTATCTTTCAATCTTAATTGCAACTACTCTGTATTGACATCTGGGACTAGGCAGTGAGCGCTTTATGCAAATGAGCCCAGTACAGATAGTTAAATTATCCCTTTGCTCAGCTGTCAACCCACTAGAGTGCAGTGTGGCCATGAAGCAGCTTTGCTTTACCTCATTTTATGAGGTAAATGAGAACCAGGAGGGAAAGCTAAAGCTGATGATGAGCTTTTTGCTGGGTGTATGGGAAACTGGGCTCATGTACAAGAGATCTAATGTTGCACACACACAGAGCAAAGTAGAAGAGCTGATGTGACATCTTGCTGCTTCTGAGCATCAGTGAATTTCCAGCAAACTGCAGGGCATCATCTGCCTCAGCTGCAGGATGAACGCTCACAGCTGCAAAGAGTTAGTAGCTGTTTAAAACAAAGACTAACAGAGCCTTATCCAAAAACTATTAAACCCAGCAGGGGAACTCTCACTGATGCGCCACAGAGGATCCTTAAAGGACTGTTCATTAATTCTGAACAGGGTGAAATTTTCCAATCCCATGAAATTTCGAGATATGTTCTTTTTTTAAAGATCCTTTTCACTCTGTACATTAAAGAAGCCAAATCCATTTGTAACTCTTCATAAACAAGTAAGAGGCAGATACCATGACAGACATGGAGATTAGTGTGTTTCCTTGGGTATGCAAAAGGAAGACTCAGAGTTCCTCTACTGATTCTGATCCTGCCTTTCAGCTTTAGCACAGGCACCTGGCTATTTTGAAGTGGTCATAGTATTTCTTATCAAAAAAAGTTGACAAGGTTTGGAATATTTATTCACTGAAGCTAATGATTGAGTTCATGAATGCAGTTGAGTGACCCAGCTATTGGAACACCTTGATCTGGTCAGAATGTGTTTTTCTCTCTATGATTTTGGTCTGTAATTATATTTCAGCAAGTGTAGCTGTTCCTATGCGGTGCTGTTTACCAAGGTACTCTCATAATAATGGTAATTTTGATGCTCCCTGTACCACATGGTTGCATAACGTTTGTACAGTTAAGCAGGACTCATTTTAGAATAGTTTTCATACTGGATTGGAAAATCTGCTGCTTTCTCCATGTTTAAAATACACAACTGAATGGTAGCATCTGATTCCACTTTTTTCAGTTAATTTCTTTGTTTTAAAGAGAAATAAACCTCAAAGCTAATAGTAGGAGAAAACTGAAATAACAACAGGATTTTGAGGTTTTAATCTGAAATGGGTAGTAGAGTGGGAACACAGTAGGTTTTTTTATTTTAAAAAATCATTCTTTTTTTAAACTAATCTTAATTATATGACTGTCTTACTGCTACTAGACAGTGATCTGTTTTTCTGATTCAAAATTTGTGTCCCTTTGCATTGCCGTTGTTTCCCTTGGAATTGGTTTATTTTCTAAAATGGACCTTCTTGCATAAAAATACTGCTTGTTGCTTAGTACAAAAAATTTCTCTCCAAACAAGCACAGGTTAATTAATAAATCCCATCCAGTTAAATGTGTGGCTTTTTCAATTGGGCTTGATTCAATAAAGGCGTAGAAGAGTTTTGAGTTGCACATTGCCTTATTTTTCAGAGGTGTGGCCCAGGTGAGAATCTACACCCTGGTGTTGTGGGTTGAGGTATCTTACATGGCCCAAGAAAAAGCAAGGTCATTTAGGCATCTGGAATAGGTCTAAAGCAATCCAGTAAATGTAAGCATGCCTCTGTGGTCTGATCACTTCACAGTTCAGACCAGTGGAAGATCTCAGAGATAATTTCTAAAAACTCTCAGCCAAAATGTACTCACCAGCCAGATAAGTCTATAAAGATCAGAGCCACAATTGTATTTTCCAAGGAGCCTTGAGTGGCCTGTGAGCATTCTCCAGATCAGATTAGATACACTTGTATTGAAAAGTGACAAGCTGAGAAAATTCAAATGCTTCTAAGGAAGTGTGATGGCAAGTGGCTGCTTATCACCTGAGAATGTTGTGTTTGGCACTGTATAATACTTTTTAGATAAAAGATAAATTAATGTTATAACAATAATAACAAAAGGTCATACAGACCCTCATTTAAATCCTAAATAGGAGAACGGCTCTGCTAGTTCTTATTTATAATTCCAAGACATACATAAATGCCTGTCGGCTTGGTTATTTTTTTTGGAAGTCCTCCACTGGTGGATATTTTCAGTGTGCAGTGTTTAAGTCCCTTTTATTCCAAGAGGGATGAATTCTCAGCCTGTTGTTGGAAGAATGAGACAAAACAAGGTTTAACAGATAAAGGTGGTTAAGAGTAAAACAGCATGGAATGTAATTCTTGGATGAAGTGAGACTTTATAGTCGGAAGTACTGCAAATAAGGAGAAATAGTGCCTCAAAGGAAGGAAGCAGTCTGAAACAGGATGAGAAGCAATCTAAGTTGGGAAGATGGTAGGAAGCCTCACATAAAAAAAGCTGAAGTTTTATAAGAGAAGTTTGCTAAGCATATCTTTTAAACCCTCTCTGCAACTGCATTGGCCACGGAAGTACAGTGTGCAAATACCTGACCACTCAGTGTTTTCCTCTTATGAACTGGCCTCTTAGTTTTAGAGGAAAAGAGGCTCCCTTGGCAAGTGTCCTAATGCACAGGGTTCCTGTATTGTTCCATTCACTGTCCTCATTTAAAGGAGAGGTTTTAACTTGATTTCTGTAGAAGCAGGACTGGCAGTTCCAAATCTCACATGGATTCTCCGCATTGAATTTAGCTTTCCTTGGAAAGGGTAGCCCCAGAGTACATCTCCAGAGAGCTTTCTGGTGCCTCAGCGTAGCTGGAACACCACCAGTTCTTTCAAATCTGTGCAACTTCCCGATGATTATCCATATTTAAGCTAGACTTGGAGTTGCTAATGCCTTGGTTGAAGTCTTTCTCTGGTGTTCCGGCAAGACTCTTGGAAAGCAGATCCAAGCTTTTTTTGGCAGTTGGAGCTCATTCCATCTGTTGCACCATGGCAGATACAGCAGCAATGAAAGATTTATTTAAAAGAATATAACCCTGGGAGGAATTTCCTTAAAAATAGGGAACAGAAGCTGGCTTATGGTGTGATAAATGGTGTGGAGAGTGCTTCCAAGTCACCAGAGCCTATTCCATGGATTATTTAGCTGTAGCTAATGGTAGCATGAGCACCTTGAGACAAGAGGTTTCGTAGAGCACTGAAAAGGGAAAGTTGTATTCTGTGAATGCCAGAATATCCTTCCTTGATGTGACTGTTTTATCTACATTGTGAATTACATATATGGAATTTGTGTTGAATGATAGTGCAGCAGCAGTTTGGATGAAGTATTTTAGTATCTGTTCCTGACACATCCCAGAGATTTGGAGGGAATTTTCCTTCAAGCCACATTCATAGCAGTCTTGTAGCATTAACCAAATCTGAAGAACATTGTTCCCAGGCACCTTCACTTTTGGAGCAACACCCTCCCTTGAGCTGATCATGTGGACACAGGTTTACAGCAGATGAAATTTCCTTCAGCAGACCTCGCTTTGTGTAACTTTTGAAATATCATTAAATCTAATAGAAAAGGCATTTTCAACTAACATTATCTTAATATTTTAATGGGGTTTTGGAATTAAATTAGGCTTATGTTTGACATGAGAAAGGCTACTCTCTGGTTTTATATGTTTTGTTGCATTCTTCCTTAATTATATTTTATAATGCCATTGTATATTTTTGCAACTATGGAGCTGGTTAATTTGTTTGTTTTTTTTTTTTTTCTCTACAGCATTACTGTTCTACTGGACTTTAGCTTTCATAACTAAAACCATCAAATTTGTGAAGTTCTGTGATAATGGGGTTGGATTTTCTCAGCTTCGATTTTGCCTCACAGGACTCTTGGTTGTTCTTTATGGAATGCTACTAGCTGTAGAAATCAATGTCATCAGGGTGAGGGTAAGTAACTATGCTGGAAGTCTCCTTCTGTGGTTTTTATTGGTTGTTTTTTTGGTTATTGGTATTTTTTTTTAAATTCCCTTTTCTAGGTACTTGGTGTAAAATGCATTACTTAAGGAGGACGAAAAATCCAGTTAGAAATAGAAATCTATTTGAAAATCAAGGGTTAATACTATTTTACTAGGCCAGATGAATCTGTAATTTCAAAAAATGCCAGGCTCTGTTGTTGTTAATTTAAGATCAATTTCATCTGTTCGAGTTTGCTGTAAATTTTTAAATTATTCTGTTTCAGTCATGACAGCCAAGTATTTCTGATGCAAGACAAGACTGGTAGAAAGGAATTCTCTGCTCTATCAGAGAATATCTTAGACACACAAATAACATCTCTTATTTTCCAGGAGACAATCACAATAAGTGATTTATTTGGGCTACTGGGGTTCCTCCCAGCTATATTTTCCTTTCCCTCTGCAGTGTCTGCAGTCATAATCTAAACTGAGACTTAGGAGTCTGCTGGATACATAAATGCCAAAGTTCCCTTCAGCTGGCACTCACCAACTGTGCACAAATTAAATTTAGGAGGGAAAGAAATATTCCCATGTAAATTTTCTTGCTGCAGCACCATGTTCTGAGCTAACAAATGTGAAGCAGTGTGGTGTAGGAGGTGAGTCCCAGTGGTTACCTCAGGGCTGTGCCTAAGCTCCTGTGTCCCATGTTGTGCTGCCTGGAACTCAAAGCAATGCTGGGGCTATACTTTTCAAATAATTGAGGGAGTCATTCTCTTCTGACATGTCTCAAGTGAAAGGACAAGAGGAAATGGCCTTAGGTTGCACCGTGGAGGTTCAGATTAGTTATTAGCAGAACTTTTTTTCGTGGAAACAGGGGGCGGGCACTGGAGTAAGTTGCCCGGGGAGGTGGTGGAGTCAACACTTCTGGAAGTGTTCCAGAGGTGTCTGGAGACATGGTGTAGGGGTGATTATGGTGGTTCTGGTTTGGTGGTTGTACTGGATGATCTTGAAGGTCTCTTCCAACTGTGATGATTCTGATTCTATAAGGTGTTTTGGTTGGGTTTTTTTTCTGCAAATATGCAGATTTTTGCACCATGAACAGAGTCGTAGTGAATTATAAGAATTATTTATTTCTACAGTGGATACCTTTTATTATCCTCAGTACCTGAGGAAACTGGATTGCTGTATTGGTTGTACTTGAATGTCTTTTAAGAAACCAAGACTGATTCATTGATTATCTGCAATTTCCTTATCTATTCTTTGTGCTCTTGTATTTTCTACTCATTGACTGTGATTCTGCTGGCATTTTTCTGGATTTCAGAGGTATGTCTTCTTCAAAACTCCTAAAGAAGTTAAACCTCCTGAGGATCTCCAGGATCTAGGTGTCAGATTCTTGCAGCCCTTTGTGAATCTGTTATCCAAAGGAACATATTGGTGGATGAACACATTCATCAAGACTGCCCATAAAAAACCAATAGACTTGAAAACCATAGGCAAGCTTCCCATTGCTATGAGAGCTCTGACCAATTACATTCGCCTTAATGAGGCCTTTGAAGCACAGAAGGTATGCAAAATGTGGAATTATGTCTGTCTGCTTACTCAGAGCTTGTGTTTTTCATTACTTTTTATCATATAAATGTGCCACAAAGAGGTATAAACAGATATGGTGCAAATGAAGTATTTATTGGCATAGCAGTCCATGTACCAAGAGACCACATTTTGGTTATACCTCGTACTAATAATGAAGTTTCTCTAATCAAATGGCATGTCAAACACATTGCTGGTTAAATGTGTTTAAAATGTGTACAGCCGCTATTTTGATGTGGAAAGCAATCATGGACTGTGTTCACTGATCACCATTATTCCTCCTAATAAGACCCTGGAAACATTCAATTACACTGTATTAATTAGGCCTTGCTGGGCTACTTTTTTTTCCATGTTATTTCAGTTACAGTTTTTCTATAGGAGAAAAGGCTGAAACTACCTTGGCTCAAATTCATTTTCACTCCTCAGTGGGAGCTGAGTGTATACAGGGTTTTAAAAGAACTTCTTGCATCCTGCCTAAAAAGTGTATGCTTCCAGTCTCTGTGTTCACCAGAGAACAAAAACCTGTCACTTCCCTCACTCCCTCTTTTTTTCCCTCCCTCAGCAGGCCACAAACAACACACTATCCCTATTAAGGGTAGGAAAGAAATCATGGGGTCTTTTGTGGAGGGAAGTGCAAATTATTGCTTTGTTCTGACTCCACAAAAAGAAACAATAGTTGTAGTTCCTCTTCTTTCTACCTGAGATATTACAAATGGTTGTCAATTAATTAGAGCAGTGATAAAAATACCAATGATTTATCAGACCTGAGGTTAATTTACAACGTAATTCTTACTGATTTTAATTTAATTCTGACCAGAACAAAAGATCATCATCTCCCCAAGGATCCAGATCCATTTGGCGTGCTCTCTGCTGTGCTTTTGGCAGACCCTTACTTCTCAGCAGCACATTCCGTATTCTGGCGGACTTGCTTGGGTTTGCCGGGCCGCTCTGCATCTCTGGGATTGTTCACAATGTTGGAAAAGGAAATAACACCATCCGCCCACAGGTACTGCCAAAGTGTCACCAAAAGAGAGGAGTCAGAAAGGGATGCTGTGACTCTGTGCTATTTGTCCTCAGGAAGGAAAGCCATTCTGCACTGTGTGTGTGAGTGCTGCAAGTGCCAGTGTGAATGCACTGCCTGATACCCACTTTGGTGCTGTGGTGGAGTGCATCCAGTGCAGGTGATTGAGGGACTGGAGCATCTCTTGCAAGGTCAGGCTGAGGGAGCTGGACCTGTTCAGCCTTGAGAAGAAGTGACCTCATCAATTTATACGAATATCCAAAGGGAGGGTCTCAAGAGGATGGAGCCAGGCTCTGCTTGGTGCTGCCAAGCAATAGGACAAGAGGCAATGGGCAGAAAATGATGCTCAGGAAGTTCCACCTGAATATGAGGAAAAAGTTCTTTACAGTGTGGGTGACTGAGCATTGGAACAGGTTGCCCAGAGAGGTAGTGGAGTCTCCCTTGCTGGAGATACTCAAGACCAGTTTGGGATGCAATCCTGTGCCATGTGCTCTGGGATGACTCTACTTGAGCAGGGAGGTTGGACTAGATGACCTCCAGTGATTCCTTCCAACCTGATCCATTCTGTGATTATTTTGGGGGCAAAATATGTGAGCCATGCATCTCGTCAGCCTTGCATTCTGGAAAATAACCTAATTCAAAAGAACAGTGAAGCGTATCCAGAATCCCATCAATATCATAAGGAATTTAGGTGCAGTCTTGAGTAGATTGAATCAAGTATGTGACTGAGTGCTTTCCAGAAAGGAAAAGTGTGTTTTTATTAGGCTTGGCTTTTCATTTCTAAAAATGAGGGATGTCTAAGAGGATTAAAGCAGAGTTTTGTCATCTTCATAAAATGCCAAATAATTTAACTGTGGCCAAGCATTCCCTCTACTGCCTTTGGGGAGGTTAGTTTTGAAAGACTAACTGAAACATGTTTTTAAAGGATGCTATTTAAATGAATGCTCTCCAAGAGGAAGCAGACATATTTCTTGATTAACTAAAAATAAAAATGTAACTCAGGAAGCATCTTTTCATTATAAGGTGAGGTCATTCAGGCTGAATTTCTACAAGATAGATCAGTTTATTTCTGCAGCTCACTTAGTGTCTGATATAAGACAATTTCTAAAGTCTGTTGACACTAATGGAAATATACCCATTCATTCAAGTACACTTTGGATTAGGTCCACTGTAAATATTGAAGTCCATCAGCTGCAGTGCAGAAAATTTAACAAAGGCCTCAGGCTAAAATTAACTGTTTGTCCATTTTGCAATCCTTATCCTAACATTTGGAAACTTTATTATAGCAAATAGGTTCAATGGAAACCAGTTAAAGCAGGAAATGAGAAATTAAGACTTTAGTACTATGTTGCAGCAAAGTACTGTGGAAGTGCTTGAGCTCTGCTTTTCAATAATTTTTGGGACACTGTTTCAGCTGAAATTGTGATTTGATATAATTTACAGATTGTCCTATTTAATTTTCCAAAAGAAGTGTCAGCTTGTGCTTCTCTGTGAAAAATAAAAAGTTCAGATCTGGTCCTGAACTTTAGGCCTGAAGCAGAGCTTCATCCAGCTTGCTATCCTCACTCACTAGCTAAGCAGTAAGCTCACTGTTGTCACTGACAGCAATTTGGGATCACCTAACAGCAGTATTCACTGAGGTAGTCCACAAGTGACACTTAAAGGTGTATTTTAGCTTTGCTAAAATGTCTCCACGAGGCTTTTCCTTATGTTTTGACATTGTTTTTTGCTTATAAGGGGCAAACTACTTGTAAGTTTGAAAGTTGCTTTTGCTTGGTGAGATGAAATACCTTTCTAATGAAGAGTTTCTACTCAAACTATCTGGAAGCAGACTGGGATGTTCAGGAGGGCTCCGATGTATGTTCACACACCTAGGCAACTTGGTCCATTTTGGAAAGAAATACACCAGCTCTACTGCTAGGAATGTTGTATCCCTGCTTGTCATGAGTCAAAAGAGGAAACCCTTGCCTTATAGTTTGCCCTTGTGAGCCTCACAGGTGTGAGAAACAAGCTTTTTGAAGTGCTGTCATATGAAAGTAGAGTGTGGGAAAACAGTGTTTGTGCTTGATGTGCTGCTGAGTTTGAGGGCACTGGAAAGAGTTGCCACACAGTGGGACAGAATCCGATAAGCAGTATAAGTTGGGAGTACAATGGAGGGTGTCTTTTACCCATCTCTTACCCAGCTATGTCTTAAATATTTAGATTGAGATGTTGTAATGAGTCAACTGTATCTTTCCTGAAACTGAAGGCAAAGAGATAGAATAATTGTTCTGTTCCTCAGGTCCTTTGTGACAGATATAGCCCACCATGGAGCTGTAACTCAGATCACATGGCTGTCACAGGCAGTATTAACTGCTCCAGTTAGTGCTGTAGTTAGTCAGAGCACAACAGTGTCTTAAATTCTGTCATGCTCTTCATGTTTATTTATAACTCCAGTATCAATATTTATGGCCACCCCAGAACATTCCCATGACACGGATTTCTCTGAGTGTTAATTATTTCACACTGAAGAAGAGACTGACAGAGTGATAACCTTTATAATTTGCTGGTAGCATCTTCCATGTTGCAATGTTAGGATTAGCAGTTCCAGTATTAGGAGGAGCTGCTGACATAACACATTCAGAGATGCAGCAAACTCATTATTTAGGAAGCTCTAGAAGTCATAGGGCCCAGCGTAGCAAAAAGCCCAGTACTGACATTAAGATTGTGTGAGTCTAGAGTCTTTATGCATTTAAATAGCAGCTTTTTGTTCGGCCTTTTACTGGTTAGAGCAACTTTTAAGAATTGGTGTTACCCTGAAGTTTTCAGGAAGGTGGGACACTGAGTATTCCCAAAGCCATTTCTGAAAATACAACATCTAATTATTTTTATCAACTATTTCTGTCTCGAACAAGGTTGTTTGCCTTATATGTGAAAAGTTCAGGAAGTGTTCAGGTATTTCTGTGTTTCCTGCAGGCTGACAAGTGTGTGTAGAACCTATTGTAGCTTAAACACAGGTATGCTCAGAAAGCCATAATGGCCTGATAATGCATCTGAGGCTTGGCAAACATCTTGCTGTCAGCAAGTGTGTGATCTTTATGTAGATATGTTTGTCCTCTTTTTCTCTCAAGGGAGTATTAGAAGAAAGGATGAGAATATTCATCTCACTTTCCCTCCTTGTCTGTTATATAATGTTTTGGTGGGAATCAGTGCTGCCCCAGAATCTCATTGGTAGACAACCATGATTCATCAAACATAGCTGTAGAAAAACATGTATTCTTTAACATACAGTAAAAAGCAGTATTAGCTACAGAGATTAGCAGTACTGGCCAGATGTGTATGGAGGACAGCACTGACAACCTGAACTTGTAAGACTGTAAATAATATGGAAGAGAAACTCATTTTTAGTGTACTATAGACTATTTGCAGTATAAAATGCTGCTGTAGCCTATTTGAATTGCTGTGGGATAAGTAATAAATTCGGGCTTTATGGGATACATAATAAATTACGGCTTTAAAGTCCCTTTAGGGTGCAAATAGATAAAATAGCAGTTAAATGTCTCTTTATCTGAACTATAATTCCTGACATGTACTGTAGTTATTCAGAGTTTTGCACTTAATACAGATTTTAAAATCTTCCTCCTTTTACATTCCTTGTCAGCTCTGCTCCTGTTTTCTCTTTTCCTTTTTATCTCTGGCACTGATTGGGTGCTTTTTTTGGTTCCTTTGGCCTATTATTTTTTTCCTGGGCTGATTTTCTTATCTCAATGATTTGAATTGGCTCAGGAAGAAATCTAGTAAGCTCCCCAGCTAGTGCACAGTAAGCAACAGAAGCATGCAGCTTGTAGCAACCTGTGTATAAATAAGAGTAGGGAGAAGTTTGTTTCTTTTCCAGCTGGCTCAGCCAACAGAACAGCTTTAAAAACTAAATTTTGCCTCTGTATGATCTTGCCATATGGGGTTTTTATGAAGTTAACTGCAAGGTGCAGATCAGATCTAATAAAATGTACAGACACTGAGAGTTTGTGAAATATAGGTGATTAAGTGTTATAGCAGTTGTGAAAACTTCAATAGCAAAGAAACTATGTAGGCAAGAAAAAATGTGCTGAGCAAGAGGTACAGCAGGAGTGTAAATGGCAGGAAGCCCTCTGAAAGGGAACAGAAAGAGTCATCTTTCAAATTTTGCCTTTAATGGAAGTCCAATCAAGCAATCAAAGTTTTGAAGGAGCCAAGAGGAGGAGGAGGAAGATGGAGACATTTTAGTTACAGAAGACTTCTCATGGTGAGCCAGCCTCTCAACTTGTTGTGGCACCAAAGGTGTCAGCTTGTTAAATATAATCTGAAATAAATGCGCTGTTTTCCCACTGAGCTGTGGACATGCTTCAAAATGCACTTTGGTGATCTCATGAGCTTGCTAGAAGGTAATGACCATATATAAAAGTGATCAAGATGAAGCAGGACAAAATAATTTGTTTTGGGGTTTTTTACAAGTTCTGAAGGTCATTTTTAGTGTTCAGTAATCTGAGTTGTTAAAATAAAGAGAGTAATTTTTCCCAAAGGATATTAACTGTTCCTTTCTGATGATGGGAAGTGCACATTTTTTAATAAATGGCCATATGGAGTTACTCAGTGTCCTAGAGTTTTGGAAGGATATCAGAAATCCTATAAACATCATTTTGCATTTAAGTGAAGCTTACTGAGTTGGCATGTTATGAGACTGTTTCTTTGAAGTGATAAACTGTGAGGTTTCAGACAAGGTTGGGAGCACTTTCAAAGTAATAAACTGTAATTATCTCTGCTTATTAATTATGCAAAGCAGGGAGTTAAATTACCTTTGCACCTGATTTCTAACTTTCTTTCTTTTTATAGACTAAAATTCTTGGTGTTTTCTTTATTTCATCGCAAGAGTTCCTGTCCAATGCTTATGTTTTGGCTGTGCTCCTATTTTTTGCCCTTCTATTGCAAAGGACATTTTTGCAAGCATCATACTACGTTGCTATTGAAACAGGAATCAACTTGAGAGGCGCAATACAGGTACCCAATATATTACTAATTAACCTTTTTACACCCTCATAAACGTGTAGCTGTAAATATAAATTATATAGTTGTTAAATTCTGAAATGCTTCTTTCCTGAAATGTATTGAATGTACTGTTGCTGTTAGAAATTGTGTTAGCCCTGAGTTGTTTCCTTTGCATCTTATTTTGATGGTCTTATATAAATGTTTATTTTTAATATCCAATGCTACAGCATTTCTTCTTGCCTTCAAGCAAAAATTTGCTGACAGTAAAACTGAGTGTAACTTTTGAAGTAGTTTAGGTGTGAACTACACCTCTCCCATCTCAAAGGCATGTTTTGGTAACATCACATCCCATGCAAATAAAACATCTTTAAAATGTATTGTAAATGTATTTTGGACAGAAGGATAGGTTGTATTCCCAGTGCATGGAGTAGTGTTGTATTCCATGGGTCATGCCACAAAATCTGCCAGGCACAGTGAAGTCTGTAAGCACTGAACATAAGTCAGATTGCAAAAATGGGGTCTGTAATCATTGTATAGCTGACAACTGCAGATCAAAGTTTGATGTAGCATAC
>WEZZ01013951.1:137192-149621 GCA_013400585.1 Chloropsis cyanopogon
CAGGCACTGACTGAAACCTACCCTGTGACAGCATGAAATCCAGGCTTAGTGTAACTTACAAGTTACACTATTTATCCCCTGAGCTGCATGGATCCTGTGGGGAGTCTCTGTGATGGATGGATGCTTTCAATGGCAGCCTAATTGTTTAATTCTCTTTTGATCTTACACTTGCAAGCACTTGTCAGCTGACAGACTTCTGGTTTCCATCCATTGGTTTTGCCTGACTAGAGTAAAGTAGAAAATTTCTGTGGGAATGAAAATTAAACCCAAAAGTACAAAAACAAAAATTCATTACTTGTATCAAGGGGAAGAGCTGCAAATGACTGAAAAATACAAGGACCAAAGCAAGTGCAATAGGGGAATAGTTGGAAAAGAGTGCTAAATAAATTTTGTTTAAGAAAAGCTTTGTATTCACTGTTCTGGATATTTGAGGTCCAGATAATGCCAGTTGGACTATTCAAACTGGAAAATTTTTTGTCAGCACTCTAAGCAGCAGATCAGTGTTAATGGCAGTCTCTGTGCTGGTATTTTTACGATTTTTTCTGTGTAAAAATGCATTACTTTTTTTTCTGTGTTTTTTTCTTTACATATTTTCTCTCTTTCTATCCTGCATAAATCTGCCACTGTTCAGTGTGTCCTATGTGATTTTTACCAAAGTAGCTGGTAAAAGTATGCTTTCATTATTCTGTACTAAGTTATTTTTATACCTGGTGCCTGATTCTGCACTGAGGCAACTGCTTAATTCAGTACAGAATTGTGCCTGTGATATTTGCTGTCTGTGAATTAAACTTTGTAATGGAACTGAGTTCTCTAAGCAAAATGTAGCAATGTTCTCAGCCAGGAACATTGTGCTGAGGTTGGATGGGACCTGAATCAATTGCCAGAGAAAAATAGCAAGGACTATAATATGTTAGGGATTATGTATTGAATCTAATAATATCTTAGTGTTAGTTACAGGAAGGGCACGTTGTGGAGATGCTGGAGGTATAAATCAATAAAAGAATGAAACCTTTACTGCCCAAAAATGCCCAAGAACCACATTAGCAACTATGAAGTTGGTTCTTGGGTGTTTTTGGGCAGTAAAGGTTTCATTCTCTTATTGATGCACAGGGATGCAAAAAGGGAGTACTTAGACAACCACGATGCAGGTAACAGCACTGTGCTTTGTGTCAGTGAAGAATAGTAGCTTTAAATTTTAAGAAGTAATGTAAAAGGCCAAACTTTATTCTCCTCACTCAAGTTACTGGAAATATTGTTTTCCATCAACATGCTGGGCTTGGGGTTTAGATGGAGCTAGAAGTCTCATTTTATTTCTGCATACCAATACCTTTTGATCTCTCTTCCAGACAAAAATATACAATAAAATTATGCAGCTTTCAACTTCTAACATGTCTATGGGGGAGATGACAGCAGGCCAGATCTGTAACCTGGTTGCCATAGATACAAATCAGCTGATGTGGTTCTTCTTCCTCTGCCCTAACCTTTGGGCTATGCCAGTACAGGTAAGGTGATTTGAATGTGCTTTTGTTCTGAATGCATGTCAGTCTGTAGGGTTCACTGCATGTGAGTTTTATGAAAGTGGGGATATTAAAGAAGTTAAAGAATAACTTGAAATAAAATTTCAAGCTGTTACCATCTAGAAACATTGTCTCTAATACATTCCACACCTGTGAATGGACTTTACGTATTTATGATTGTATTAGGATCTTGGCTGCTGCCAAAAATGTTTTGCATTTGTAACAAGAATTTATAGGGTGCAGCAGGTTGCAGTGCATTCATTTATTACATCAGGGAAGTTAACTGAAAGATATTGCAATCATTTGTCTTCTGAATCCCAGCAGAAGGAAGAGAAGTAGCATAAATATGATTACACAGAGATGATCCTTTGGACATCCCTTGAAACTACGGCTGCTTTTTGGATGACAAATGCCACAGTTTGTCATTGTTTTGAGGCTTTTTTTTTTTGTTACAACATATTTGTTATGTAAAATGGTTTTGCTGCTTTATCCTCTGGTGTCCTTGCCCTTCTGTATCTAAATAGCAGTCTGATCCCTTCAGTCTCCTTTCCCACTTGGATCACCCTATCCTTCTATTTAAGAATTTCCTGGAAAAGCTGACAGTAAAGCATGAAGTTTCATCTGATACTCAGTACCCTGCAAGTCTTCCAGCTACTTGGTGCACTTTTGTTGGGTGTGCTTCAGTGCTAGCAGTAAATACAAACGGAAGAGGCAGTAGAGTTTAAATTCACTTATTGGTGAATTTGATATTTTCTAGACGTATAATTTCATTTCAAAAACATGATGAAAACTTCATTGTGTTCATGCCACAAAGGCAGTCTGGTCCCAGCACCACACAGAGGCTGATTTCACTGGTGTGTAAGTCAGAAATCTGCAAGTAATCTATCCAGCAGCTTTGCATTTTGGGTTGCTTGCCTTTGCCCCAAAATGAAATAGTTTTCATGAGACTGTATATAGACACCAACTGGCAGATCATATTTCCAGGCTGTTTATAATGTGGTTTTAGGGGTGTTGCTTAGGAGTTTGTGTCCATCAGCATCTTATACTAGGATTTTCTTCTGTAAGATGGTAAGCATGTTGAAAAGCTGGGAATGGGGAAGAAAAGCCAGCCATTCAGATAATTGGGTAAACTGTATGAGTTTCTTTCAAAGAGCAAGGTGTTAGACTGCTGGCCATCAGGATTTTTTCTGACAAAGGTATTTACTAAAATTGATTGGATTTTCTAATTGTTCCTGTTGAATACAGGAGGTTTTTGTCAGGATGCTACTGATCAGATGAGCAACTCCCCTTGAAATCAGATCTTCAAATCATCTGATCATGTGATAAACCCAATTAACTTCCTAACCGGGGGGAGAAAAAAGCCTGATTTAGCTATTTGCCCTGAATTTTTTCCCCTCAGTGAGGAAAATACTGGGTGGGGGCAATGCAGGTCCTTTTTTATTGTCAGTTTTAGTGAGTCTTTGAATTCATCTTGTATCCTCTTGCGTAGTCTCAGTCTTGGGGAGTATTCATTCTCTGAAAAACCAGTAAGTGTCCTCCTGAAATACTCTGAATTTTCACACTTGTGCCACATGTTTGAAACCTGCTGTGTTACCACGGATAGGATCTCTGGTAGTGGGGGTAGATTTCTTCTGAGACTGCAGCAGGACATGGAGGAAGAAATAATCTGTCTGAATCTCTGATAAAGCTCTTACTAGCTCTTGTGCAAAGCCTCAAATCAGGGTAGTGAACATATTAATGTGTAAACAATCATCAGTTTACTTACTGATGGCTTCTTTAACTAAGCTTTCTACAGGTGTGAGGTGTATAAAACTATGCCTGTTAAAATATTGAGATTTAAGGTGATTGTGGCCATATTTAGGTCACAGTGTGGCTGCATTCACACAGTATAAATGCATTTTTCTCTTCCAGTGCAGTTACTCCTGCACAACAGGTGTGGACTAGTTTTTCTGATCTACTCTGGAGGAACTTGTATGGCAGTTTAAAACATTTCACTTTCTAGAATAAAGGGAGAGTGATAGATACAGCAGGTATCATCTGGAATTTTTCAGAAAGCAACTTGACTTTTCTTTTTGGCATGGTTTCCCTGAAATTATGGATGGGAGAGGAAAAATGGGAACCAGATTATTTTAAAGTGGGGAGGAAAAAAAATTATCACGGAGTATGTTCTAATACTGATGTCTAATTGCAATAGAGAGGATAATTATAATGAAAATAAATTGAGATGAAATATCATATTAGATATGGTTAGATATTGGCAGTTTGTTGGCAATAATTTGGATATCAGAGTATTTTCATTCCTTTTATGGGAAGCACAGTAAAAAGTCAGTGATTGTAGACTGCTAAAATGATACTGCTGAAGAGCTATGGAGAGTCAAGAAGAGTCCATCCCCTTAATGATAATGTCTAGGGTATCAATTATTATAGATAAACTATGTACAAGCTACCAATTTCATGTACACTTATTTTCTAAGACCTCTCTGGCAGCTCAGCGTAGAGAGTGCTTTAGTGCAGCTGAGAATTAATCCAATTCCACTGCATATTCTGTAACAACATTTTGCTCTTATGGGCCAGAAGTCACAGGCTCGTAAAGACTTCCTGAGAGTCTGCAGAAAATCAAATTATATTTGGATTAGAATTGCCCCTGTGATGCTCCTCACCAGCTGAGGACAATCAGTGCTGGAGTGTGCTCCTGTTCTGTGGGTGCCCTCCTTGCCAAAACCAGTGAGTCACGTTGGCCACAAAGGCTCCTTCAGAACATTTCTCCATAGCATTCATTCAGTACCTTGTTTCATGAGGCAGTGAAAACAGTTACTGGCTGCTTGAAAGATGGTTAATACCACCTTGCACAAACTCCATTTTTATTTAAAACAGGTTTTTAATTGTTTTGTAGCTCTTAATCTAGCAATCAACATTTCAGCATCTGCTGTAGATTCTGTAATAGCCATTCATGACAAGTTAGGTTTTCTTTACAGGCCAGATAATTTGAGCCCCATCTTTGCTCTGACTGGAGTCAATGGGAGCTTTATCATTGCCTTAAGTTACTGTTTGAATGTTACTGAAAGCCATGAGAAGAGGCCCAGGGATGCCAATCTGTTGAAAGATGCCCTCAGTAGGTTTGGCTCAAACCCTGGGAGCAAAATGAGGCCTCATAAAGGCCTTCCCCCCATGCCTCCATTTGATAAACACCCTTGTTTGATTTCATTGTGATTATTAAAAAATCCTGTGTTCTCATATCTCTGGCTCATAGGTAGGGACAGCTTACACTTGTAATGAAAGGACATTTGTCTCTTTCAAAACTGCCCACAAAGCAGTTTCTGGCTGAAAGTATTTGCCATCTTCAATAAATAACCAAGACAAAATAACCAGAGCTATTGGCGAGCTTTTCGCTCCTGATATTTATCTCTGGCAGAGAAGAGCTTTGGGATTTTGATGAACGAGAAGCAGTGTTTCATTACACAGACTTTTTTTTTAAGTGTGATTTTTGCCTTCTCAGGAATATTGATGAGAGCCCTCCCATCTGCCAGATTCTGTCCCCCAGAGCTCAGATGTTGTCTGTGTACTCTTTTTTCTTGTCTCTGTACTTTATGATGTGGTATAGAATTATGTTCAATAAGATTTCAGCTCTTTTCAGATACAATTCTTCACTTTTTCAGCACTTACGTTCTGAACGTATTTGCAAACTTTGCCTGTATTATCACATTATAAAGAAGATGAAAATGGGATAATTATTAATCTATTGAAAACATGGGTTTTTTTATTGCAAAGACTGACCCTCTCAGTAGCTAGGATAAGGGTTGGAAAAGCAGCTGTGAGGTAGCAAATCCCTCAGGATCCAGCTGGGACAGCTTCCTCCTTTTCTATGGGAGAAGCTGATGCTCTCTTTTTAGAACCAGGTGGTCCCATAATGTCCTTGACAATCAACCAGTAGTGAGGGGAAGCAGGAAAACAGGGAGTCAGTGTTCTGCAGTGGCTTCTCACTGTTCAATGCTTTCTTCTATTTTGAGTGCCCACAGCATCTGCCCATGATAAACCATTTGGGAGTGAAAATCTTGATCATTTTGTGTTACGGAGGAGAGCTCTGACAGGGGTATCTGGCAGAGGCCTTGTGTGTTTTGTTTGGCAATCTGTGGAAGTAGTTTGCTCACTAAATTGTCACTGAAAGATTTTTTTAATTTGCAATTTAACCTTGCCTCCTACTAGATTTGTGGTGCATATACAACGGGATTTTACTTTCGTGTCTGTGCATATTTTCTTAGTCAATATTGTGGCTCCTTTTGAGAGTCATGTTTTAGGTTAGTTCAGCTGCAGAGAGGCATCAGAGGGTTCCTAAGAAGAAAAAAAAAATCTTTTTTCTCTCTGTGCTTTAAATTGGTGGAAATGTGGAATCTACAAACTCCCTTTTTTCATGTAAACAGCCAATTCCTATAAATGTGTGGAAATTGGCATATGACCACTGAGCTTTGAAATGATGGAAGACTGTTTCTGTGAAGGTCATGACAGTGTACAAACATATCAAGAGTAGTAGATAACAGTTCAAGGAAATTTCCAATTATTGGGGTTTTTTTTAATTAAGGGAAATGATGTATGAAATTGACTTTCTATCCCTGTGTCTTCTGATTGATTTATCAGCTTACACTTTAAAATACTTAGATTGTCAATGTTGCAGATTGTTCAGGAGTCAGTCATTACAATAATGGTAATTAACTTTGGTGGCTGGTATGTATTGTTTGTGTTTTTTGAGCTGCTTACAGTATACCCTCTCCATCCAGACTGTGGCTTTCTTCTAGATCGTTACTTGCTCAAAGACAAAGCTTTTTTTTTTTTTTAAACTGTTTCTCTAACCCTTTTTTAAAAGTAATTGTCTGTCTGGCACTATAAATCCTTAAAACAGGTTTTTGCCAGTTTATGTCAGAGAGTGTCTGAGGTGAGTGTTCTCAGTGGTATAGTGTGTTATTTGGAAGTATTTTTAAAATAAATGTTATTTAAAGATGATTTTTAAAATTTATTTATTTTTAAATAAAGTTATTTTAAATAGTTTCTAGAGGTAAATTATAGAAGATGCACAAACCTGTAAAACTTTCTTTTACTGTGCATGATAGGGGGCAATACAGAAACAGAAATACAGAGAATGCCCAGGCTGGGGAGAAGAGTGCTGGGTGGGTGTCTGGGTCTCTGAGAGAAGCCCTGGCTGATCACATTGGCTGTGCCAGCAGTGCTGAGCTTGTGACATTTGGGGTGGCTCTAGCTGCAGCTGCTGTTGGTCGAACATTGTCCCTTAGCCTGAAATTGGTCTTTGCGGTGCGTACCCCAAGTGAAGCCAAGATCTTTCCCTCACCTTCTTTTATCCCAACAGATAATTGTAGGAGTTCTTCTGCTCTACTACCTTCTTGGAATCAGTGCCTTAATTGGAGCAGCAGTAATCATAGTCCTTGCACCTGTTCAGTACTTTGTAGCAACAAAACTCTCACAGGCCCAGAGAAGCACATTGGTAAGTGTCTTCAAATTCATTTGTGCTCTAAATATCATATCTGGTAATTATGCATTGGTCTGTACTTGGAATTACAAAGCTAACCATGGATGTTGACCCAGAATTGCTTGTCAAACATTTCACAGTGTTCAAGAATGTTCCATTCAGAAATGTGAGATCATAAGTTTAAGCAGTATATAAATAAATACATATTTTTGGGGGTTTATATTTTTCAGCAAGTATGGTTCCTTAAGAGCAAAAAAAAAAAAAACTTAAAAACCTTCTAACTTAGAAATACAGATGATCAGTAGTCATTGACTGAAGTAGCTCTGGCAGTGCACAGATAAGTGAGTTGTGCAGGGCAGGCTGTCCAAGGGGAGAGGAAGTAGGAATGCTGTGCCCAAACAAAGACCCCAGATGTGGAAATCTATCAAACAGATTTATTTAAACAAACTCCATGCAGTCCTAACTCCCATGGTGTGTGCCTCAGCTGGGGAGCTTAGAGGTCTGCTAAGTCACAAGCTGTCCCTTGATCCCTCACTTGGCTTGTCTATAATTTGAATCACCTGCATCACTGCTGAAACAGTTACCTTGCTCCATTGGCATTCCCATGCCCAGCTGCTCCAAACCTTATTCCCCCTTTCAGCAACTGTTGCACTGCCAAGGAAGCCACAAGAGCTTGTAATGGAGCCAGAGCTTGCTGAAATCTCTTCCACCACAGATCATGGGTAGTGATGAGAGTTATTTGTGCATCTTCCTGTGTACAGAGGAATTCCTTCCCATCAACAGTATGCACCCTTCCAGAGCTGTGGACAGCATTCATTCTTGCAGCATCCAGTCATACAGTTAGCATCCCCAAGAAATTCCTGCAGATGAGAGCAGTGCTTTTTGTGATAGAAATGTCTCCACTGTGCAAGGGGGCTGCTTATAATTTTTGTGCCATCCTTATGCTTAGGGAACTGGTGTTTTTATTGTACTCTTCAGGTAAATGTGTGTGTAAATGTTGCAGGAGTACTCCAACGAGAGACTGAAGAAGACAAATGAGATGCTGCGGGGCATTAAGCTCCTTAAACTCTACGCTTGGGAGCACATATTTCACAGCAGCGTGGAGGAAACCCGACAGAAGGAAATGACTAGCCTCAAGTCTTTTGCCCTTTATACCTCCATATCCAGTAAGTCTGTTCCTTCACCATAATCCACTGCTCAGCTAAGTGCTACTCAATTATTAGCTACTAATGAGTTTACCATTTCTCTGTTGACATTGCTTCAGTTGCTTTAGGCTCTGATCTGTACTCCTCACTTTCCATCTAGTCAGACCCTCCATTTAATTCAGTACAACTTTGCTTGTATGGGAAATATGCCTAGAAGAAAAAGTGAGTGTTTGAAAGAATTGACTTGTTCTGGACAAAAGCTTTCAAGGGACAAATGTTTCACAGACTATATTTAGCCAGCAATATTCTCTTCTAGAAAACAGCATTCAAGAGGAAGCTGATGTTGAAATTTATTTGTTGAGGGTTTTTTCTGCATTTTGCACAATTCAGAGCATAGAAATAGTATGTGACAGGCATTGTTTTTGCACGGAACTCCAACAGACAGTACTTACATGTTCTTACTCAAAACTTGGATTTCTTGTTAAAATAAGTGATTCTTAAAACCATTTCTGCATCCTGCAAAGAAAAATATAAGCATCCTGGCAACTTCATAATTCTGAATCAAGATTCTTTCCTCTCCTGTTATTTTTCAAGCTGCTTTAAGACTTTACTGTGCTTTTAAAAAGACCTCCAGCAAATGGAACTCTGTATTTGAGGATATTATATGCAACACCAATATAATTGCTACACTAATATTTTAGAAATAATTAGTAAAGTCACACTGAATAATATATAATCTGTGAGATATTAATGAAATGGAAAATTTTAGCAAGAAGTTTGAGTGCTACTAGGTACCTGTAACAATATCTCCTGGGATAATAAGGAAGCCTGGTTCTTATGATCACATAGGTAAATTACTCGTAAGAGAATGATCATGATCCCCCTGAATTTAACTGACATTAAATTGAGGTATTCATTGTCTTCTGAGAACAGAATTTCTTTCTGGCAATCCTAAGCACTGTGGGCTTGGAGAGGGCTTTCTGCTTTGACATAAAACAGAATTTAGCTGTGGGCTGTGAGACCAGAAACTCTGTCTTACTCCCAGATCAACATAGATGGGTTCCCTTTGTCTGCAGTGCTTCATGTGGCATTAAAATCTAGTTATAGTCAGGACCAAGGGTTCAGCTGTAGGGCTGTGAAGGCTTATTGGATTTTAAATCCTCAATTTGCAACAGAGTCATTTGCAACAGCTAAGAAAAGGTGTATTCATCCCAGGGGTGCTGATTATTCTGTGAAGCAATGACATAAGAATCTGGATTATTAGAAAAAACTTTAAATATTTACTGATGCTTCTTGAAACATTCCAAGTTTGCAGTTGCACTCTTATTTTGTACTATGTGTGATATTTAGACATGTGCAAGACACAGGAGATAACTTCTCACCTTGGGGTAAAGTAGTGCCCCTTTATGTTGATGGTGCTTATAATTTTGGCTTATAAAGGTTCTTATTGTTTCAGACTAGGAGTTCCTTACACCTTCAGACTTTAGCAGAAAGTCTTTGCAAACTTGCACTTTTGCAGACTAAAAAGGGAATAAAAATACAGGAGAATTTGCTCTTTTACCTTAACTGTAATTAAAATGAGAGGTATAATCAGCCCAAAACACGTTAGCTAATATTGTAGTGAACACATGATTTAATTTCTTTAGGGAAAAAAAATTCAAAGGCAGTAGAAGACCATGATTTTATGTATTTGTGATCTAGAGGAAGGAAGACAGATGTTTGAATACTAAGAAAGCAGAAAAGAGATTTTTATATATAGTTCTTTTAGCAGAGTGTTGAATAGACTGGAATTCTTTTCTAAGTACACATAGCTCTTCACAGAAATAAAGAATGTGGTTGGAGCTATTTTATTCATTCAATTCAAGGAATTGCATTGGATTACAGAAAATATACCTACAAGTTTCAGGGTAGTGTTGGCTAGACTACAAGAAAATTCCATTTCAAGACCACATGGAAATTGGATCTCGTGTGCCTCACCCCTGTGCCAGGATCCAGGCTATATGTGTATGGAATTGTTCATGTGTACTAAAAGAGCTACTATAGCAATTACCTCTTTCTGTATTTTAATGAAAGGCCCCCACCAAAATCCAAGTTGAGTGACATCTTTACAGGATTTAGCATACATTAAAACTCAAGAAAGACAGAGAAAGAAAGGAGTAGTTTTCCTACTTCTATGAATTTTTGCCTAATCTGTCAGAAGCAAAAAAAACTCCAGGCTTTCTTAGAGGAAAATAACAGTGGTTACTGTTACTAAAATATCCAGATCAACTGAACATTTTTCCCCAGTTTTCAGTCCACCTTTTTCCAGTAACAAAGTCCTTTTGACTAAAACTAATTAAACATCAAGTCTTAGTTGCGAAATAGAGTTATTTTAGAAAACATTTTATTATTCTGGACACTCACATAATTGGAAAAAAAAAATTGAAAAGGAAAGCAACCCCCAGATTCCAATGGCTCATATTTGTTTGGTTGAAAGGCAGTTTCAAGTACTTGTATGTACTGGTCATCTCACATAATAGCAAAATTCAGATCAGCTTCTTGAGAGCCACCAAGCAGTTGAGATATCTTAACTGCAGCAAGCTCTGCCAACCCTACAGGATATTCACTCCATCCAGCTTTCCTATTTGACAGGTATGATCTTGTACTGGGGACAGGAGTAGAGCAGGATCCATCTCTGAGAAGCTGATCAGCTTTGCTAGATTCTCTCACCAGACTGATCCCTAAAAGCAAACCCATGTACTGCAGCAGTCTCAAAGGCACATTGCAAAGGCAAGGATTAAGTGGCATTCAGAAGGGCAGGGCTGCAGGCAGCAAGCTTCCCTTCTTTACAATTTCTGTGCTTGTAACTACCTTGAGGTGATACCAAGTGTGAAAACTGGTCAGGAAGTGGAACCATTAAAGAGACATTAGAGGCTGCTTTGTGCTTCCACACAGAAAGAACAGTTTTATCAGAAAAATATGGGGTTTTTTTCCTGGGGGTGAGGTGCAAACTATGCATTTCTAGACTTTAATACATGCTAGCCTTTCAAAACCTAAGCTTTTATTTTGTGATTACACACTCTAACATACTTACATTTTTAAATTCTCCTCTCTGACAAGGAATTAGACCTATGTGCAATAACTCAGCTATTTTATATAAGCATGAGTACAGAATTTAGGAATATGTTAGAGGATTCATTAAAGGTCATCTAAACATAGGCAATAGAAATATCTGACACTCTATAGAGTCCTTCAGGGGTTTATGCTGAGAAAAGGGTGACCAAACAGTCAACCAGAGGAGTCAAACAATGACACTTCACTTCAGATGAAGTAACTGGGGGGAGCTTTTACTGATTGAACATTGCTATATCTGAGAGAAGGAAAGGACAGGCACAGCTTAAACACAAAAGAAGTGTCCAGCCTTTTTCTGTTACACCTGTACTGATGCCTGAGTTCTATTTTAGCTCTAGAGTCAATATTCTTTCTCTGTGTAGTTTACTTACAGGAAATAAAGTTGAGTGAAGGTCAAAATGGAAAGGTGATGATTAAATAATATCCTCAGGTTTCTATAGAGGGGACAGACATGGGCTAAGTGTGTAGAAAACACCATTGTAGAGCAGTGCTAGTAGTATTTTAGCATTTAGCATGTCTGAATGAAAATTGTTTCTAAATGTTCCTATGTGTTTTCCTTCACAGTCTTTATGAATGCAGCAATACCAATTGCAGCTGTACTGATAGTAAGTATGGACTTTCTAAATAGTGTTAATTATGACTGCATTTTCTAGTATAAGTGATGTGGAACTGGGGAAGGAGGAGAACAGGATGCAAACCTGCTACCCACCTGCTACAAACCTGCTCTGGGAGGGAATGGAAATGCCCACTTGCCTTCTGGGAGCAGGGCATGCAGCACTCCCCCAGACTGTTAAGAGAGTATGAATTAAGATTCTGTAAAAGAAATGCTTGTGAAATATGAAGTCTGTTTCCTTCTTTATGGCAAAGCAGTGACTGTGATGTTTGTCTCTTTGTAGACATTTGTTGTCCATGCTCATCTGACAAGAAAGGCTGACTTCTCCCCATCAGTGGCATTTGCCTCCCTCTCCCTGTTTCATATCCTTGTGTCTCCGTTGTTCCTGCTCTCAAGTGTGGTTAGATCCACTGTCAAAGCATTAGTAAGGTGAGAACTGTAAAATTATCTACCTACCCAGTTTCTGAGAATGTGTCCATTGCTGATTTTAAAATTTCAAGTTTAGAAATAGCATGGTGATTATTTATCTGTTCTTGTAAACTGCTTCCTAACTTTTTTTTCCCTCCA
>WEZZ01013951.1:149669-160571 GCA_013400585.1 Chloropsis cyanopogon
AGTGTAAAAACCTCCTAATGCTTTTTCATAAGCAGTTTAACTCTACCTGACTGATGGGGAAGCAGAATTTGGGCTTCCTTCTTTATTAGGACAACTTTATGACCTCCAATGAAGCTGTCTGACAAGTTTATTTAGGCTATGGGACAGATACTGGCCACCAGCCTTTGTGTTGCTTTGGAGATGGAAGGGAGACTGCAGCACGAGGCTGAGATTGCCTTCAGGGTTTGAAAATTCCCTGACAGTGCAAAGTCACAGCTGTGTCCTCTCTCCTAAGGAGTGTGAAATCTGAGAGCATCAGCAGCTGGCAGGAAATGTTTTGCAGCCACTGTGGTAGTCCCTAGAGCCATGGCAAATTGTCATGCAAAGATTACAGCCAGCAAAGTGCCTGGGAGCCCACGCTGACTCTGCCTATTGCCAACAAGCATTTATTTTGGCTTGTCTAAGGATTTCTTTGCAAATGAATTGTGCCTGTTAATGCCACAGGAAAAATTTGAGAGTGATTAGTATCAGCCAAGTATTAATTGTTGCGAGCTGGGAGTTCTTCATGGGTTATTCTGGAGGTATCTTCTTGTTGGCAGGCTGTTGCCCTGCCGTTTGTGGTGCAGACAGGAATCAAACTCTGTAACAAAGCTGACATCATCCTTGCCTTCCTGGCTGTCTGTATCACCCAAGTAGTGTTCCAGAGTGCTCCAAAGTGCTGGTGGTGCTGCTCTCTCCAGAGTGCCTCACCCTTCAGAGGAATATTTTGGAAGCATGTGCCGGATATTTTCAAGCCATGCAAAGATGTGCTTAAATTCTTAAGATTTAAAGCTTCTGTTCCATGTAGGACCCCTGAAAATGTTCCAAGGTATGGGCTTGGGTGTGTGCTTATGAGAGGGCAACTTTTCAAAGTCTTTAGGAAAGTGACAAATTCTGGTAGTAGGTACAAATTCTTTGTATAGTGGTGATTTGGGCTTTTTTAGTATGTGGAGTGTTTCTNTAGGGACAAAGGGTGCAAGGTACCATTTTCAATCAGCAAAGGTTATGCAGCAAGAGTGGTATTATGTCTCTTACTGGGTTTAATATCAAACCATCTTGCCAGTCAGCTGTGCAAATGACCGTGTTTTAATCAATATGTCCTTTCTGTGGCTTAAAAATAAGCTCCCCTGTGGAGATATTGGAATACTGGAATTGTGCTGTCAGCAAGAGCTCTGCAGAGAACATCCTTTTTCTGTTCTTTAAGAGTTTAGAACAGTCTGGCATCCTAAAATAAGAGCTGTTGCTTCTAACACAAGATTTTCTCACAGCTCTACTGTGTTTCTTCAGTAATTGCCTCAGGAGCAGTGATTCCAGAATTACGCAGAGCATTGGGCAGGGGTTTGCAGAGAGTACAGACACCTGGATGCACAACTAGAGAATAAAATCAAATTGTTGGATGGCTTAATAGAGACATACTCTTGTCTGGATATGCATGGCCTGAGAATGTTTGCTGTCTTTTCTTCCTACCCCTCTAGACCCTGGAGCAGATACATGAGGGACTTCTCTGTCTGTTCCTTCTACCTTCAGAGCAATTTCTCAATCATTAGCGTAATTTTCATGCAGAGAATATACGTGCAGCTGCTTATCAAGTCCATATCAGCATCTAAACCATCATTTGGTCCATTTAAAGACATTTGAAATGTTCTTTTAAATGTTTGGTTCACTGAGCAAAAAGGGTAAGATTCTTAGCCCTGTTTTCCAGAGCTTTGTGTAAATACTGTTAATATCTCTAGCAATTGAGCTTCTTATCACTTCCTTTGAGATAAAAGACCTTCCTATTAAGGGATCAAAAATTGATCCCAAACTAATTATTATTCCTCTTGCAGCATCCCAAATAGTTATTCTCCCCCTTTTTGTTGTTTAGATTGTAGTACCTGCTCTAGCTAAATTCCCTCCACTGAATCCACCAAGAGATCCACTGATCTCAGTCCCCAGCTGCCAAGAGCAATCAGGCAGGTTGGCAGAAAAACTCTAGAACCAGTTCTCTCCTAGGGAGTCCCCAGGTGACTTTGATCTCAGCTTGCAGAACAAGTGTTAGCTGTGCAGGGAGTCTGCCTCAGGCAGTGCTGTAATGCCTGGATCCAACAATGTTTTGGCATCAGTGGGGGATCTCACAAGCTTCTTAGAAGAAACTAAATCTCCTTCTAAAGAAGAAATCCCTGATAGTGAAATGCAAAATAAATATTGGCAGGTGTATTCTTATTTTATAAGATTGGCATCCTAACAGATCACCACGTATCACAATGCTTCAGTGGCATTGTTTTTCCTCTTTCTCCCCAGTAAGCCTAAGGCTAAACACTGAAATCAATTTTTTCAGGTCTTGTCCATAAATTTATTTTTAGGCCTTCTGGCACTTTATCATTTTGAAGACTGATAGTTAACTTATTTCCAGCTAATTGAGCTCCTTTGATGTTGAGTTCATGATTCAATCCAATTCTTTCACAAATTGCATTTGCTGTTCCTGTGAGTAGATTAGACATACATTTTATAAAGTCAGGTACAGAGATAAAATTGATGCCCTGATCTGTTAAATGTCTTAATAAAGGCACATTATCTCTTAGCTAATTAAATCTTAAAGCAGCTAGTGAAAATTTTATGCCTTCTTCTTTGTTGCTGGTTGTCAGGATTCCTTTTATATCTCATCTGTTGAATACTATTCTGCTAAGGTATATTCCTTTATCTAGTTACCTTATGCACATCATATTTCACCATAGCTGGTTGAATTTGGCTCATGGTGTACAGCTTTTGTAAGACTGTTAAGTAGGACTGACTGGGCCACACTTGATCAGCATAAGTGACATTAATTCTACTTGGGTGAGTGGCTTCAAAGCAAGCTACTGTTGTAGCCCTTCTGTGTCCCACCAAATGCCTGATAAAGCCTTTGTATGAGATCTCTCTGGTGGTGTTGGGAGAGACAAGTCTTGAGCAACATCTGCACAGTCTGTTAAAATACCACTATTAATAGGCAACAGGACAGGTTTTGAAAGCTTCCTTGAGTAACTTCCCTTTGCACATTTTCACACACCTGTAACGAAACAAGAACAAACAAACTGTGCAGCAGACAGCAGCCGAAGTACCAGAAGGATGCTCTGTAGTGAACACTGCGGTGAACAAAAGTTTTACTTCCAAGGTTGGGGTGTCATTGTGGGATTTTTTTTTCCCTTTCAGTGTGCAGAAATTGAGTGAATTCCTGTCAAGTGAAGAAATTGGAGAAGAGCATGATAAATCTTCAGAGCTAAGAAGTGCAGATAATCACAGCAAGTACCAAGCAGTGGTGAGTAAAGCTGTGTCCTTGCCGGTAAAGTGGCTGCAGTCGTTTGTACCCAGAATAAATTTTTCACTTCTCCGTTTCCTACTGATTGTTTCTTGCAATTGCAAAACCTCTATTTTAATATCCTGAACTGTATTGTTCACACTATGGTTGCTAGGGTTTAAGACATTTTGCTGATGCTGCCACCAATTAGTGCTTATTTCTGTCTCTCTGATTTTGCACAGCCACTCAAGGTTGTGAACCGCAAGAGGCCTGCCAGGGAGGACTGGAACAATTACAGCTCTCACATGAGAAGACCCATTAACATCACAGAAGCAGATGATTTTTGTGTAAAGGTGATATGAAGGTCACTCTAATAACACTTATATTAGCTCACTAATGGTCACTTTTGTACTCTGATGGCAGTTTCAAGTTCAAGAACCAGAATTTGGTGTCAACTGTCAGACACTTGGGCACTTGTCAGAGATTAACCTTCACCTTTCTTGTATCTGTCTTCCTTTTTAAGAATTAACTACTAATCTCTAGGTTGTGATTAGTTGCAATTGTTCCTCTAGATTTCACCCAGCCATTTTCTGTTTCAAGTGTTTAAGTCATTAGCCCTGTTCTCAGGTCCAAAATTTTTAACTCGGAACAGTCAAGGTTGGAAGGAACCTCAAAAGATCATCTGACCCAACCTTTTCTGTGTGGCAGACTCTTTCTTCCAGTTCCAGGGTCTGTATAGAATAAAGGGATGAAGAAAATTGAAAAGAATTTGTTCTGGACATTCCCAAAATAATCTCATTGTGGATCTTCTCATCCTGTTTTGGAATTCCTCATAACCTTTCCCCAGATGAAATTAAGAACTAACTCCCAAAGACCTAACTTGTCTGAAGAAAAAAATTACTATTACCCATGTCACTTTGAAGACTGATGCTCTTGATTTGCTGTGGAAATTGCCAGAAGTAATAAAAATCCTGATGGTTGTTATAGTGATGAAGCTTTTTATTTAGAGGCTGCTAATACATTTGCATTTCCAGCAAAAGAGGATGAATAATTCAGTTTCATGGGACTAAGTAGGACAACTGGTAATGCTTTAAGGGTTTTTTAATACATGCTGAATTGGTGCAGGATCCTTCTTGAACAGAATTCCAGGAAAGTAAGAGGAACATTTGAAGGAGGATTTTGGGGGCGGTGTTGTGTCAAAAGACTGGCTGGAGTGACAGCAGAGTTTGTCACAAAGGAGAGGCCAGTGCAGTAACCTCTGTAAGGCTTGAACAGAAAGCCAAGCCCAGGGATAATCTTTGGCTCCATCTGCTGACACTACTGTCAGCAGTGGACCCTGGGTCAGGGAATTTGTGCAGGTCCTGCCTGTCTGCAGCTCATTGCCCAGGAAGGAGCATTGGATGAGAGAGGATCCTCTGGTTGCCTTTGTAGATCCAGAGGGAAGAACACGACACTCAGTTTTGGTCAAGATAGGAGTATCAGTTTTTCTCAAGGGTGTGATAAAAGTGTCCCCTTCCACTCCTCTTAGATGAAAAATTGTACCTTGCACAGCTGAAAGGCTTTGAAGGCTTTAGTGGCTCTGAAAAAGTGAGAGGAGAGGGTCCTGTACAAATGTAGGTGTTCTGAAATTGTGTCCCATTTTTTATTTCTCGTAGTACCCATGTAAATCTTCTTTTAAAGTCGGAACAGGCCTTGTTTACTGGTTTTAGTCTTTTTCAATTAAACTATTTCTGTATCTAGCAAAACCTGGATTATCTGAGAATCATGTCAGAAATACAAAGGAAAATGCTGTAATGGACAGCAACATCTAAGTTTGTGGAAGGTTCTGTAGATCTGCTGGGAATTTGGGTGGTATAAAAGCTGCACTGTGTCTCAAGTGACATTCAGGGCTCTGCAGAGAGCAAACTGGGCATGGGTGTAATTTAATTGTGTTGTAATCATTTCACTTATTACATGTACCCAGCTTACAAACAACAGAACAAGACAAACTCTAAATGGCAACTTTTTTTCCCCTTATGAATTCTCAATAGTTTTCTTATAGTCTAATAGTGCTTGAGTTCAGAGGTTTCTGCCCATCAAAGTACAGTCCTTTACAAAGTCAGTCACATGAAGATCCATTTCCTGCATTGGGCAAAGGCAAACTCGGTTCCTGTGCCCAATGTAATGAAAAAAAAAAAGTGTCTCTGATGTTGGGGGAAAAAAGTGAGCTCTAAATCTGGGTTTCTCTTTCTTTTCTCTCCATATTGTTACAGATCACAAATGGATTTTTCACTTGGACGCCTGAAGGTCCTCCAGCATTGTCCAATATCGATATCCGAATCCCTCAAGGTACAAAATTACATCAGATAAATAGAATAAGATATTTTTCCATAGTTATTTGATAACCATAATCTTATGTATACCTCCCACCCTCACAGGTCAGCTAACAATGATTGTAGGACAGGTGGGCTGTGGTAAGTCATCTCTCTTGTTGGCCATACTTGGTGAGATGCAGAAGATCTCTGGGAACATATCCTGGAGCAGGTAGGGGCATTTAATTTAAAATTCTAATTTAATTTAAAAATTCAGCTTGACTACAGAATGCAGAAAAAGCCCAAAGTCTCTCCTGGGAACTTGTGGAGTTGGGGATTTTCTAGATACACAGTCAAGATAAAAGCCTTACCCTAAGATCAGAAAGAATCCCCAGTCAGGGCGAAACAAGTTGCCTATTCCATTCATAGGAATGGACAACCATTCTTGGGCATTCTGCACTCCAGCAACATAACCTGAGTGAAATTGTAACTAATTTGGAATTAGAAGTAGTGAGTTTGAGGTGTTGTGCAGCTACAGAATGGTGTTTGCACTTTCAGGCCTGCGCCCGTGTCTTTGCATGGAGCTCTAAAGAGGTGCTGGCTCACTGGGAGCAGTGCCTGGCTGAGATGTGTGCTCCATCCCAGCACCAGGCTCATGCCTGAGAATTTGAAGTGTGTCTTTCAAGTGGCAGTGACCTCAGAGTCATCCCCAGTGCATCCTGCCTGATCTGACGGGAGTGAGTCAGCCATGTCCTTCCCTCCTTTCCCAAGGGGACGCAGCACCTGGACTCTGAAAGCCACTTAGAGATTCCACTCGTGTCTCACTCTTGGCCTTGAAGGGAAGGAAAAAAATGGGACTGAACTCCAACAGCTTCTGTTGGGACTTGTTCTCTTGACCCTCAGGGGAGGTGACAGATGGTAAAATATATTACAGCTCCTGCATATGGTTTCCAGTAAATTCCTGCCATCTCTAATACAGTTTGATCAATGTGTGTGAACATTTTTGGCGTGTTTATTTCACAGTACCAGCCTTCCTCCCCATACAGTCTGCACTTTGCCCTTTGGGCTATGATTATTTGTAGGTGAAGCTCAACAAATTGCAGAAGAACCTAGAGAAACAATTAATTTTGTTTCCAACTGATTGGGAATGAAGGAAAACCAGGCTACCTGTAAGTCAAATGTACACACTCTGATGGACAGAAGGTCATTGTTATGCAATGGATTCTGCAGCAATTTCGTGGAACAGATCTCTAAATTCCTTGAGTGTTTGTCAAGAGATATGATTTATATCCAGCCTTCATGTGTAAGCCAGTCACACTACTCAGAATTGCACGTGCTTTAATAGCAATAGTATGAGGAAGGAAGGTTGTCTATTTTATAGGTAGGGGAAGTGAAACATAAAAAGATGACCCTTTCATCTAGTGAGGGAAACAAGAACAGGAGCCAAAGTTCCAGAATGTGGTGATCTATCCATAAGAATATACTTCCCTAAGCAGAAAATCAGACTGTGGTGAGGAACCGTACAGAATCCCTGCAGCCTTATTAGGTGAACTAATTTCATTTCAGCAAGGCTGTAATTTTTTACAGATGACATAACATGATTAAGAAGTGCAATTTGAATGTCTGATGCTAAACTAAAACAGATGACATGATGTTTCTGATAAGAAACTGTGCTGTGTTTTTAAATAGCACTTGTTTAGAAGTATGTTCTTCACAACAGTGGAAAGGTCAGAACTGGTTTTCATGTCTTCTATATGTGCCAAAGTATCACAAGGTGCAATTCAGTTGTTGTCACATTTGCTGTGCTATCTGTCAGATATGTAGAAAGGGACTTGTGGCTGAAACAATCTGAGCACTGTAAGTGCTGGCTGCACTGGGACAGATTGTGTGTTGTCTCATCTTTCAGAGCTGCTGCCACGTGCACTGGCCTATTCAGAGTGATGGATGCAGCCAGTGTGGGCTGCACACCTGTGTTGTAAAGCTATCAGATGAAAGCTCCCTTAATTTGATAAGAAAATACTAATGCCTGACCAGGAACATGCAACCTTATCCCAGGTTCAAGGAGAGTAGTCTTATCAAGTAATCACCAGGGCTCGTAGCCTCAGCTCAGGCAATGAAAAGTGTCACCAAAATCACTCCAACTCCTTGTTACAGCTCTTTCTTTGGGAATGCTTGGCTTCAGTCATTCATGTTACAGAATAGACCTGAATTAGTTCATCCAAATTTCCTTCCCCTTCCCTTCCTCCAAGGTCATAGCTATGAAGATGAAGGATGTATCCTGCTGACCTGTCACTCAGTGCTCAGGAAATCTGGATGCTATTCCTGGCCCTTCCCTTGGTCTAATGGATAACAAGTTATTTCCCTACTCTTTGCCTCCATGCTTTATGAGTAAAACAGGATTGACTGCATATCATTTTTGCTTGTTTCTTATAAAAATTGCTTCAAACCCTTAAAAAGTAATCTAATTTATTCCTGGGCTAGGAGGGAGATAATCAGAACTGAGCCATGGCTCATTTGTGATGTTTTTGTTGTGTTACAGTGTGTGTCCAGAAGATCCAGCTCAGAGTAATGCCTCTTGTCCAAAACAGCCTGAGAGCATCTCAGTATAAATATTTTGTAATATGGTTAGTGATTTAACAAAAATAGAGGAATCATTATTAGTATTCTGTGTAGGTGGTAAATGGTAAGGATTTGACCTGTTATTGAGTAAACAATTATAGTATATGACATGCTAATTTCTTCTGGGCAGTATCTCACTTTTAATAGTCCCAATTCAAGTCTCGTTGGAGTAAATAATGCCAGAAAACTGACCTAATGTTGCTCAAACATAATTATGTCATTTGTTTTAAACAGGACGTACATTCTTGCATGTGAATGATGAGTCCTTAGAATGTGAAGGAAGATAGAGATTTAAGGTTGTCAGCTGTAGGTTTTCATCTTAGTGTGGAGTTGACTGATTTCATCTAATTAAAAAAAATCCAAGTTTTTATGCCTACAAAGTAAATTGGTTTTTAAAAATACGTGTTTACTGGAGTTTTCAGAAACATCCAGGTTCTTAATTTTATTTAAGTGGGAAATCAAAATCTGAAGGCTTGAAAATCTCAGTAGGCTCATCTTTGCATCGTTAGACATCTAAAATACCTTGACAAATTAGATCTAGACCTCATTATTGAACATATGTTACTTTGGCATTTCAGCACTGGTTGGAGATCAAGGCATCCTTAATTGCCAAGAGTATGCAGGAAAAGGGGGAAAGAAGGGATAGGAAAAGTGGATTGAGAAATTTGAGCTAAAACTCCAAATGAAGAATAATTGTTTTCCTGCTACAGAGCGGAAACAGAGATCAAGGAATTGATGTACAATTGGTTCAGGGTCTTTGTGTTGTGCAGGGAGGGGCTGGAAAAGGTGTTTTCTATTTCAGCCTATCACTAGTTCCTGTAAAGAAATGTGTTTCTAGTTAATGATACGCAACAGGCTCAGGGTTTTTGGAGAATGGGCCACTGAGTTCACGTGGTCACTAAAGACCAGTGGAGTGTGAGTTTACTGTGGAAAAGCTTTGTTCAGTACACAAACCTTTGGAGTAAAGTTACTGGTGGCTGGCTGGTGCTCTCAAATTGTACAGCAATTTGATTTAGATATGGTCATGGCTTCTTATGCATAAATTTTATGGAAGTGTCTCAAACCAACCTTTTAATCTGCAGGTATAGTTTTCTCTCCTAGATATTTATAAGCAAATTGTGTTGGCACAAAGTTAATGAGACTGTCTACTTTAAAGCATGAAAGAACTTCATTCCTCCTTGATTTTGCTTATATCATTTGACACACAGATTTTTCATTCTTTTGAATGGAACTGAATTTAGCATCAGTAATAAGTATGCCTATTCATCCTGTCAAAACAACTGTGAACATCTTTGTGCATGTTCAAAAATAGCAAAACCAAAACCTGTCTGTCCTTTGGACCTGCCTACATGTACACAAGCACATCGCCCCAAGGATAGGGATGACGCAGGACACAGTATGTGTCAGCTGAAGGTGGGATTTGGGGTTCACAGTAACCCATTCAATGCTGTAAAGGTGCAGTTACTGTCATGGAAAAAACCACAGTATCACAAATTATCATTTTGTTTTGCCAGAAAATGGACTTTTTATAATGGAACTGCATTCTTGTCACAGCAGGACTTCTCAGTTCTGCTAGCACCTTCAGGACAGGGTGGAGGTGATTTTATTTGTTGAGTTGAATTAATGCTTATAAGGTAAAAAAGGGTCACCAAATCTTTTTGCCTGATGAAATCAAGTCAGTTTGTGTAGAAGGAACAGATGCTGCACTGCAGCCCTGTGATAAGTAATGTTTGCAGCCTGTGCACTAAGTGGAATTTAATAGTTTTTCTTTCTGGGGCAGATTGCTTGTGCTCACTTAAGTAAACAGTCTTTGCTTTCTGTTTGTGATGCAGCTGCACTTCTGACAGTGAGACGGGGGAAGATTTCAGGTATGGTATTGTATGCAATTATTGGTTTTCCAGCTAAATTGATTGTAGTAGAAAAAACCAAAGGTTTCTAAAAGCTGTGTTTAAGCTATAGAGTCAGAATTCTGAAAATCAGTGAAATTTTAACAGCATTATCTCAGGATATAGTTTTTGAAACCACTTATGCAAATTATGAAAATAAGAGTTGGATTTCTGTTATGAAAGCATTGCCTTTTGGAGATTTCGAAAATTGTATCCTAATATGGCTTTGAAAATCTTTCTCTGAAGAGCTGAACCAGATTATGCTACACTTAGAAAATTAAGTATTTAAAGGTCTCATTTGTTAAAGCAAATTCTCCCCATTACCCTTCTCTTCATTTTCACATCCTGTCATGAGTTTGTTTTCTCACCTACTGTTCTTTAGGCACACACAGAGAAGTGTGGAGAGTAAGAGATTAGTCCATCTGTTGGCACAGAGATTATTTTTACCTGATTAACACAGCTCAGCTTGGATTTTGGGAGTATCTACCAAATCAACTTAGAACAAAGCTTTCTGAGTTTGGGGCACAAACCTCCAGAATGGTAAACCTTGTAAAGGTGATGATTCTGTTCCTGCTGGACTCAGTGAGAACTTTGTTGTTGAAATCAGCAGTGTCGTATGGCCTCCCTTTCCTTGACTTAGGCTAAATTGTGTGGCTTTTACTGACCAGAACATTTTCTTGGTTCTGTGATTCTCCAAGTATCCCCCTGCCTTTTCTTTAGATTTGCCAGCTTCTTCTCTCCTATTTACTTTATTTCTCAGACTTGTTGCCTGGTTGTCAGACTGAGTCCTGCAAAACTGCTGCTCCCATCTGTGTGTAGTATAAGAGGAACTTTC
>WEZZ01013952.1:0-16820 GCA_013400585.1 Chloropsis cyanopogon
GAGTGTAGACTCGATAACCAAGTCATTGGCACAACTTCAGTAGGAGTGAGGTCCAAGCCAAACTTTGGTTTGCTTTCACATGAGGCAATATGCACGCTCCCTGTTCCTGCTCTCACAGGCCTCTGTGGAGCTGAAACAAGGAAGACTAATCCCTTAGTCCTCAGGCTTTTGCAAATAACCTCTTATTTTCATCAGGATACTGAACAAAAAAGCGACGAGCTTTCCACCCACATTTGTTCTGTGTTTCCCAGCTAGTCTTTTGATCTGAATAGATACTGGACAAGGAGATAATTTAGGCAAATTATCTCTATATGTGCTTTGCTTACAGGTTGTTTTGGGAGTCAGGGCATACTGACCGCAGCCATGTGAAAGTAGTATTATTGAGCTTCTTATCCTAAACCGAGCTGCTTGTTACCCTAGAGTGATCTTGGTGTTTTATAAAGAGGACAAAAAAGTAAATACCTACTGTCAGTCATGAACCAGACATCAGAAAGGTCTGAGTTGGAGGAATGCTGTGAAATCCTAACAGCATGTGGGTGAACTGGGCAACATGAAGAGTTGAGACAAAGCCCAAGATGGTGCAGTGTGTGTGCCAGTGGGCTCTTTGGAGTTGCATTGAGTCAATATTAGGCACAGGTGATCTTGCCTAAATTTTGTAAAAATATTGAGCCCTTCTCTATCCCAGGATGGTCAGTGTTTTCCAAGGACCTTGGGGTACAGTACTTGGGGTACTAGTACAGTTTGTGCAAAGCTGTTTCTTTTAAATTTGTGAGGGTACATTGCTTTTTAGTTTATCAAAGAAACAAGCCTGAAGTACCACCACTTACAAGCAGCTGCTTTTCAAAAGCTAAGAGGGGTCTTACAGCAAAGGTCTTGTGGCTAAGACCTCTTTGTAGGAGAATGCATCATTCATTGAATATCACAAACATCATACTTTTATCATTTATAAACAGTGTTATTCTTTTTATAGGTGTTCTATAGGTTTATAGTTGTCACCCTGCTTTCAAAGAAAGCATTAAAAAAGTAGCCGTAACAATTAATTTAGTAATTCACATTACAACTAGAAATATATCTGCTGGGGGATAGTAAGGAAGTCAATAGAAATTTAGATAGCATGGTCTTCTCTCAGTCTGGATGGTTTGCTGCAGCACAGTGATTCCATATGCCTTGTCTGGGAATGATGAAAAAAAAAGATCCATTTGGAAGTAAATGCAATTAAGCATAAAAATTCTTGGACTGGCAGTCCAGCTTAAAGTAATCCAGAAAGCAATGCACACAAATTGCCTCTGCTTTTCCTGCAGCCTGCCATGATTGCAGAATGTTTCAGTAAACTTGTGTCTTAGAACAGTGCCTTTGGAGATGGATAGGGTGCTCTGCTGCTCTCAGCAGAGTGTCAGTGAAGGCAGCAGCTGTTCTGTGTTCCTTTCCAGGCTAGTGTCCAAAAATTGCACAAATAAGCCAATACAAAATTGTCCCAAATTTCTAGTTCTGTATTGTTATCTTATATTTTTCATTATTATTTATGTTATCTGTCTACACAAGATCTACAGAATATCTACTTGTTACAGCAAAAGAGGTCCCAAATGTGGATGAGTTTTGTCATCAGCTGTTTGAATGGAAGAGTGAAGAACAGAGCATGAGGGGGACATATGAGCAGGAGGTTTGTGCGCTGGCAGTCAGGACCATTTAATCTCATGTCAGAATGTGGTTAGCTTTGATACCTAAGTCACCCAGGACTGTGCAAATTCTGAGAGTGCAAATTCTGCTGCTTTAAACTTGCAGTGGGAGTAAGAGGCTTTGTGATGCTGAATGGTTATGATCCCCTACCCTGTTGAAACCTGTGGCTTCATCAGGGTTGAAAGGCATATACCTCATTAATGTGTATAAATTGTGGAAAGGTGGGTGTCAAGAGGATGTACCAGGCTCTTCTCAGTGGTGACAGGCAATAGGACAAGAGGCAGTGGGCAGAAATTGATGCAGAGGAAATTCTACCTGAACTTGAGGGAGAACTCCATTACTGTGTGGGTAACTGTGCACTGGAATGGATTGCCATCTTTCAATACCTATGAGGATGTTGACAGCCACAGTCTGCATAGCCATTGCATCATTGTTGTGGGTAAATAGAGTGTTACAGTTGGAGGGTGCTTGGTGCCTGCATCTGGTTGGTAATGTTTTTCTTTTAGTTGCCTTTAATTCATATTTGCTGAGTCTTTTAACGTCTAATGTAGGGTAAAGCAGACAGTTTGTGTAGGTACATTGTCTGATCCTCTCTGTGGGAAGATATGCTCTAATTAGTAAGAACAATGGAGTGAAGAAGGTAAGGGAAGCCATATGTGCCTGTGGATCACAGAGACCAGTGGCGAAGATCACCTAACCCTTTCTACACCATTTTATCTTGTCAGGTGCTTTGATGTACTTTGGGAAAGGATTGCAGGCTTTGCTGGGCCTGGGACAGAATCAAGCTGGGGGAAATCAATTTCATTGCTGGTATCAGGGGAGACTCTTCCCAGAGCAAAGTGAACAGGGTGTTTTTGGCAGAGCTTTTGTCCAGGCAGCTCTCATTCTACCTGTGTCCAAAAGTGACCCTCTCCAGCTCTGTTTGTGGTCGTTAACCACATTTCCCATCCCGTATAAGTCCTTTCTCCATCTGGGGAGGGGGTGGTGGCTCAGGGTTGTCCCCTTCTGCTCTGACTGAGAGAGAGAACTGGCAGCTGTGGTTTAACAGTGTTTGGGGAGAGGCAGCCCACCCACTTGGTACTGTAGTGCTGTTCACTGCATGTGTGAGGAGGCAACAGCGCTCTTGCATGGAGTCTGCGGATATGGTGACATTCCTTTGCTTCCTTTCGTCTTGCCATGAGCCACAGGAATGGTCTGACAATAGACAATACACTGTACTATCTCTGAAAAACATTTAGATTTTATGAATGTAGTTTGGTAAGCATTGGTTGAAAGAATTTAAGGCATTACATTATTTATCAAAAGCATTAGCCTTAGATAATACACATAAACCCCCACAGTTGTTCTTTATCTTCCCATCTGTACCTTGGTATATATAATGAAAAATAGTTTTTCAGTGGAAAGAGAGGTTAATATTTTCTAGCTAAAAGCACGTTTTGTCTTGTAAGCGGCCAGATCTCTGCAGTAGCTGCCTGCAAATGCCACTACTTTGGAAAGAAGGAGTGGCAGGTGAAAAGTGGGTTGGATCATTCTACAAAGTGCAAGAAACAAAATATTTTTGGTCAAAAACTGTAGGGCAAAGCCCTTCTTTGTGGCAAAGAGCAGCATGACATATTTCATGGTTGCATAAAGGAGTTTTACAAATAAGAAAAAAGAAGCCTTTCACAAAGCCCAAACAGGGCACGTAATGTGAGTGATATTCAATTAACCCTTCAAAAGTAGGGGTTAAGGTTGATAATTTATCTGCACTTTCAGACTGGGATTGGCAATTTCCCATGCAAGATCCTATTCAGGAGAGGTTGCAGTGTGCAGGTGAAAAGCCTAGGAATTTGGACAAAAAAGAGATGATAAACAGCAGGAGTGCATGATCAGGGATTTATCACTGCAGAAATTTAGCTCTTGGATTTTCTGAGAATTATGTAATAGGGCTGCTGTGGAAAAATTATTTAACAATCTTAATTACTCATTTGCGTTAGAATGTTAAATGAACGCAGCTTGTTTAAGGAAGGGAGGACAGGCAATAACTGAGCAGTCAGTGCAAACATTTATGCAGTGTGCAGAGGTCATTCAGGAAAGTAAATGTCTCGGCATGTAAAATATTTTAATGCCATTAAGTACATTGGCTGCATTTCCTCATGGTGTGCGTTTTGTTTGGCCCTTGTTACCCCTCCTGAACTAAACAGAAGTCCAGGAAGACCAATGAAATGAGTTCTTTTAGCTGAATCTATAAGTGAAAAAAGCCAGATTTGCAGAAAAGATTCACAAATGGAGGTATCACAGAAGTAAGCAAAATTTACCATTTTTTATGAAACAGAAAAAATAGAATAATTGATGAAATTGAAAGGTGAGAAATTTTAAAACAGCTCTCTAAGTTTAAACTGCCCTTTGTCCATGGAACATTGCCATTTGTGCATGTCTGAAATGACAACTTTTATTCTGGTTGGCATTAAATATTGCCAATGAGCCAGACAGCATTGTGTAGGGAAAATTACTGTGTAGAGGGGAAATGCTCTGTTGGAGCATTTGGGAAGGCTTTTCTTCATATGCTCTGTCCTATCCCTTTCTCAAACCGTGGCCACGGTGGGAGGCAGGCAAGTGCTCTGGGTGGTGTGCAGGTGGGAAGAAGTACGTCAGTGCCTGCGTTCCTGTATGCCCAGGGGATTTATCAGTGCAATTTGAACCTGACATTCCAGGGAGTGGAGATATTTTGAAGTGGATGCTTAAAGCATGGATTTATATCCTCTCTGTATTTTCCATTGTCTGTTGTAATTCCCTGGGGCTGTTAATTATACATATAAATCAAACAAAGTCTCTCTGAGTGTCTAATATTTAAAGTGAAAGTCTAAGGCTTCCAGTGTCTGGGGTGAATTATTCTTTTCAGGCCTAACAAAGCTGGCAGAACTTCAGTTAAGGGAAGGGCAGAACAATGATGTGTTTCAACTGTGTTTTATGTAATTTGCGCACTTTATGAAGGCCTTGTATAATTATTTTATCCCTGAAAATATGATGAATATTTTTCTAATGGGTTTTGAATTAAATTTGCATTTGAATTGCATTATTTCCCTCAACAAATATGTTGTTATCTCTGACTGAAATGTGGATCAAAGAATCACTTGAAACATAATACAGAAGTAGCACTGCAGACCCTAGCAGCCTGAAAAATAATTGAAGTGAAGTAAGGAATGTTAACAAGCTCAAATGTCATCATCTTCCAAAACCTGACATTTAAGCTGATCCACATTCCTTCTACTCCTTTATGTGGAATACAAAACCACATACATTGTGGGGTAACTAAAAGAAATGTTTGCTGGAGTTGGTTAAGAAACACTGGACATGTTATTTTTGTATTAGCTCTTGTATAGCCACATATAAGCCTGTTTGGAAAAAACATAGTTTGTGTAGCATAAAGATGTTGGGGGAAGGGATAATGAGTTCCTACTGAATACTAATTGCCCATGAGTTGTTCAGGGAGACTGTATAAGAATGGAAGATTTGTTGTAAATTAGTCACTAGCTGTATTGTGCATTGCAGTGAGGTTAGACCAGAGCTGTAAAGGTGCCAACTCTACAAAATTCTGAGGATTCACTGTCTAACTTGGTGACTGTGTGAAGGAGAAATTACTGTGCAGACTAAATATTATTGGAAAAAATGCTCCTCTAATGACAGTGTAATCTCTCTTCATGGCACTTAATCTTTAAGCTAATTTGAGCTAGAAAGATGGGAGTGACAGATTTTGAGTGAGTTATCACTGCTTTTCCAGCTGCAACATCCCAAGGTCTGCCAAAATTATAAATGCTGAGAAGAGGGGTATTGCTCTGTAGTGATATAGAGACCAGCAGATTGATTAGCGCTCTTAGCTTGGTGTTCATCTTTGGCTTTAGTTCCAGCATTTTTCCTGACCTTAATTTGAGATATTCTAACCCCCACTTTTAACATGGAAACAAAGCTTTGCAATAGTTTATTTGCTTTTGAGAAGTATTTTCTCATTCCTTACGCGGCTCCTATTGTTTTCATTTGCATCAAAATGGAAAGGTGAGTTAATGATTCATTGGCACACAGTGACCTTTCAAATAGCTCTGGACCATGATGCAGCAGCTCAAAGCTCTCATACTTCAAACTTCTTGCTTCTGCTTTAATATTTGCAGCCCGATCTGTCTACATGCCTGGACGCCTGAAGAGAGCAAACATTTACAGCTTCTCCCTCCCCTGTGTTTAGTGGGCAATTTGATCCTTCTTTGTCCATTCGTTTATTCCACATTACTCTTAGGCTTGACTTGCTATTGAGAGCAACAAAGTGCTACTTTGGGAATCTGCTCTCTGTTGATTTAGCACAAAAATGGACTCAGACTCTGATTCACCTTTTAATTACTCTTGGCCTTCCTTACCTAAAATGAGGATTCGAAGAAGGGCATCCAAACCAGGTAGAAAAAACTATCTTCTTTTAAATGACTCTTGCTTTACAACTCTGCCTCCTTTTTATTTTCTGCTTCTGTGAAGGTGGCTCTATAAACAGCTTGTGTGAGGTAGATTTTCTTTCTATCAAAAGTCCACCTCACTGTTTTTTATGCCTTTTTAGATAATGGAGTTGGAATTCTTTAAGTAAAAAGGAAGTATTTTTCCTCCAGATTATGTACTATTCTTTACAATTGTTTTTATTTCTTTACTCTCGTAAGGCTTTTTTTTCCTTCTTGAAGTATGCGTAGCTGTCATTGAACAACTCTGACACCCTGGAGCTGCATGGCATGGCAGCAGCTGAAAAAGTTCTGCTGGTTGCAGTTATTTTCATTTAGGCATAATTCAATTATGCCTCAACAGCTAAATTTATTTTTTTTTTAATTATGAGAAAAATCATACCAGAATGGAGAAAAAAATCTTTTCCTTCCAGAAAAGAAAATGAAAAGGGTCAGTTACAGTCTTTGGACAGTTAGACATTATCTGTCTTTGTGGGGAAATCTTTGGGAGGTAGGGATTATTAATGCTGTCAGTATGAGAAAGGGGGGTTTTAAGGAGGCTCAAAGACACTGACTGGTAAGTTTATGTAAAGAAGAATTATGATTGGAAGCTTTAATAAGGAAAGAAACATTTTTGCTACATATAAAAAGAAAAGAACGAAGGCAAAGAATGGCAAAAAAAAAAAAAATCTCTGCTTCCTTTCATAGAATTGGGAGTGTTTTTGTATTTCAGAAAGGGAAAAAAACAAATCAGAGATGTAAGATGCATCAGTGTCATTAAATAAAGTAAGCCAAGAGAATAATTTTTTATACAGACTGAGACTTTGACCTAGTTTGGAGTGAAAAATGTGTACAGGATGCATGCTTTAATGTGCAAGGCACTTTGTCAGCTTTTTCCTTTTTTCATGAGGAAATCCAGTATTTCCCAACTGCGCAGGAGTTTCTGCAGTGTGTATGAAAGCACATGCAATTTGCAGAGATGAAATGAATTGCAAGTTGCACAGTACGTGTTTACTCCATCTCAAAGGAGGACTAATTTTATCTGTAAATGCTGTAGCTGTGCACCTATCCTTCATTCACTTTTGTTCAGACAGGTTTTTTTAAAATACTCCACCAGTTGTAAAGCACTGGATACAGATGTGTTTGTATGGTACCGTATTGCATCTTATTTTCCATCCCTGTTAGTAGTATACCAACACATGTGGCTTGTACACACAGCTGACCTTATATGCAGGGTTGTTGGAGCAAGAAGGTGCTTTTGGGTACCTGTGCATATTCCAGTGGTAAAGTTCAAGGGTTCATTTGTGCTTGGGGATTTAAATTCTGTGTGTGGATGTGGTGGGAGAAGTGCATTTGCAAGGGGAGAGCAGGTTCATGATCTAAGCTCGTGATCTGTGGTTTTCCTGCAAGTGTTTGAACATGACCAGTTGATCCTGCCATGCAGGTGTGGGGCACCTAGCTCACGGCTGCATTTCATTCCGACGGGGTTCAGGTCTCAGACTTGCAGTGCCTGGCAGGAAACAGTGCAGGGCCCCTCCAGCTGTTCCACAAATCATGAAATCGTGTGTCTGTGATGGGTGCTCCAGCTGCTCTGCACCATGAAATTTCAACTGCCACCCTTCCCCTCTGAAACATCAGGCTCTTGGTATCCTGACCTAGGGTTGCTCCTCTTGGGAGGCAGGGGAGCTGTGCAGACTGTCCCACTCTTCGGAATGGAGAGTCAAAGTTATCACACACCACTTCCCACCAGGTACATCAGTGTTTTCACATTTTAAGGCCCAAAGTTTCATTGCTGCTCAGGAATCTTTCAGACTGGGTGTGCAGCCCCTGCCCTTCCCTGAACTTGTGGAGTCTGTCAGGAGCCGAGTGCAGATTCCTTTCCTTTGGGACATGCATTGCAGATTGCCCCCTCCTGCTGAAGCTGCTGGGCATGGCATATTTAAAGGGTAATTAGGGTGTACAGAGAATGCGAACATGACTCTGTCTCAGTGATTGGACTGGGGACAGGATCTAGGATTTTTTCCTTGTTGCAAGACACAAAAGCTATTTATTTTATGTGAAATTGTCACAAAGCATAGTCCTTACCCTCCATAGTCCTACCTGCTCAGAGACAGTGACTCTCTCAGCCTTTTTGGGTGCTTTAAAAACCTTCAGGGGTGCTGAGAATATCTGTCTCTGATAAGTCTGTCCTACTGCTCTGGGAGGTGGGAGGTACACACTGAGTCCACTCATGCAGAGGTGTGAAGTGAAACCAAACATCCCATATAATGGGAAAGTACTCTTTTCTTTTGTGTGTGTGTGTGTACTGTTTTATAAAATGAGACACCAGCTTACTTCTGTTTGCATATTCATGTAGTAGGTAAGGTGCCTTCCTCATGAAGGGAGTCAGGACTGTGAACCAATCCCACGTTGAAAATAGATGCTTTCTTACAGCCCACATTCAGGTGACCAGGCCCAAAGTCAGATTGACAAGTGATTTTATTCTTGGTGGTGACTTTAGGACTACATCTTGAACATGTTGGCATTATTTTCCAGCATCTATATGCCTGTTTACCCTTGTTCAGTATATAGGTAACACAGTGCTTTAGTTTCCACTTTGTAGATTTAAGACAGTTAAATGTTCATCTATGACAATAGCACTTCAAAGCCTACCTAATTTACCCTCCATGTAGGCTTATTCTCAGGTGCTTGCTTAATTTTGCTGTCATGAGTAGTTGAGCTGTCTGAACGAAGACCTAAAATACCTTAATTCAGGGTGCAGTTCTCCCCCTGAACTGATTGTATGGTTCATATCTATAGATATGCATGTCGCTTCAGTTGGACCTATGCTAGGAACTTCTTTCTTAAAATTCTGGTGACCTGGATTTAGAGTAGTATATCTACAGTACTGCATGACCCATGCGCTCAACTGTCTGTATTTTTCACTGACTTCCAATTATACATTAACCCCTGCTCAGATTGCTGGGGGTAAATGTGATGAGCTGTCTGAAAACTATTCATTGTATCTAGAGAAGGGAATTTGAAATTTTTTTCCTGGCTCTTGGCTTGGTCATGTTGATGTATTTAACTGCTCCTTTGCTGTGTGTTCTCCCATGAAACAAGTTAAGTTTTGATTTTTGTGGAGGGAAAAAAAAAAAAAAGAAAAAAAAAGAAAAAAATCAGTGTTGTATTCTTGCCATTTTCTGACGCAGGCCATTCAAGGCTATACATTTTCTTACACCAATATAAAACACGTTTTTAATTACTGCTATGATGATAATGTGGGTTTTTTTAAAGCTATAGTATTTGTATAAGCTTTGTGGCTGCCAAAATGCACAGCCCTTGCTGAATTACTCTACAATGTTAGAGAAGATGTAGAGAACTTGTGCCTAGTTACTCTTTGATCAGGGGCTTTTATTTTACCCATGTTTGGAGATTATTCTTCCCAGCATGACATCTAAATAACACATACATCTATCTTGACTGTTATCAGGCAGATGGCAGAGAGCCACAGGCTCTTCTAAAGAAGGCATGTCTTTATTCTTTTTCTGTGATCACAGTGTAGAGCCAGACGGTGTACAGTTCTGGCAGAAGGATTAGCTTGTTGAGCTGTGCTTGCTAGGTTGTTTCAGTAGCAAAGCTAATTCTCCTCTGTTCTGTTCGGGTCATTCTTACTTCAGTAAGCATCTTGAAATCCATTTCCAATACCTTAGAGAACCTAAACTCTTCTGGGGACACCTTTGCCAGTTTGCTCTGGCAATCCTGTCTTTTCACAAACTATGCTGAATTTTTGCATCTGCAATGTGAATAACCTTTTTGAATGCCTAGGAGATATTTTTGAGACATTTTCTTTGAAAATGGACTTAGATTCTTCATCTTTCAGGCAAGTGCAGCCTTGCTGCATATTACTACTGATACCCAGTACAGTGAGCTGTTACCTGCTGCCATGTTAACCTGGAGGGAAAGGTCTGCTGATGGTAAGATCAAGAGGATTTGTAGCCAGCAAGGCAGGCTGGAGGCAGTTAGTGAAGCTGTAGGAATGCAGTGTGTGATTTGGACATTTGCAATGATTTGCAATGTCACTTTTTAAACTATGTGGGCCTTTCCGGTGGAAATAAGTTACTAGCACAGTCAATGTGTAATTAATATTGCTCTCCCACACTTTCAGCAAGGCTTTAAACTTCTCATGTTACAAAGTTAGTTTGATGTTGTCATTCCTTCACATGTTTGAAATTGAGGGGGCAAGGGGGCAGAGTGGGAGTAGAGAGGTACAGTGGGGTCATACTACCATTGCACTCAATGATCTTGAGGATCTTTTCCAACGTACATAATTCTATGATTCTATGAAGCATGAAATAATTTGTTACCATTTAAAATCCCAATGAATATTTATTTAGTCATCTCACAATTAACAACAGGCTAACTGGAGCATCTCCAGGAAAACATATACCATTTAATGTGGATAATTAATAATGGCTTACACACCAAAGATACTGCAGGCAGCATATTTTTCTATAGCTTGTACTTCCAGCATCTTTCTCCAGAAATTGTTACTTTGGTTTTCACGCTTATACAGAATTTTAAAATAATGTAACATGTTATTAGAAGGGGGATTTGGGTTCTTTCTGGTTTGGGATGTTGCAGTCCACTAAGTGACTGTGAAGACGCCATGTGACATCCCACCTTTAAGGGGAAGAGATTACACCAGATGCTCATAGATGCTCGTGGTCAAAATGAATGGCAAAAGTCAGAGAGCCCACAAAAGCTTTCAAAATTTTAGTAGTAAATTAAAATGTGGAATGGAAATTGATATAAGGTAGTTCCTGATGTCCTCCTGTAAGCACAGAGCAGTGGGTTTTGGGTAAAGATGTGGGTTGAAAGGGAAGAGAGAGAGAGGGAGATGTATTAAAGAGGGGGAGAGAGAAACAAAGGAAGATCACGAGTCCTGGCTTCAGTGTCAATCCAGCTAGTGGGGTGTCCAGGGGCTCATGTACAGCCCAGCTTTGGAGGAGTATGTTTATTTAGATACTTCTTTTCATACCCCGGAGCTAAGTTTCTTGCTTTCTACAGAAATGAGTTATCATGCACAGCCCATTTTTGTAGACCTTTCCTGGGTAAGAGGGCTTTGGGGGTCTTGGGTTGTCTTGAACCCCCGCACCCCATCCCCGCCCTACGGCCCATGCCTGCTTCTTGACCTCATTCCTACACTTGAGCTGCATTGTGTTGTGCTTATCTCCAGGATCCAGAAGGACATTTGTGGTAAGTGCTCTACCTCTTGAGCCACATCCTTTTCCTTCTCCCGGCGTGTCATTACTGACAATCCTTGGCTGGCTGTGCAGGTGTCTGTCTGTTGGTGTTTGAGACATACACATCAGCCCCTTCATCTTTGAGGTTTCTGCACCTCAGAAATGGGGACTATTGCTGAAGTCAAGAAACTGACTTCTTAGGCTCAGGTTTACACCGTGATGTGGGAATCCGTGACGCCTGGGCTGGTTTTTGGGGATATGTGTTGAACCTTTGCCAGCCAAGCACTGGAGATGTACACCACCCTTGCCTGTTGTACCCAGGGGGTTTATATACGAAAGGGAGTGCAGGCTGGGGAAGGTATTCAGAGAAACATACAAGAAGAAAAGGAGACTCTTGACACTTTTTTGCCTGGTCGTTGGTTTAAGACCAACCCTTGGAAAGCTTTATTTGCCACAAAAAAGTACTGTCAATTTTGCCAAATAACATTTCCATATGATGTGAGCTGCCAGAGTTTGATGAGCTGCTGTAGAAAACAATGCTTTTATAGTATTTATAAACAAAGGCTTTGGGATTTTGTCAGACATAAGGAAATGGTTTGCAGCTTTAGCAGTTCTCAATATGACAGTCACTAAAATAATGTTAAAATTCTTGCATTGATGAAGATGTGTGATGAGATGTGTGAGGATGTTTTAATGGTATGAGATCCCACATGGCCAGGGCTTGAAACCAAATATTCATCGTGTGCCATTTCTAAATGGGAATTTCTGTCTTCCTCTAAGTATAGAGGTTACTGTTCTTAGGCTTTATCAGATAGAATCTTAAAATTAAATAAAAGCTGTGGTGTATCATCGCAAATTTGGCAATGGTCTGGGACCTTTTTTTCAAAGCAACAAGTGCACCAGACCTTAACAAGTGTTGTTTCTAATCCAGCTGTATTTTTTCATGATGAACTTTCTTGCAATCTAATGCCTATAAGCATCTTGGATGGGCTTTGAGCAACCTAATCTCATGAAAGATGTCCCTGGGCATGGCTGGGGGGTTGGACTAGATAACCTTTAAACTTCTCTTTCAACCCAAACCATGCTATATGGCTCTGTGACCTTCCAAAAGCTTACATTGCTATATTAATACAGTGTGAGGAAAGTCTTTAGTGGTATCTTTTCCTTTACACCACTGCAGAAAATAGATTTCTGACGCAGCATAAAAAAGATTTTAAAATTAATATTCCATAACAGACCAACTCAAATTAAATTTGAGTGGTTTGATTTTGGATATTTTGCTGGGTGCAATAGTTTCTTCTGTCCCATCATTCTCACACTAGTGTGTCTCCATTCACTTCTGATGGCAGTGCTTGACTTACAGCATTTTAAGGAAAACTGAATTAAGGCTGTGATTTTTTTTTTTTTAGCCTGTTTTCACACAGTCTACAACAAGCCTGGTTTTGTGCTTTTTTGAAATTTTGTTTGTTTTACATTCAGAAGATAACCCAGCTCAGATGCTGGACTGATACATGCCCTTCATTGTTATAGCCAGTTTTAAGAGAAGTGAGCCTGCAGGACAGGCTTTCTGCTGCTCAAAGGCATAAAATACACAACCCATTCAGCTTTTTTTAATATTTGTAGTCATGAGCATACTTTCGAAAACTAAACTCTGGATTTCTGTTAATGATTTCTGGTGGAACTGGTCAAAAGCAGATCAGATGCAGTATTCATCCTAAACACCTTGTTCATGGATCAAGTCTTGCTTTATTGCTGTCACTCTGTAAAGGCAGTATTAGTGGCATTTTATTTGTATCTCGTTTGAAATTTTATTGGTTTTTTTTTTGTTTGTTTGTTTGGTTTTAAGAACAGTAATCTGATTTCTTGGTTTAAGAATAGTATTTTATGTGGCTGCCAGTAGGTAGAATGCTTTAGGAGAATCATTATTTGACTGCATTTGGACAGTATTTCATTTATTTAATGTATCAGATGTCAGGTATTTAATGTATAGGCAGAAGCATGCATAATTCTTCCCACCCCATAAATCTTGTTCTGTAACCACAAATCTCTGCAAAGTTCTACTTAGGTGGAAAACAGAAGCTTTTGCTCACCAAGATGCAGGAACATTTATTTTTTATTTATGTGAATGATTTTGTGGTACCCTTGAGAGCCTTGTCAGCTATAGGCTTCGTAGAACATATAGCAAATGTTGGGCAGTTATGAAATGAGCACGTTTTGGTGCAGTTGAACAAATATTACACAAATTGTCGTGCTAAGATTTGATTCTTAATGCTTAACTTTGCCATTTTTATGGTAGTATTTATATATATGAAGGAAATGGTTTGAGATTTAATGGTAAATTTCCCATATTTTTTATTTTCCAGAGCACAGACACTCTACCCTTGATGTTCTTAGGAAATTGAAGTCCCACCCTACTTTTTTTGCTGCAACCAGACTTTCTCCCATGCTGAGTGGAAGTGGTGAAGTTTATGCAAACTGCATGGTAGTAAACCAAGTAAGCTTATATTTGAACTTCTCACTAATTTCTCTTCATTTTCTGTTAATTTAGTTGCATGATAGTAGGATCTTCTGGATCTGTCAGCAGTGCTGTCAATTAATAAAATTCTAAATTAAAACCAGTAATATCTTACTCTTCTCATCTATATTTTGTAACCTTTTTATGAGGTCTCTTTTAACAGATTCAGTCAATTATAGGAATTACTCTCCCTAGCCTGCAGGAAGAACTCTAATGCAGGTGTTACTGTCTCTTCTGTGTGTTTGTGAGCTAAACAGCATGTGCTTCTTTACAATATTACTTGTTAGTGTGCATTTCAGATTTCTGAATTCTATGTACATTTACAGTACAGATTAATTTGTTGGATAATTTCAGAAGTTAATTATAAGCTCATAGGCTCCACAAAAACAAGATATTGGTGAAAAGGTGAAGTTGATGTCCTATAACTGTCACGGAACGTTCTGATATTGGAGATCCTTACGAGTATTCCCATTTCTGATTTGTCACCAACACTGGAGATGACCTAAAGTGTCGTTTTACATCACTGTGTTGCACCTGGAATCTTTACTCCATGGTCACACTCAGATACCATAATTTAGACTGCAGGCATGAGTCTGACTAGTCACAACATGTGTGTGGTGGCTGGGTCTAGCTAAACAGATGCCAGATTCTGGTGGTGTGTAGCTATTTTTCAGTGATGCTTTAAGATATTTATTTATTTGTAACCTGCTTTGAGCTCTCCCTTGCCTGAAAGTTGGAATATAGGAGAAAGAAATTATCAGATAATGTTAGAAGTCTGAGATTTTGGAAGTGTGATTTCCCCCCTGCTTCTTTGCCTCCTACCCATCCCTACCTCATTTCCTGAAACACTTTACCCACTGTGTTCACTCCAGATCCCGTTCATGTGACAGCTGAGATGGAAGTTTAAGTCATAGGGAGAGTGTTCAAAATGCACTGAAGAGATGTAATATATATTACAGATGAATGTAAGAGATGAATGTGTGTAATAATGATGCATGAGTGAGCAGGTGTCAGGGGACTGTAAAGCTCAGTCTTTGAACCCTGGATTTGAGCAGTATCAAGGTTGGAAGGAAGAGCTGCAGAACTGTATCTCCGTTACTGATGGAGATGTTACCCAAGTGTATTGCTCAGGGGGCCTTCAGCTTGGGTTGCTAACCTTTGCTCAGCATGTGGCCACATTCTACTTTTAAAAACTGCTGACTGGGGCCAAACGCTCCCTTAAGTACCACTCAGCAGGAGCCAGAGTGGCTGCTGGAGAAGGTCCCTCTGGTGCTGGGGAGGAACACTGCCCAGACAGGAATAACTTTTCAGGGAGGAACGGCTGCATAAGACCTGGGAAAAGCATTTTACCTTCGTGCATGTCACGTGCACGGTGCAACAGAAATATTTCCAGACTTGCATGCGCTGTTCCTTTGAATGCAAATGTGGGCTGCTGTAAAAATGCCAGCAGTTCTTCCTGTCTTTTACTAAGAGAAGCATAATTGAGATGGGGATGAAAGCACATCTCAAGAGGAACTAGAAAAGAGGAAGTCAGCAATCAGAAGCACCAGGGCTTTGGAGACACTTGAAATCCTTCCTTTATTCTTGCTTTTATACAGGTGCTTTTTGAAGATTGAGTGTTTTAACTGGCAATGTGACTTTTCAATATTATTCAGTATCCAATTACATGACTGCTGCCTCTAGCTAAAAGATTAACAGTGAACTCTATTTTAGTATCTTCTGCGGAGTCAACAGGGATTTCAAAGAATTATTTGTGACTAAGTTCTCATCCCTGTACCTGAGAAAATAGAATTTCTAAATCCCTTCCTGTCTTTTGCAAAAGGAGAGGTGCTTCAGGCTCTGAATTGCTTAATGGCAAAAAATAAGAGTAATTTCCCTTCCTCCCCTTGAGAAACTCTATTCCAGGTCATGTATATTTATCTCAAAACTTAGGAAACTGGTGCTGAAAAATTAAAAGTGCATGATGTGTAGGCTGATGTTTCCAAGTTAAATTGCACAATGTTTAAATTCTCTTCCATATATCTCCCACACTAATGTATTATGCATATTTTTTGCTCAAGGGTAGTTTTTAATAAAATCTATAAGTATATGTATCAGTACATTTAATAAAAGGTATAAATATGAGTCAAAAATTCAGCAGACTTGGAAATACCAATTCATTGCTGCTCCAATTAGGGAAAAAAGTAATGCAAAGTCTAGAATCCCTTGGTCACATAAATTGCCTTAAATTCATGTGGTGTAGAAAGTAATAGGGAAAAAAACCCCAGAAAACATATAGCCATAAATAAAATGGCAAACTTCTCAGGCCCTTGTTTCCTGACAATTCGTCTTCTTGTTGCCTCTTACCAGCACTCATTTTTTACCTGCAGGCTGGAGACTTAAAGACTAACTACATTCATGGAGATGGTGTCAGCAGTGAAATGTGTCTGAATCCTACCAACCCAATCCCGATGGCTGAGAGCTCTTCATCTCCCTCCCTCGAGGAGAATGATCAATTTATGTATCTCCCAAATGAAGAAAGTCAAAGGCCAGTAAAAAAAGAAGAAAACGTAGGATTAAGACATGCCATTTCACCTTCTCATCTGTACGTAGCAGATTCCTATCTTCCATTCAAGACCCCTGGATTTATTAAGGATCGAGGCCAACTTTATGCTGACATGAAAAGAAGAAGGTATGGAATTGACTTGATGCTATAGCCAGAATAAGGATTATTTATAACCACCTTCTGTTTAAAAAGGTGAAGGGGAATCTGAAGTAATAAATAGTATTATTGGGGTGAAATCTCTGTTTTTCATCCCTAATATTTATTGTCCTAATAATCTGTTTTCATAAAATAGATGTGAAGATATTTTTAACATGTCTTCTTAGTAAATATATTTTGAATGCAAATGGATACTTTTATACCTTTATTTCTTGTATGCAAATACCCTTTACAAAAAAAAAAAAAAAAAA
>WEZZ01013952.1:16868-29823 GCA_013400585.1 Chloropsis cyanopogon
AAAAAAAAAAAAAATCAGCTCTTCACTGTCACTGCCATTGTGGCATTTTTGACAGATAACAGAATTTCACTGTGGTTCTCCTCAGTTATGTTTTACATTAAGAAAATAATCCAAAATCTGTTGAAGTCTCTGGGAAACTTTCAAGTCTTTAAGTAAGCCTGTGTAGAAGGACTGTGTTGCTCCTGACTGCATAGGTATTTATCTCAAAAGACACAGTGTGGAATGTAGCTGCTGTTTATGACAGGTTCAGACTGTTTTCTTTTCCATTGCTGGTATACAAGGTTTGCTGCCATTTGTCTGAAGACCCTCCTCCAAGTGGCTTCAGAAATGCAGAGAGCTTTGAAGATGGAACTATAATTTTGGTCATGAAAATTAGGTTTTTAACAGTTAATTTAAAAATTAAACAATTTAACAATAAATTTTCTCGATGAAAAGGCTTTATTGCTTCCCTGAATAGATGAGATTCTTTCTTTCACAGGAGGAAATCTGAATCTTGCTCCCACCTTTTGGAGGGTATTAGGACTAGCTGGAGGTAGAGCATCAGATTTGTGTAAAAACAGTAAAGAAGAGAAAGGTCAGCCAATTATTATTTAAAGTGGGCAATAAAATTTTCTCTACCTTAATTTTGAGTTTCTTATGCAATTATGAAGTCCCCCTAGCAGGAATATTTAACACAGATAATATACTAAATGTCAGACAGGGTTTTTCTTTCACAATCCTTTTTTTTTGGTGCTTCTTGTTGTTGTTTGGGGTTTTTTTGTTTGTTTGGTTTTTTTTCTTGTTAGCTATAGGGATGTCATGTAGAATACTATAATCTTCCTATGCCTCTAGTCAGAAAGATTTTTATCCAAAGTATTTTTAGATAGTCCCACCCTTTTAAAGACCTTGGTTAGGCACCTGTATGAGAACTTTAAAAGAGTGTATATAAATTTTCAGAGATGTGATTTGCCTTCATATGTCAGATGACATATGTAAGGGATCCAAACATTACACATAAAATAAGACTAGTAGTATGTGATTCTATTTTTAAACCAGCTTTTTATGTCAGAAAAGTTCCCTGGAGAAGTTACCACAGTAAGTCATGGATACTTGTCTGTTGACACAGACATGTATTGCTTTGTCAATTTTAACGTGTGACAGTAACTGATAATGCATTTATATAAGTTGTTTCTGAGATGTCATGTGGGCTATTATTTGGAAACATTGCAAAATATTGTCTCCAGAATTGTAATAGGGAAGTAATTTCAGACAGTAGCAATAGATTTGTGCTTCAAAAAAGTAGTGGTGTGTGAAGGAATTTTTGTGCTATTATCCCTGGTAGGAACTCTGGCTATTTAGAAATACCACACATAATTTAAAGTTTTATGTTGTAAGGCTGGAATGTTATTGCAAGCAGTCAACCATTTGTTCCAGGCACTCTGATGAAAGGACCATGAACTTGCTCTTGCAGGTAACAGGCCTCGTCCTGGGAAACTCTGATACTGCTGAGCAACCTTAGTGCATTCTCACACTCAGGAGCCCTTTCCATTGAAATGGTCTCTACACGTCCGACATATTGGTTTAGCCAGAGATTTTTCAGTCTGCTTGTTGCTCTCTATGTTTTTAAATGTCTGTCTTTTGAACTGAACCTTATAAATTATCTCAAGACCCTCCTTAATCTCTTCTTGGTGTTTTTCTCTTCCATCTTCTCTTCCACCTTCATGAAGTCACAGATGTAGAATAAAAATATGCCTGTGAACAGCCATATCTTCCAAATACACACATGCACATAATATCCATCTATACTCACGCATACTGAAATCTGAGGTAGCTCTCTCGGTTCCCCTTATTGTCTCAGTTCTCCTTATCTTCTTTGAAATGAGACAGGTTTCTGCGTGGAACAAAAAAATCTCATTTTTCGGGAGATGCTGAACATGTGTCTAAAACTCATGATCCAGAGGTGGCTGGCTGTGGTGGGAGTGTGTGTGATCATGGGTGATGAAGCTCTCTGCACTGCAGATCCACGAGACTGTGTCAGAGGGGTCCTGGACAGAGAAACTGAGCACCTTGACCTGGTGACTGCAGACCTGAGAGAGGCCTCAGGGCATGGTTTACCTGACATAGTCATGGTGGTTTGGGCTGTCATTGTTCAGAGGATTCAGCCGTACCTTTGCTTGTTGCATTAAGGTTGAAGTAAATTGGTATGAGGATTTCAGGGAAGTTAAAGATTTGTTGTCTCCTTCAGTTCAAGTCTCGATGACCTTGAAGTAGACAACGGAAGTGGAGGTGTGTCGGACAGATCCCATGTTCACTACCCTCCCCTGAGCCCTTCAGAGGCCATGGCTTCGAGCAGAGATGGATTGGACTTACCTACCGGTCTGCAGCCCAAGGTATTTGACCCTGTCTTGCTTTGAATTGTTTTCCTTTTAAGTAAATCACTGAAACTATGCAAGAAACATCTGAATTTGAAGGGGAAAGATGAGTTCCCAGTTGGCAGTGCTAGTCTCTGCAGAGACCACTCACATTGAGTTGAGAAGCTGGAACTCCCTGGGTGTGGCTGGGCTGGGCAGCAGCCATGCAAAGAAAGTGTCCATCAGAGATTTGCCTCAGCTTTAAAAAACACACGATTTATCAGAAGTGTTTCAAAGGAAATAGTTCAGGTTCAGTGAATCAGCATTTTTTAACCAAAACATATTTAGTGAGAAAATGTTTAACCAGCTCTAGTTATGTGAAAGAGTAATGCTTCGTAAAGTGTAAAATTGACCTGCTGCCTGTTTTAAAACAATTTCTACACTCAGGGATATTCAGTTGGGGTTTCCATTGATCGATGTAAATCTGTTTGTTGTGGTTTTCGGAAGTACCTGTCTACATTAATTTTCATGAGACCATGGTGCTATTTCTGAGATCTTCAGACACATACATAGAGTTATTTCTTGTTTGCAGAGATTCTTTATGATTTTTTAGATGCACTTGTTGGTACTGTAGAACTTTATCTGACCTTCAGCAAATGATTACATGAAGGAAGAAAAAGAGTTCAGCACAACCATGAATTCTAGTAAGGCTATTTTAAAAAACGTAAGGTTAGCACTTTACAGGAGTTTTAGGAATAGTCTCTATTGAAGTGTAAATGATGTATCAAAAATTAGGGGGTTTCCTTTCAAGTCTTATTGTTGAGATATTTGGTAACTGGAAAATGTTTTCAAATATAATAATGATGAAAAAAGCAAAAAACAACATAGAGAAAAGAGAAAGAGGTCAACTGCTTTCTTTGGAAACTCTGACATCAATAATTACTAAGGCATAGCCAAAGTCTCCATGAAATGTTCTTCAAGTATTAAACTACTAAGATTAATGCCTTCCTTGGTAAAAGAAATTAGCTTGGTCATCAGAAATAATGGCCAACAACACTGTGTGGATGTTGCCTGTTATCAAGTTGGAGAAGAATATAAGCTTTTTTTTAATCTCTTAGTTTAACTTGCACCCACAACCTATTTCCTGTAGCATGCAAAAATTTATCATGGTGGAAGTATGACAGACTTCCTAAGAATTCACATGAATTTGTCAAAAATTCAACTTGAAGCCAAGAAAATTTATGCGAGTGGTCACCTGTCCCTGATTTATTTTGTTTCTGTTGATGATGCATTTCAAAATGACACAAGGTTTTGTTTGCTGCAATTTCTCATAGGAATTCACAGGTTTTGGGATTCGGTCACGCTCCTATTCCTACTCCTCACCCAAAGGTTTGGTAGGAAGACCTCGCATTCCTCGGGACTTTGCAGCTGGGGATTCAAATGGAGGTCAGTTCTCTGGCTTTGCGTTATTCAACACGTGCCTACTTCAGGCCCAGTGCTGATGATGTTACTTTACAGAGATCACCAGTGTGTATGTTCGGTAGCCTTCAGGGCTAGTAGTAGCTACTAGATGGTAGCCCTACCATCATCCCTCAATTTTCTCCCATCTACAGCCCTGTCATTGCAGCCACTGATCTTGAGAGGGCATACAAATGGAGAGAGCAATAGCCACAAAAACAAATGCAGACAAGGGCAGTAATCCTCTTATTGGAAGACCCTTACCCTAGCTTCCTGCTAAGTGTCTGACAGAGACCAGGAGGACGCTCAGGATGACACAGAAGAGGCATCAAAGAGGATAGATGGTTCCAGCTTCCCACAGATCCTAAGGAATCTCTGAAACACAGATGGGCTGTGGGATCTCTACAGGCTGGGAAGCAAAACCCACCCACTTCATCAAATAGAGTCAGAGATATCTCTGCAAGAAGCTTGTAATTTTTTATTACTTGATTCTGACATGCTTTATTTCCAGGCACAGAGTTTCATATTTAGAAGACAACTTGCACTTTTCTCAGTGAGGGTGGTGGGTTATATTTAAAAACCATGCAAAGTGTGAAATACATACTGTGCTTTTCATACAGCTCACATCACTTAAAAAACACCTGCATTTCAAGAGACTTGACCTCTGTCTTGGTAAGCCTGTCCATTGCCATACTTCCAGGTTGTTCCTCACTCCAATATACCTTCAGTTTTTCACTAGTCCAGAGCAAGAGACAGGACACGTGAGCCACAGTGAACAAAATGGATTGGACACCCAGAGAAGTTGTGGATGCTTTATCGTCGGAGGTGCTCAAGGCCAGGTTGAATGGGGCTTTGAGCAACCTTGTTTAGTGGTGGCATCTCTGCCTATGGAAGAAGGGTTGGAAGTTGGTAGAATAATGTAATTAAGGTTGGAAATGACTCCAAGGCCTACCCATTCAATGAGAAAATTCTTCCTGACGTTCAACCTGAACCTCCCTTGGAGCAGTTTGAGGCTGTTTTCTCTTGTGCTGCCACTTGTTGACTTGGTGAACAGGCCGACCCCCACCTGTCTGCACGCTCCTTTCAGGCAGTTGTAGAGTGAGAAAGGTCACCCCTGAGCCTCCTTTTCTCCAGGCTAAACAACCCCAGCTCTCTCAGCTGCTCCTCATAGGACTTACTTTCTAAACCCTTCACCAGCTCTTTTGCCCTTCTCTGGACACGCTCCACTGTGGGAATGCGATGCCTATGTTTTTATTACAGTATTAATGTGTATTTGGTATGTCCCAATTCCCCCTCCTATATCCCCTGGATGTCCCCTTCCTAGACCCTTGCCCCTCCCATTTCCCCACTGTCCCCAGACCCTCATTGTCTCACCCCTGTTACCTTACGCCTGAGACCACCTCATTGGCCACCGCCCTGTCCCGCCCCTGGGGTTCAAAAGCCCGTGCCCAAGGGGAGCGCGGCCGCTTTAAGACCTTCACCATGATGGAATGAACAGCACACTGAGTGAAAGGACTTTAGCCACTGCCTCTGCTCTCTTGGCTGTTCTGCCGTCTGGGACCCAGAAGCTCTACACGAACCCACAACCTGCTCTCCCCCGCCAGTCTAGGAAGATTGCAGGAAGAGCTGCTGATTTTCAGCGTCCCCCGCCCTCAGCTGACCGGCATCCCCCCTACTCCTTTGGGGGATGCACCGTGGCACTCCATCACTTCAATGTCCTTGGAGTGTGGGACCTAAAACTGGACACAGGATTTGAGGTGTGACCTCACCAGTGCTGAGTTCAGGGGGACAATCCGTGCCCTGCTCCTGCTGGCCACACCATTGCTGGTACAGACCAGGATGCCACTGGCCTTCTTGGACACCTGGGCACTGCTGGCTCATGTTCAGTCACTGTCACCAGCACCCCCCGGTCCTTTTGGGCAGCTTTGCAGCCACTCTGCCCTGGCTTGTGGAGCTGCTTGGGGGTGTTGTGACCCAGGGGCAGGACCCAGCAGTGGGTCTTGTTGATCCTCACACCACTGACCTCAGCCCATGATCCAGCCTTTCCAGATCCCTCTGCAGAGCCTTCCTGCCCTCCAGCAGATCAGCATTCCCACCTAGCTTTGTGACATCTGTGAACTGACTGGGAGTGCACTCGATGTCCTTTTCCAGATCAGTGTTAAAGATACTAAACATGACTGGCCTCAGCGCTGCCCCCATAAAGAACAGCATTGGTGACAGATTCAAAACCGGATATAACCCCATTCACCACCACCACTCTCTGGGCCCAGCCATTCAGACACTTTTTTATGCAGCAGAGTGCACCTGTCCAAGCCATGAACTGTGAGCTTCTTCAGGAGATGCTGGCTGGGCCTGATGCCCTGGTTGTCCTGTATGTGCCAGTCATCACACTCAAGATACTCTGTTCCATAACCTTCCCCAGCATTGAGGTCACCAAGGTCAGGCTGACAGGCCGTAGTTCCCCAGATCCTCCTCTTGTAGGTAAGCACCACACTTGAAAACCTCCTGTTATCTGGGGCGTCCCTGGTTAACTAGAACTGGTAGTAAGTGAGGCAGGGTGGCTTGGCAAGCTCTTCTGCCATCTCCCTCAGTACTTCAATGATCTCTGAGATCCTTTCCAACCATAACCAGTCTGATTCTTTGACATTCAATGTGAAAACATACAAAAAGTGTGAAAATGTTATCATTAACTTTGAAAGCATTTAACAACTTCAAAAACTGTTGTGGGGGTGAGAGATACAATGTCTGCAGGCTTCTTTTTTCCTAATATATTGAATGAAGCAGTGCAGCAAATAACTTCTTTGATGTTACCCAAATTCACTGTGTGATTTCATATCCTCTTGTAAGAAGGAGTATGTATTGCAGCATGCAGCTGTTTTGTATTTTCATCCATCTCCTAAAGTATTTGTAAGCGTTTGTATTCAGCACATCAGGTAAGAAGTCTTTGAAAAAAACAAGGCAAAAGAAAAAGCTAGAAGTATGTCACAGAATTAAAAGATAGCAGAATAGTAAACCATGTGTCATGCTTTAAGTTAAAACAGAATTCCTTTGATGGTCCAACGAAGGGACTTTGTTGTTGTCACAGTCCCTTAGTTTCATCCGGACACCATTACCTGCCCTGACTTGGTATGGCCTTGGGTCCGTTTTCTTTTCATTCTTTCTCCCTTTCCTTCTGGGAGAGTCAGTGTTGGACCTTTACATGTCTTGTGGAGCAGGTGGAAATCCATTCTTGTCCAGACTTTAGAAGCAGGGTGTTCTATGCCTGCACCACAGATGCGGTGTAATGCTGGGAGGGAGGGTGGTGGTCTGCTGAGCTTCCTGCTAGCACTTCCTTCCACCAGCACCTCCTGCATTGTGCCTCTTTTTGCCAGCATTTTATAAGGATGGGAGCATTGAACACAGTGTTTGGCAGCTGGCAGTGGTGATTATTGTGTGAGGCAGGCAGTGTGCTCGCTCTGAGGAGTTTTATCTGGGTACGGGACTAGCCCAGGAGCTTGGTCCAGGAAGCTGGCTTAGATAGTTCATCCCAATCTCTGTGGACTGTAGTGGGGTTATGTCTGGGCCTGTGGAGGAGTCTACACATGGAGGACCTGCCCCTTCACCTCTGCCTAACTGCCAACAATTTGGATATCTTGCTTAGGGCTTAGCTATGGAAGAAGGAGGTGTAGCTGCCCTTGCATGCTGCAAAAATATCTAAGCTGAAGCAGATGAATTCAGAATGACAACAGGATGGTTTTTTCCACACAAAATATGAGGAAAAAAAAGAGGTAAACCACCATCCTTGTGGAAACTTTAAAATATGCTTAGGTTTAAAACATACTACCTGCCTTTATGTGAGAGGGCATTACCAGGCTGTAACAGAAAAGGATTTGTATCTGCCCTGTAGATGGTGTGCTCATGAGCAGTCGTCCATTCCTCCTCCAGGCCCTTACATTCTCTAAGTCAGTGTCTCAACTCCACTGTGCTGTTTTACTTGAGGCTGTCTTCATCTCCCTTGGACACATGGCATTGGTTTCTTACAGAAGCATCCTGTGGCACACATCATGCCTGACAACTAACTGAAATGACCTTTTTGTTTTGCTGCCTCCTTGGTAAATATTCTAGCTCTTACTAACCTGATGTCTACATTTGTCAGAAGAGATGCAGATTCAGCAGAGGGTGTTTAAGGCTGTATCTAACTTCAAAGAAATCACAGTCAGTGCTTTGACTTATGCAAGCATTTATCTTTCTGAGCCATACCTGTGGTAGCTTTGCTAAAAATGTCTGCAAAAGGGAGTGGCTTGTAATTTGAAAATGGTAGTGTTCTCTATCATTTTGGGCTTATTTTCTTCCAAAACAACCCATCTGAGTTCTTTATCTTTTATTTTGCTTTTTAGAGAGCTTGTATCTCCTTGGGTCATCTGTTTATAGGATCATAGAATTGTAGAAGACACAAATTTGTAGCACATTACACATCCTAGGAAGTACTTAGAGTAGTAGTATTCCTCTTTTTGTAGAAGCATTTAATTATTTTTAATAGATAAAGCTGCATAAGATGTGTAACTGCAAATGTTAGAAGAATGTCATTAAGATATTTAACAGGAAATTATGTAAAAAGCAAAATGAAGGGAGAGTCATTCAAGTCTGTCTTTTTAGGAAAAACAAAAGAAATAATTTTTGCTATTCTTAAAAACAGGCTGTTTGCAGAGACTGGCATTCAGTGATACCCTTCTCAGTTCTGGCAGAACCTGTCAAATAAAAGCTTAGTAGGAAGTGGTCTTAACCTAGAAAAAGCTGTTTCTAATGTATGTATGTTTTTGCCTTCCTGATTTTCAAATGACATTGCAAACCCTTAATGGTAAGCTTATGGCTTGGTGGAGGTTGTGAGTTTCACATAAACCCGATGACCTTGCGATCTGAGTGCCCTGTGGCTGTTTGTGTCTTGCAGAGCGAGCGTACAGCCTGCCCGAGCAGTCCCGGGAACAAAGGTACGGGCGTGTGTCACGGAGAGCTGGGAGCAGGTCTGTGCAAGAATGCCATCTAGGGAGCCGTGTGGGGAAAAGACCTTCCACGTGGGCTTCCAGCAGTTGTGTCCAGGCCCATGGCTTCTGTGAACTAGTGCCCAGGCTGTGTGCCAAGCTCAACCCAGCTCTCACCACACACATCCTGCAGCAGGGGTTTACTGTGGGATGTGCAAAGTAGGGATGGGCTCCTGTCTGCTGCTGGAGCTCCTGTCCACTGTAGGAAGGTCCAAACCACTGCAGTAAAAGCAGGGAACTTTTGACACCAGCTGTAATTTAGGCAAGCTTGTTACACGGTGCACATGCAGGGTGCTTATTGGCAAGTGTTCTTTTTGTATAAGAATAGCAATCTTTTTCGTAATATTTTAAACCCACAACAAAGCATATAATGTTAGGTGGAACAAGCACTGTCCAGATTCTGCTATATGTTAATTAAAGCAGTGCTGCCACTGGAATGAGGAACATTTTTTCTCTGGTCTCTGCTTTAGGATTCAGGAAGAGGAATGGAATAAATATGTTGTACCCTCAAAAAATGAGTCTGAAAAATATAAAGTGAGTCGGACTTTCAGCTTTCTGATGAACAGGATGAGCAGCACACGGAATAAATGCAAGGTACCTTGGGATTTATGTCCACATTATTATGTATGATTATTTCACTGTAATTAAATGAATTATAGATGGAAGCAAATTTTTTATGTAAAGATAAATTGTTTATTACAAAACCACAAAAATCATAGGAAGACTATTTTCACTTTTCTTTTTTTTAAATTTAAAACCTGCAGGTTACCCTGAAATGGCCTTTGTAGTAAAAACCAGCTTTCCTGTCATTAGTAATTCTGTTTGGTGATTTAGCCAATATTTAAATGTATGAATTACATTTAAGAAATAATTTCTTTGTTAAATAAAATTAGGAGATATAGGCCTGTTCTTGGAATTGCTCTCAAACAGTAATTGAGTATGTAAACTTCTACATTAGGGTGTTATTATTTGAATTTGGCTAATTTGAAGTTAATGTGACTTCTTGCATAAGTAAACACGGTGTAGTGTTAAAGAGTTGAGAATTGAGGCCTGCGCAGTCAAACAGGCCTACTATGGAAGGTTGATTACAACACTGTAGTTTAATTCTAAGACTTGTTAATTTTAGATTAATAGCATCAATTAGCAGCTTGAAAGACAGGATTGGCCTACAGGCTCTTTCTGGGTGGCCTTTTGACGGTTTTGCAGGCTCCCTAGTATGCCCTCCTGTGCCCCAGGACATCCTAACATACACGGATGTGAAGGTGTTTGTCTGAGGCAGTACCTTCAAGCGTGTCAGAACTGACTGTGAACACGTGAACATGTATGTCTGGTTGTGCAGCTTGCGTCTGTGTGTTCTCCTAAAGTATAACAGTCAGTAACTATAAGTGTAAGCTACATGTATAGTTATGCCAACAAGGGTACTGGAAAAATAGGCAGAATTTATTAAATTTTTTACCACTCATAAAGAATTGGTTGTTTCTAATTTCTTCTAAGAGCTAAAGACAGCTTGTCTAAATTTGCATAAGTGCGCCTCTATCTGCAGAGGTATGAGCTGTATAGATGTAGAGGATGTAGGCATTGATACCCGTGTGTGCAGTGAATCAACAACACTTAGATTTCGTTCCCTATGNTTAGAGGACAGGGTTTAAATATTCTAGAATAATTTGGTTTTATAAGGGAATATTTTATTGTTTGTAAGATTGAGTAACTTTTATTTATTTATTTATTTGTTTATTTATTTATTTATTTCTCTGCCTCTGTTTTTGGGGATGAAGACAAAAAATAAAGATACCAAAGATAAGGAGAAGCCAACAAGGCACAATTTTACAAATGCGACTTTGCCAGGAATTATCCCATGTATGGTCTGTGAAAAGGCTCTCCTGGGAAAGGAGTCACTGCAGTGTTCTTGTAAGTAGCTGCTGGCTTTTATGTGTGAATTTACAGTGCTCTGAATGCTGTTCTGACATCCTGGTTCAGTGTGTTGTTTGAAACCTTGTCATCATTTGGATGTACCTGCTTTATGTAATGAGCTGAGGTTGACAAGGGAAAGGGAGGAAGGACAGCAGGTAACAGACTCAGAAAGAACCTTGTTGATCTCCTAGCCCTAGCACATTAGGCAGAAACTTCCCTCTAGCCTCTATCTGTACATCAAAGAATCCTGAGGATTACTTTAGTAAGTGAACCTGAAAAAGGGAGAAATGAAGCCTCAGAGTACATTTTCTGCACACTGGGGACCCTGTTTGGTGCCAGGCTTTGAAACGTACCTTCTCTTTCAGATTGCAGCGTGATTGTGCATAAAAGCTGCAAGGAGTGTGCTCCTGTGTGCACCAAGGTAACCTCCTGCACTGATCTTACTAGAGCATACTTGCTTTCCAAGGGGCTGGAAATGTTATGAAGGAAAAAAGAAAATACACACAGACTGCCCAGACCCAGTGTCTGTATGGGAAGGTCTGCAAGGGTGTCAGAAGGCTAATGTGAGCAACAGAGCAAACACTGTTTGCTCTGTGTGCTTGAGTAACAATTTTTAGTAGGGGGTCGAAAATGAGTTTCAAGAAGTATTTATATTTTTGAAGGGTTGCAAGCTCAGACTGTGAAATGGTGTGCCTGAAGGGTTACAGAACAGATTGAAAAGAAAGGCTTCTCAAAACCCCAGAGAGAAAAAACCCTTGTGTACTGAGGAGGATTCGATATGTTTGGAGTAATGGAAAGCAGAGATGGAAGGGGCTCTGGCAGGTGACCTCATCCACCTCCTCACCCTTTGGCTGGCTCAATTCTGGGTAGCAATTTGGGCAGATGTTTGTTTCACCCATTCTGGAAAATCTCTGGAGGACGAGACTCCACAGCTGCCTGCCTAGGCAATTGCTCTCAGTGTTCAGCTGCTTCGGAGCAGGGCAAAACCAGCACTAGAGCTGATGGATACTACCTTAGCTGTTAAGAAGGAATGCATGCATGGTGAGGTTATCAGAACAAAGCCACAACCTTGAGAACCAGATGTGTAAGGCTACTGCCCTCAAGAAATAAATGAGACTTGAAGAGAATTGTGCCACAATGATGCAGGTCATTTTTCACATTAGTGGAGCACGTCTTTCTGGTGTAGCTGGGTTTTGCATCACGGTGGCTTCCAAGGAGAGCATAATTCCATAGTGATTCTTTTGCAAAAACAAGCCTTAAACTGTACCTAAATCAAGTGGGTTTAATTTTGTTTATAATTTTCATGTCATGTTCTTGCACTAATTTCTGGGAAACTTTAGGGATTAAGACTGCTGAACTGACAGCTTTGGTTCCTGGGGATGGTGGGTTAATTGCAAGAGGAGACAAAAGCCCTCAACTCATCTCAGCAAGAATGCAGTGCAGGAAATGTTCACCGACCCACCTGAAGTGAAGTATATGCCCAAGCACAGCAGGCTTTTGGTACAAATTTTGCAAAAGTCCACTTTGGAATGGGGAGTGGTGCCCGTGCTTCAGATATTGTACTACCACAAATACTTTGATCTTATTTGAGTATAAAGCCCTGAATGTGCACTTTTCTTGCAGCCTTTGCAGGTAATACTCATACAGAGAAAGTAGAATGTTGTAACTCAGTCTGCTAAGAATAAATATTTTGTATTGTAGTACAAATAGTATTCTGCTCTGAATATTATTATCTACCAATAGCTAATAAAATTAGTTATTGGAAGGAATTAGTGCCATAATTTAGGACCACTTTCTTGTAGCCCTTTGTGTGATGGTATATGTGAATGAGTTACTGACTTGACTGTTAAGTGTATTATCAGCTATGTGATTTCAAAAAATTCTTCTTTTTTCAGAAATCCCAGGAGAAATACCATAATAAAAACAAGCTCCAAGTTGGTGTAACAAGTAAGTTACGTATAAACCTAGCATTTCTAGGGTAGACCTTGATTTAAAATCGTGGGACTGAACATGAACTTTCTTATCTAATTTCTCTGATTTTAATTTTTGTTTCAGTATCTGTAAGAAAAGGTGTGTGTGTCTCTAATATGAATGGATTTTTTTTGAGAGATCACTATTGAATTAACTCATCCTTTACTAAAATGAGTGTGAATTTATGATATTTTCAGTGAAAACAAACAAAAAGTCAGTTCTGTCTATGTCATTTATCTTGTGCACAAGTATTTGCACACCTATAGA
>WEZZ01013952.1:32882-83381 GCA_013400585.1 Chloropsis cyanopogon
AATGTGGAATCCTGAGCACTATTGACAAAATGCTCAGGAAAAAGGTACATAGCTATTACTTAGATTTAGGGTTGGAATTATATTCAGTAACTCACTTTAAATGGCTATTAAAAATGGCAAAAGTTTTCCCTCCTTTACTAGTGAGCTGGTAAATCAGTGTTTTCTTTCAAATTTTAGAATGCTTTGGCATCCAGTATGTATTACACACATGTTCCCGTTACAGTACGCCTCATCCCTCAGTGCAGCAATTGTTCCTTGGGGATGGTTCGGATTACCCAGCATTTGTTTTAACTTATTCTAATGCTTTTAGATCATATTTCTTATTAGTCAATTGGTGGTTTAATATGCTTTTACGACTTAAGGTATATCTTTGTATCCGTGCAGCTGAGAAATAGTAACCTGTTGGCACGACGCCGAGGAATCCCTGAATGCATTTTGCTCGTCACCCAGCGAATCACCAAATACCCTGTTCTGGTTGAAAGGATATTGCAATACTCAAAAGGTGAATAAGCTAAAGTGTTGCTTCATGTCTGAAATCCTAGCACATTTCTAACATAAGGAATTTGCACAGCTACAATATCACAAAAGATTAAATTCACTGCTCTGTTGAGATACAACCAAAGCAACATAAATACCTACTCTTCAAGGCAAATGTCACCTAAACAGGGCTGTCTGGTCTATACCGGCCTTGTCAAGGCTGGGTTGTGAAGATTTCCGATTCCAGCCAGGTAGGGCATAGAAGTCCAGAAGAGTCTACTTGTTTTAGGACAAGACCTTGACTAAACTATGTGAACTAGCTCAGATACACGTGTGCCTTTGGAATTCATTCTTGAGGATTCTCTTCTAAGTAGGGCTAGGCAAACATTTTGTAAATTACTCTGTTTTTTCAGGCAAAGCTTGAATGCCCTCTAGAACTTAGTAGAACATTTTACAATTACTATTAACTTACAGATATTGCCCCCCAAATGGGCAGTATATGGGCTTTGTAGGAAGTTGCATATACAAGGCAAATCCTTTGTACTTGGAACTCTGTTTCAAGGGTTCTTTGAGCCAGAAAAATAACATACTATATGATTTACTTAGCTGCTAATTTTTTTAAAGTGCTTCCACCTCATAAATATTTCAGAAACTATTCAAAATGTTGTTTTGACTAATGAATAAATCTGAGGTACAGGTCATCTTTTAATAGGTGAGTCAAACAAAGGTATATACCTCTCATAATTCTAGTAAGATGGTTGCAAGGTTCAACTTAAATTAACAAATTTATTAATTTAAGCTTTGCATCATGCTGATTGTTTCCAGAAAGCAAGGAATTATATCTTCTCTTGAACATGCTGACTAGTGTAATGTTGTTTATTTTTTTGTTTAATACAGAAGGAACAGAAGAACATGAAGACTTGTGCAAAGCCCTTCATCTAATTAAGGATATAATAGCAGCAGTAGATTTGAAAGTGAATGAGTATGAGAAAAAGCAGAAGCTGTTGGAAATTCTCTGTAGAACTGAAAACAAAACGTATACAAAGCTGAAAAATGGCCATGTTTTTAGGAAGCAGGACTTGATGAGGAAAGAGAGGATACTTCTTCACGAAGGTTTAGTGTATTGGAAGACAGCAACAGGTCGGTTCAAAGGTATGTCATCTGAGCATAAAGTCCTTTAAATCTTTATTTGCAAATAACATTCAAGGACCGGTTAAAGAATGAAAATACTCTCTTGTGCTATATTGCAAATAAGAATGTCTGAGGTAATGGTATTGCCTATGTCCCACTGATTTCTGGATGATCAGTTCCAGAAGCTGCCCTGATTTGTGAGTAATCACTGTAAGAACACAAGTTCACATACAATACCATCTGCATTTCTTCTTCTAGTCCCATCCTTCTAGTTTTTTGTTTTTCAATTTCATTTCGTAATATAGTGTTTTGACTTGTACATTTTTATTTTTCACAGTATTTGCTATTGAAAATAGCTTATTAACAATTCAGTGGTAGTGAGACATCCATAGTAGAAAAGAAATTCTGAAGCCACATTGGGCTGGAGCACAATTTTTACATGCAACCTCAGATTTTGATTTTTGGTCTTAATCATGTATTAGGGGTTGGGTTTTTTTTCAGAGCCTAGTAGTACTTGCTGCACAACTTTTTAAAGCTGTCTGTTGATCATTATTCTAGAAATGCTTTTACTGGTGTAATACTGTGCTGTGAGTGTATGTTACAGCACAGCAAGGTTATGTGAGACAGTCTTTGCCAGGTGAAAGGCTTAGGGAAGCTGTACTGCCATTGGTGCAAGGATTTCTTCTTTCCCTGGGCCTGTGCTCCAACATGGTGCCCTTTCTTGGGAGATACAAAGCAGGAATGAGCCAGTGCTTCATGCAGCCCATGGGCTAATTCAGATATTTCCTGTTTAGTTTACTGTAGGATTCTGCAAGATATTTCTTCATCAGAGCTTCTCCCTTTATAAGGATAAAGTAAGAATTTAACACTGATTGCACTAATTTTAATTAAAAATTATTTTCCTTTTCTCATTTTAAGACACCTTAGCTCTGCTTCTAACTGATGTACTACTGTTCTTACAAGAAAAGGATCAAAAATACATCTTTGCAGCTGTTGTGAGTATATTATCAGATATTTAAACACATATGTTGCACATTTATTTGTATATTTCTCAAAAATTAAGTCCTTATCCAGCTCATTCCCACATAACTTTTTTTTCTAAAATCCTGGTATTGTGTTCAGAACTGTAATATGTCAGTATATAGAAAATTAAGTTTGTTTTCAAAAAATAAATAGTTTTTTATGGAGAAGGATGAATTATATCTTTAATGTTGTGCCTTACATAATTGTGAAGGTGGGAAGTAATGCAGGCTCTTTCAGTTGTCTAATATAAATTTTAATTTTTTGTTCCATAAAAGAAACAGAAGAACAATTGTTACTGAAAAATATAGTAGTAAACACACATAAAAGATATGAAAGGTCATGGAAAGAAGTTCCCAACCTATACAAATATAAACATTATATGAATATTGTGTCTCAGTATCAGTGAGCCTCTGAGATTTTCTTTTTAGCACATATCTAGTACTTAATTTGTTCGTTATCAGTGTAACATATTTTAAAGAATAGTTTAAAAGGATGTCTGATTACTCAAAACTTTCAGTAGTCTGACTATACCAGGACTAGTGTTAGTCCAATGAATTGAAAAATTATGTTCTTCCTAGAGTGCAGTGTTTTATAAGAAAGTAATGTATTATGCATGTGCTTTGACTGTTTTCTCCAGGACCAGAAGCCTTCAGTTATCTCCCTTCAGAAGCTCATAGTGAGAGAAGTAGCCAATGAAGAAAGGGGTATGTTCCTGATCAGTGCTTCCTCTGCAGGGCCTGAGATGTATGAGGTTCATACCAGCTCCAAAGAAGATCGTAACAACTGGATGAGACATATTCAAGAGGCAGTTGAAAGGTAGGGAAAAAGGGGCTTGGTTTTCATGCTGGTAGTCCAAAGCAGATGGGAGGTTGGTTGGATATTCGTGGCAGCGTGTTCTTTGTTCTGCATTGTACTGGGTCCATCTGTGACTTTGGGTTTTCCTCTGAGCTCAAGGTGCCAAAACCTCTTCATCACTCCCATCACACTTCCCATATTCCTCCTGGTCTCCCGCTGAATCAGCAAATCCTTTCTGTTTCTCATTGGAAATCCTTACCAGCCTCTGTACCAGCCTTCCCTCACCTTTGCCTTTGGCACTGTCTGCCTCCCAGAGTCCTGCAGGTGTCCATACAACCATTTTGAGGAAATCACAAATCATGCTTGTTATTTTGGCGTCAGCTCATTTAAGAATGGTGGGGAAAACTTCTGATGGGGCCCAAGCTTATGCTTGGGACAGCAAGCCTGTGCGTGTGCACCAGCCACTCTCTTGCTGCACGGTGCAGCCTTACCAGAATAAAAAGGAGTCCTTCAGTCTGCTTGTTGCCCACTTAGTGCTTCTTAAAGAGGCAGACAAATAGCATGCTTCTGGATTGTTGCAAAAGGTGTGTTCTGTTTATTATGAACGTAACATTGTATTGAAGATGAACAGATGATGTCCAGATTTTGCTTTATCCACCTTTATCTTTTATCTTTGAAGTTGTCCAGAGGAAGAGGAAGAAGTAAAAATGAGTGAATCTGATGAGGACAGACGTATTGCTGAGGCCAAGGCATACAGAATTCAGAAATATCAAGGTGTGGTACCTTTCCTGTTGCTCTGAGAGCTCTGGCATCCTCAGAATTCAGGATGAATTAGTCATGCACCATACTGGCTGGAGCATTCAAAGTGGCTCAACAGGCAGAGTCACAGCAGAGGCAGATGAGGTGGTCTAATAGTATAATGTGAGTGTAGTGAGAGAGAAGCATGTTTTTTCCAAATACTTCAATGTTTTTGCTGCATTACTATAACTAAAAAATAAAAATAAAAATAGATGTTTTCAAAACAAACACTGAATTTCACAGATTAGCATCAGGACCAGGTAGTTCTGAATTTGTGAAAATACCTTGAATCTTCAAAGTTGTGTTGCTTTGTGTTTGTTTATGGCACTTTGTCCTTTGCTGCTATTATTTTTATATACAAATGTAGTTAACAAGGATAAATTCTGCTTCCTTGGCGCCCCTATACCTAACTCCCACATCTTTATACTGCTGTGAGGAGAGAAATTTCAGCAATATCTGTTCCATTGAGAGCCACAAGGAAGGGCATCCTCTGCTGAAAGTAGGTGTTCTCTGATATTGAGGCCCTGAGTTGTTAGCACACATGAGCCAAGTGCTTTTCCAGGAGGTAGAACTGACATGTTGTGAGTGCAACATCAGTAATGAGTGCCAGAGAGGGCAGTCAAAGCCACCTCATCAGGGTAGGGCTTTGGCCTAGACTCTGCCAGGGTTGTGTTAGCTTTCATTTGGACAGACTATGGGATGGACTTGGATGAATTTGGGTCCTGGCCACTTAAAAGAAGCTTAACTTGAATTAGCACTTTCTACATGGTATAAAGATTAGAAAGGTCAATGAGGAGCATGCTTTCCCTGCAGGATAAAGAATAATAATGCAGTTTTCAATTTTGCACTGTTCAATTTTGGTTGACAGAATCACTGAGTAACCAGGACCAGCAAATCTGCAATTATTTAGAAGAAAAGTTGCGTATCTATGCAGAACTGGGAGATATGTGTGGGCTTGATGATGTCCATGTAGAACCTCATCTACTTATCAAACCCGATTCTGGAGAAACTCCACAGGCTGCTTCACTGGTGGCAGCAGCACTCAGAGAAGGTGAGTTTGCATGGGAAGAGTGGATTGGTGGCTCTTCCCATGGGCAGATATTTTAAGGTAACCAAGTGCAGCCATGTTGCCTTGTGTTGCAATTCTGTCAAGTCTCAAGAAGTGGCAGTGTCAAAAAGTGCCACAGGGCATAGCAGAAAAATCTGTCAAGTTTGTTTTTGTCAGATACAGGAGATGCCAGATTTTAAAATAATGGATATGTTTAGGGCATAGCATCAAATATAAGCTGGCAGGGGTGTGGTGTTAGGTTGTTAGCTGTCCTTACAGTACAGCTCTGTGAAGCACAGCAGGTGCTGCAGTATATTATTGCACCTGGTCCCCGACCTTCACCTACCTTTGCTGATTTTGATGTCAGATCAGAATCCTGTATGATCACATACAGAGTAAATCAAATTTCTACCAAGAAACACCTGCCAGAATTGCTGTAGGAGCCCCGTTTGTTCTGCCTGCTATCTAGTAGGGTGTTGGTAGACGGCTGCACCATCTACATTGCTGTCCTACAAAGAAAGGTAGGGAATGGTATTTGTAGATACCTTGCTTAGCTGGAGCTTCAACTAAACTTCTTCTAAAGTAAGTGGAAAAGAGCCTTGGTAAACTGAGTCCTGATTTTAGCATCATCCAAATTGAGAACTGTATGCGCCTAACATTTCAACCTATAAAGCAGTGGAGCTTGGTCTTCATCATCGTTATAAAGTCAAAGAGCATTTTATTGATAAAATTGATTAAACTAATGTTGGGTACAATAAGTGGCAAAGATGGTCAACTGCTTCATGGGATGCTGCAGTAAGAGGAGAGTTTCCAGCAAGTTGAGGGAGATCATTCTTCCTGTACTTAACCCTGGTGAGTCCTGTCTGGGCTGCCCTGATGAATGCTGTGCTTCCCCTGGTCAAGAGACATTGACAGAGTAGAACAAATTCAGTGAAAGGCACCAGGATGACTAGAGGGCTGACAGACATGATGTTTGAAGAGAAGCTGAGGTAGCTGGCTTGGTGGGATCTCATTACTGTCCACTGCAACTTAACAGGAGGATGTAGAGAAGCCAGATTTTTGCAGAGGCACATGGCAATAAAAGGATGTCACTGTAGCACATAGAATGACGAGGTGAGACCTTGTGTTCTCAGAGAATCAGAAGGCTTCTCTATTAAACAATCCAGTCTTTTTTGTAGAGTCTTTCGCTAACAGCTACTTGATTGGTTAAATGACATGACACCTCTCTACCACCATTGGTTGAGATAGAGAGAGCATATTTTGAAAACACACACAAGGAAATAATAAACTAAAGTGAACAAACAACACCTGTTATTTTAAGAACGAGAAACACTTACAAAACCTCTATCAGTCACTTCCTGAGAACATGAAATGCCTACAAGGCTGTTCTCTTAGAGGAAAAATGTTTTTCCTTAGGAAAACTCGGGCTGGTGCTGGATTTCTCAAAAATTCACCAGATGTCCGCCCCAAAAAAGAACACATGGGCATGAGACAATAGTCCTGTGGTGAAACACAGGGAATTCCAATTAACTGAAATTAAAAATTAAATGCCATGAGAGTGTTAAAAATCTGGAACAGGTTGTTCAGGGAGACTTTGAAGTTTCCATCTTCGGAGGTGTTAAAGGCTTGTGTGTGCAAAGCCCTGAGCAACAATTTAGAGTGACCAGGTTTGAGTGAAGTGTACAACTAGGTGACCTCTGAAAGTCCCTTACAAGCTAAATTATACCACAGTCAATCGGTTCTATGTAATTGAGGAATTTAGTGCATTCATGCACTAAGGAACTATTTAAGGGATCTCTGTAATTCTGTGTGTTTTCCTCTTTAGTTGAAAGTCTCCATGTTGCTGTAATAACATCACAAGTGAGCGAAACAGATGGATCAACAGAGGAAAGTACTGAGGAATTAAGTGTGAAGCATAGATTCACTACCAATGAAATATTGGAATCTGTTCCGGGTGGTGAGTAAAATTTGACGCTTTTACATCTTTAGAGTGCTTAAATAATTGATACTGGATTGGTTTCTTGGAAAGCCTCCATGGTCTAGGACAGAATCAAGAAAAAATAATGTAATAAAAGTTGTCTTTGGGCAAATGCTCATGTAGTGTAAATTGTTAAATAACAACTTTGTTGAAAGCACACATTCTTGACATTGTTGTTCAGCTCTGCATCAAGTCTATATTGTAATATAGGCCATTTCTGTTTTTGTCAGGAGGCTTGAAAACTGGAATTGATACTCCAATAATTTCAGCTGCAAAGGGTAGCATTAATTTCTCACAACAAAATTGTGAATAAAGTTGTGTGAAAAACATTGCTACAGAGCATTTTTAGTGTTATGGTTACAGTTATCTCCAACCTTTAACAAATGAAATAGTGCTAATTTGTAAGGTAGAAAACTTGAGCCACTTGTGCCATCATGGCTTGAAAATTTGTTTTTCCCCAGCCTAGGATCCATTATTTGACTGCTATAAAAATAATTTTATCATTGTCCTGAGTAGCTGTAAAAAAGCATGCTCTTTGTTTTTCCAGTCAGGATATGCTTTGATACATTTATTTTGCATTTTCTTGGGACTTTATTTGTTAGATGCAGAACAAAAAGAAATTGAAGAATCACCAGAAATCGATCTCAGTGTTGCAAAGGAGATGGCAGGTGCCAATCTTGAGGATAAGGTATTGTAACCAGTTTTTCTTCCTGCATTGCACACAGCAGTCTGGGCACTGTGCATGTACATGCTATCCAAATTTTTATGGGGAATTTCACTCAAATCCAAGTAATTCAGTCTAATAGATGTCACAGCAATTAATAATAAAATTTTTAAAAGCAGTCATAAACAATCCAAGCACAGAATGATTTTTCTGCAAAGCTTAAGATCAGTAAGTCGTAATAACAGGCAGTGTTTTCAAACCACTTGTAAGGGCTGATTACACAGCAGAGTGTGGGTCTCTGCTGTCATCATTCAGTAGATGCATATCTATGGAGCTGACAGTAGCATTCCCTCTGCTCCCTGCTCCAGTTTACAGGATGATAAAAGTCTCCTGCAGTGATGGAATCCTCAGCTAATGCAAGGAAGACTTGTGCATTGGAAGAACTTCGTCCTGCAAACAAGCACATAAGATAGGATGGATGTTTTTATACCAGCTTGCTTCAGAGTTTGAATCAAAATGAAATAGAGCAATTAGAGAATAGACGAGAAAGTGCCCATTTTGCGAAGCCTATAGCTGATAAGGAAATCTGGGGAGAAAAGCAAAATCAAAAATCAGTTCTGGGCAAAACTAGGAATGACAAACTTTATGTAGCAACAGAATGTTGAATTAAGCAAAATGAATTACTGTGTGGAAATAAAGTGAACCATAATAGTGTAGTTCTTAGGTGGAGAATAAGAATCACAAAAGGAATAAAGGGCAGAGACAAGCATATAAGATCCAGGCTTTGAAATGGAAAGAAAACTTTGCTCAAAAATTTAGCATTAACATACTGTCTTTGCATCAGATCTGAAAGAGAGCTTGTGTGCCTGAAACCTTGTATTTATTTGTTTGTTTTCTATATTGAGAATACTCTTGCTAATACACTGATCTTTCTATAACTTCACTTTATGCTTAGCTCTATATCCTCTTACTTACCAGAATGCTGATAGAAGGGAGCAGGAGGAAGAATGTGAGTGGCAAAAATTGTTTGAAAACAAAAATCCAAGTGAGGGGGATTAGAGGGGCTATATCTGAGCCTCTCTACCCTCTACTCCCCTCTAGGAGTAGAGGGTAGAGGGGCTTAGATATAGCCCACTAAAAATTGCAGTAGCTCCACATGAAAACCTTGTCCTTGGTTATAGAGAAGGTAGAGCCAGGCGTTTCTCAGAGGTGCACAGCAAAAGGATGAGTGTCCAAGATTACAAGTTGCAGCAAGGAAAATTCTGAGTCTATATAAGGAAAAAAATTCAGTGCAAGGATGCAAGGAGCAATGTTTGTCCAGAGAGGTTGTGGGGGTCTCTACCCTTGGAGGTTTCCTGGATTGGACTGAAGAAGGCCTTCAGCAAACTCCTCTAACTTTGAAGCTATAGTCATAAAGCTGGAGGGACCTGCACCCAACTCTTCCACCCTAAGTTATTATCCTATTATTAAGGGCCTATTATTGGGCAAGGCATGCATCACATCTTCTGATACCATGTCAGAATCAGACTTACCAGGAGGTGGCAGAATGAGCAAAGAAAACAGGCAAGGCACGGGCTTTCCAGGGAGGTGGGTGTGCAGTCCCAGGGCTGTGGGGCGACAGCTCGAGACTCAGCCCAACTAGTTTTGGAAAACAGGAGCTGGGCAGGAGGGAAAGAGCTCTGACTAGGTACTAGGACTAGGTTCCTAGGAAGGAAGAGCATTGTCCCTGCAACATGAGGGGTCCCCAGTGGGCAGCTGTGAGAATTGATCCCCATCTTGTCTCCCCTGCTGCTGCCTTTTAAATGTGTCTGTGCAGGGACTGTTCAAACCACAGTGCAGCCTGCCCTGGAATCTGACCATCCTCATCTCTCTGAACCAAGGTGATCACAAACAGTGGCAGTGAGGTGGTGGTGGCCTTCAACACAGTTAAACCCCTGAAATTACTGCTTCACTCCTAGCTGGACTTGCAGGGCATGCGCCAGCTCAGCTAAACCTGCCTCAGCCTCGTGTCCTAGCACTTAAGTGGTGCTGCAGTGAGGGGACCGTGGGCACTGGGACTGGCCACTTGCAGCTCCTCAGTCAAGCCAATGCCAAATACACCTTGTGCCAAATGCACCCTGTGCACATCCATTTTCAAATTAAAAAGGGCTTAAAAACTGAAAGAAACCCTGCTCTTGTTCAGTGTGCAGGCTCTCCTTTGTACACTCTTCCTCACCCTTCCACCATTACCTTCTTTCTCTCTTTCTTGGCCCTGTGCTACCTCCTTACCCACTCCTCAATAGCCAGCTAAGGAAAAGCAGAATGATCTTGAGTCCATTCTTGTGCTGCACAAAGACATCCATGCAAAATCCTCTGCTTTCACAGCAAAGCTGAGCTTTTATATGTCTTGTGGATACAGTGAGGAGGAGGAGGTGAAGATGTGGAGCGGGAGTGGAAGGAAATACTGAAGAGATATAATGAGAGAAAGAGTAGTGGAGGAAATGATGCAGCTGGTACTCCCTTTGCCCCATGGGTGTCTGTGCTGGGCTCTGTTTAGGGGGCTGGTCTTTCTCATTTTCATTTTCAGTTATTGCATCTAAGTGTAGCAGATGGTTTGCTCTCTGTGGTGGAAAATGAGACTCAGTAGAGAACTTAAGAGAATCAGAGAGAAAACAAATATTCCCTAAACTCTCCTCAGCTTCTTTGGGAAAAAAAAAAAAAAAAAAAATAAAACAGGAAGTCTTTTCAGCATAGTCTCAGAAGGAGTTGTATTTGAAACAGTCCCCACCATTTTATCTTATCTTTCTCAGAGGAGCTGTTCTTCATGCTGAAGGGATTATGGGTAGCTTCACCCCATAAATTTAAAGCTTCTTAGGAAAAGGGTGGAAAAGGATGGAAAGTGTGAAGGGGCTGTGCCTTGCTACAGAGGACAGTAGTGACCATGCTGGTGCCTTTTGCAGAGTGGACTGGGCACAGCATCTCACAGGGCACCTAAGGCATTTTTTGTGATCCACTAATATGACTTCTTGCTAGTTTCTTAGTGCATTATTATGTCTATTTTTGAAGGGTCTTATGCTGTTTCGTCCTACTGTAAGTAATCTAAACCCACTGTGCTGTATATACAGAAGTCTGGTTACTGCTTTTCAAAACTGTCAAGTAAGCAAAGAACAAGTTGAAATGTCTTTTCTGTGTAGCATTACTCACAAGGGATTAAAATTGTGGATGAAATAGTTTTATTTGTACAGTTGTGTTCAGAATCTCTAGTAATTTCCACAGAAACTCCATTATTGATGTATTATTTGTCTTCATAGATTGTTGCTTCTGTCTTTTTTAATATACCCACATAAAGGGTTGACTCAGTACACATTTCCTAACCATATGTCCCCACCAATTTAAAAAAAATTACCTTGATGATACAATTTAAAAATTTAAAACAACTTTTTAAAACTACATGTGTTTATTTTAGGGAGGAAGTTTGAATTTTTCAGAATCTACAGGGACAGAGGTGAGTTAATTTAAACTTCAGACAGAATGTAGTAACTATTCAGTTAACAGTGGTCAAACCGTTGAAATCCTTCTCTTTTATTTTCTAGATTGTACAAGCAATCCAGAACTTAACCCGTCTCTTATACAGCATGCAGGTGACTACTCCACTACTAACTTCATAGAGTAATTAATTTGTCCTAATAATTTACTTTTAAAGAGTTGTTTTCATGTTGTCCTACTTTTAGACATTATGTTCATCTATCCTGATCTGTTCTGACTGTTGCACAGTTTGTCACAGAATATAGTTTTATTCTACATCAATGGTAGGTTTCTTTCAAGAACTGAATAATCGTAACTTGCTTGGAGATCGGTCCCTCCTCCCAAAATAGGATGTACAGTCTAAAAACCTAGCAGGAAAATAAAATGATGGCTCCACTTGAACTGATGTAATTCCACACACAGATTTATGAAATTATAGTTCAAAAAATTGAAAAAAAAAATTATTTTGATTGGACTGTTCTCCTGGCTAGTAACAAACATTAACTTTGCCAGATAGTTCAGGTAGCAAACTCAGCCAATTTTAGATGCTTAAATTTCACTTACTTTGTATGTAAGGGCCTTAGTATGAAGTGTTTGCCTCTTTTATGTGGAGTTTGATTGCCTTAACTTACTTCTTCTTATTTAGCTGCACTTTTATAATTCTGTATTTAAATGTTTGAGTATACTTATTTTTTAGACCCTATTGACCTTAGCATCTTTCATAACAGTCCTGGAAAAACCTTGGGCTTAGAAGTTAGTTGTATTGAAGCAATGCAAAAGCAAAATAAAAATCCTGTAATTCAGGCAAAATTTTTTGAGTAATTGAAAAACAAATAGGGGACAGTAAAGTAAGGTTTAGGATCATATCTTAATTTCTCAGACCATGAATGGGCAGTCAGGTGCCAAGAAACAAGCAGAGAATCTTGTCCTGTTTACAAGTCACTGGAACTTACCCAATACTGGAGGAAGAGCCAAGAAAAGTGCAGATGGCACATTGCATGAAGTTAAAAACTTTCTGAGGTGGACAGCACAGGGCAGTGGAGCTACATGAGTTCTCTGGGAATGTCTGCTGAAATAGTTTCCCATGTCAGCTCTTGAACATAGTGCAATAAGTGCCTCAGCAGGTCTAGTGTTGTCTTGCTTTTCTTTCTTCTTGATCCCAGCTATTTGTTTTTGCATTATTGGAGGATGTCACAATATTTAATGCAAACAATGTCACAACATCCATGTGAAGGATGGAATATAGAACTCTTTGCTGTAAAATAGGAACATCAACCTGGAAACCATTGCCACACTGCAGGTTTATGCTTGCACTGACACCTCGGTCAGGTGCGTGTAGTGGTGCTGTCCTGGTGACATGGCTGTGTTGGCAGGTGCCTGTAAGACTGATGTTAGTTGGACTGCAATGTTGCAGGTTAGCAAGGACAGCCTTAAAGCCAGAGTGAACTTTCCTGGAAACAATACAGTTTTATGTGTAGAAGTCACAGCTGTGTTAGGAATACTTTGGTGAGTATAGCATTCCCAATGCCTTATTGCCCTCTTCAACCATGAAATATCGTTTTTCCTGTGTGTCTTTACACGCTCTGACAGAACAGGACCCCAGCTGTAATTGAAGTGCATATGCACAGCCGTAACATAAACATGAATAATAATACTAAGTGTAAACCAGAAGCTTAGTTTAAAGTGCTCAAAAGTGTTGAGTCTTATTTTAGAAATAACTCTGTGTAAAGGCATTATCACAGAATTTTATCTATTTGCTTGAAGAATAACCTCCCAAAAAAGCTGAAGCATTTTTATATGATGATTCTATGTAAAAACACAGAAATGGATTAATGCTGATATTTAAACATTTGTGTCTGATTTTGTTGTGGTGTCTAGGCAGCACTGGCTATCCAGGACAGCCACAAAGAACTCCATAGGTTACTACTGCAAGAGAATGAGAAGACCAGTCGGAGCCATGGTTCTCGGCTGAACCTCGTTTTGGAACAAGAGAAATGTCAGAATCTGGAAAAACAAAGGGTGGAACTGGCCAGCATACACAAAATGAAGCAGCAGTTCCAGCAAGAGCGGCAGCGGTGGCTGCGTGAATGTGACCAGCGGCAGCGGGAGCAGGAGGCGAAGGAGGGCCGGCTGGAGCAGCGGGAGCGGGAGTGCCAGTGCGAGGAGGAGCTGCTGGAGCAGAGCCGGCAGAGACTGGCGCTGCAGCTGCAGGAGTACCAGCAGAGTCTGGAGAGGCTCCAGGAGGGCCAGAAAATGGTGGAGAGAGAAAGAGACAGTGTGAAAATGCAGAAGAAACTCGTGTGGCACTGGAAGCATGGTCAGCAAAACAGCCCGTTTTCACACACAGGGGACTATGAGGTTTGTGCTTCCCCATTGTAATTATACCCCTGACTGCACTCCTAGAGACCTGCCTTGACAAACAGGCCAGGATGTCTGGGTTTTGTTGGTTCTTGATGTAATGAGTGAACATGTGGGAAACTGAGATTCAGGCATATCCAAGCATTTTCTTTGAATGTCATGAAGTTTAAGCAGGGAAAGTGCAAAGTCCTGCCCCTGGGAAGGAGCAACGCCACGCATGGGTAGATGCTGGGGATCACCTACTGGAAATCAGCTTGACTCTCTACAGCTAAGTGAAAGGAGGTTGTAGCAAGATGGGAATCAGCCTCTTTTCCCAGGCAACTAGTAAGAGGACAAGAGGAAATGCCCACGAGCTGTGAGAGGGAAGAATTTCTTTGCTGAAAGGGTGGTCAGGCATTGAAACAGGCTGCCTAGGGAGGTGGTGGAGTCACCATCCCTGGAAGTGTTCAAAAAGTGACTGGACATGGTAGTTAGCGGTATGATTTAGTTGATGTGATGGTGGTATGTCAAAGGTCAGACTTAATGATCTTGGGAGATCTTTTCCAGCCTTTATGATTCTATGATTCTGTGAAAAGGACCAGGGAGTCCTGGTGTAGGACATGAGCAAACAATGTGCCCTTCTGCAGAGGTGGCCCATAGTCGCTGGTGGCACTGGGTAAAGCATTGCTAGTAGGTCAAAAGAGGGGATCCTTCCTCTCTGCTCTGGACACACCTGGAGTCTGGCTCCCCCAGTACAAGAAAGGCATAGAGCTGTGGGGTGGAGCAGAGGTAGAGACAGGAGGATGGATGTCTGGTGAAGTGCCTGTTTGAGAGGCAGGGATATCTCTCCAGTAAGGAAAGGCTGAGACTGTTCAGCCTGGGGAAGAAATGGTTCTTATTAATGGGGGTTCCTTTTAATGTATAAAAATACCTAAATGGAGGTCCTAAAGGGGATGGAGCCAGGTTCTTTGCAGTGGCACTCAGTGACAGAATCAGAGGCAATGGGCACAAACAAAAACACCTAAGATTCATTTTGAATGTCAGAAAACTATTTTTTCTTGTGAGGGTGATGGAGCCCTGGTACAGGTTCCCCAGGGAAGTTGTGGAGTCTCTATCATCGGAGATATTCAAAAGCCACCTGGACATGGTCCTTGGCAACTGTGTCTATGTGGCCCTGCTTCAGCAGGGGGGTTACACCAGATGTCTTCTAGAGGTCCTTTCCAACCTCAACCATTCTGTGATTTTAAGCTAGATACCCTACAAACCCTAATCTTAGACAGATGTTTATTAAATAGAGAAGACAGAAATTATAAATATGAGAATCTGTGTTTTATTCTGCTTTGCTACTCTGTTTGTAAGATACCTTGTGTCTCTGCATCTTGTAGGAAAATTTAACTATTGTAATGCTTAAGCATATAAAGCACTTAATGAAGTTTTTGGTTGCTGTTCTTTCTCCTGAACTGCTAGCTCCAGGGAGGAAAAGATGCACTGACTGGAGTAACAAACACCAGGCTCTTGTGAGCCCCACATATCAGGCCCTGCTGTCCTGTTCCCTGAAACAGCCAGCCCCCTAGGGGAAGAGGTTGGTGTGTGGCTCCATCCCTGACAGCAGAAATCCTTGGAGATGCTTATTATTTGGGGGTGTAGTTTAAAGTAGCCACAGAGCTGCTTAAGTGTTTAATACTAAAAATGATTAAGTTTTTATTGAGGGTGAAGGATGCAGTCTGGCTCTGAATTCAGCTCTCTGCGTGCTCACCTGCCAGGTAGGTCCTCATCTCTAATACCTGCTTGGTGGGTGTGGTCTTGATTTCCATAACTGTTCTCTAAAGCACCTGAAAATCAAAACATTTTGTCTGGCTTTTCAACATATGGAAAGCTCACTGACCTAAACAGCTTTTTTTCCCCCTCAGGTTCTCATTTTCACAAGAAAATCTGTCGAGCCTTTCTTCAAGCCATCACCTCCATAGCTTCTCAGCTGGCAACTCACCCATAACCATTTGGCATCTAAGATTGTGCCTGCCTGAGGGTTTAAAAGATTGGCCTCTGACCTCCTCCTTTTCATCCGGCTTTTGTGAACACATTGTGAACATGACTTACTCATATATGCTTGCTAGCCAAAACAACAGAGACACTTTTTACTAGCATAGCATGTGCTGCAGTTTTGACTTGTTTGGCAGTGCTTAAGAAGTGGATGATAAAACCAAAACTGAAGTTGCCCATCAGCTTAATGGATTTGACTTCTGAAATCTTTCAAGGAGAGGAAGTTGAAGGACAATAGTCTGATACAGGGATATCTGGATTGCACAGAGAGGCAAAATAATTCAATGCTGAGTGTCAGAGAGTAGTTTTGTAATCTAATATTTCATCTTTAAGACTACTTGTATTTTTTTTCAAGTAGACTACATGGCTTTGAATCCATTCAGACCTTAAGATGATCTTTCTCCCGTGTTTCCATTACCATACTCCTTGCAGCAGCAGAACAGGTTGAGTGATTGTCAGTCAGCTGGTATTCCCAGCCCAATGTTTTTGTATTACATGCAGCCTAGATAGTTTTGTGGGACCAAACAATGCAGTAACTCACTCTAATAGTCCTGCTTTTTTTGAGAGATTGGCCTTAATAAACACCTGCAGACAAAGAGTCTGCAGAGTTGCATTTTCCACCCTTAGGAGCCACGGCTTGCTTGTTAAAGCTATTTGCCATCCCCAGTTTAACTGCTGCAGCCCTGTTCTCTGGGATTGCCTGTGTATGTGAGTTACAGTGTTATTTTTGAATTGCAGAGTACACAGATTTACATATGGGAAGTGGTACCTTGTTGAACCATGAGGCAAAATATTAACCCTCTGGAAGCAGTCAGCAGAGCTCAATGCATCCTGGATAGTTGTCCTTTTTTATCTGTTACTTTGCAGTTATTACTGCTTTGAGGTAAACTGGGACGAGATCTGGTAGGTTATTGCTGTTTATTCCTGAATGCACATAAAATTTAATGTGTTTTGAGGTTAACCTCTGGCAGATTAGATGACTATTTGCTATGAATCCCCATTCTGTCTGGCAGATAATTTTCTGCATCCTGGTATAAGGATTCTTCAGGATGATGCTTACAGTCATACACTTCAGTTTTACATACTTAGAAGCAGGGAGTTGGACTCCATTATTCTTACGAGTCCTTTGCAACTTGACATACTCTGTGATTCTCTGGTTCTGTTACTTGACAAAGGTGAAAATAAAACTCTCCGTTTTGTTTTTTGTTGTGTTTTTCCCCTTCTGCAGATAATGGGACATAATCAGTTGGACAGCTTACATGGTGAAAATGCATTCTACTTCAATGAAGCTGTAGTGTGTGTGTCTCTAAGAAGAATCAACAGATCAAATTCTTCTCTCGTTAATGAGGATGGTGTGTATGGGATAAATATCTCAAATTGTGATGTAGCAGGGACTAGTGAAAATCAGGTGGACCTCAAAATGGATACTTCTTGTCAGCCAGCATTAAGTAGTGCACTGTGGAAATCCACTAGTCTTTACCAGCAGATGTCTTTTTCCTGCAAAAGCAAAAAGGATTCCTTTAATAATGATAATTAATACTTTATTTAATTAAGAAGTAGTACAGGCAGTTTGCCCCCTCTCTGGCTGAATAGTCTAAGGAGCAAAGACAAGTAGTCTTTGGTAGTGGTGGAAGCAAGAGATTTTGCTAAAACAGTTGTATGCTTCTTTGCAAGATTTTTGATGATAGGTGAGAAAAATCAGCAGAACAGAAATACAGAAAATTACTGAAAAACCCCACAAAACTCCTTTTGTGTCTGCATAATAGTACTCAGAATGTGGTTTTTTATTAGTCTTTTCCCAACGCTTTTTGACCTTTTTTTTGCGAGCAGAAATCACTTTTTGTCAAGTTCATTTCATTGATTGATTGAGAACATATGTGCATTACTTGATGATTTCTGGTTAGAATAGCTTTTGGTTTAATGTCTTAGAATGATAATCAGTGCTCAAAACCCTTTTCTTGCTTTATTGAGGAATGAAAATATCTTGAAAGATCTGTGGACAGAGAATTGTATCACTTCTAAGGAATAATATAACCTTTGAAATAAGTTACTGATGTAACTCTTACTGCATTACCCTTCTTTATTCTTGCATTTTATCAGTACATAGCAAAGATATGTAGGCTGTACAGCAGTTACTGATGGTGGCTACCAAAATAAGTGGAAGAGGCTGCCTATTGGAGCACTGCATGCACTGAAAATTCTTCGAAGGTCTTAAAAACTTATGAGAAACTCTAAGCTGTCTACGGTTTATTTCTAATTTTGCACAGTATTAGTCTTTTATTAGTGTGAGTTGTAGAGCAGGATGTAAAAACAAAACAGCTAAAAGTCTTGGGGGCCAATGGCGCACTTTTGGTATAATAGAGTAAATAATCTGGTGGGGCTTTCTCCACAGTTGTGAAATTCAGGAGATGTGGCATGTCAATGCTGCAGCAGTGCCCAAGCTTCCATTTTTCTGCAGTTGGCAGTGCAGAATAGCTTCTGTTCTAACACCAGCTTCATGCAAGTCAGGTCACAGCAAAGACCAGTGGGCAGCAGAACTAGGAATTGAAAACATATGCAGGTAAAATGGTTAATTGTCTTACATCTGTGATTAAGGAACTTGCTCCTTAGTACTCCTTAGACATCCAGTACAGCCTTACTAGTCTTTGGTACGGCATTGCCAAAACAGCATGTTATAATCAAAGGCAGGGCAGGCTAGTCACATCACCACAATCAGCAAACCAAGCTGATTAGTAAAAGAGATTAATATTTCTAAAAATGCCTAAATAAGTAGCCTGGTGAAACTCGTTCTAGTTTGGCTGCAGTTGTCATTTTAGTTAGTGCAAATTTGAAAAGGACCGCATGTGGGTTTAAACCTGTCAAAAGTGGCTTAGCTTGCACTGGCAAACATACAGATAGAAACTAACCAGGATACTTTTTGTTGAGTCCACATGAGAGCATCTTTTCTAGTTAAACTGGCTCGTACCAGTTAAATTGCACTGATTCTAAGATAAGTTGGTGGAACTTCTGTGTCTCAAGACACAACGGACCAGCTTTATGTTCAGCTGTTGTCAATGTATACTGTGTAATTATGCACTTCCACAGGCATCCTTGGTAGTAGGGCACCAAGGCAGTCCCAGTACTCTTGGGGACAAGCTCTGGCAACAGAGCCCACCCAGGAGGCCAGTGTAAGTCTCTCTGACCAAGTTGTGTTGGGAAAATGTGCAGCTACTGCCTGCGTGGTGCCACAAGACACCTTAGGAGCAAAGCAAATCCTTGCAGCATTCTGATGGTTCAGATGATGCTGTGAAGCCTACCACTGCATTGCTGGGGCAGGCAGGGCTGGAAGTCTCCCTCCAGAGAGACGTGACATCGCATTCCACAGTTGCATTTGTGATTGAGAAGGTGACAAGAATTTTATGCCCTGATCATGCAGTGCATGAGTCTGCATGCCTCAGACTTGCTTCTGTCTTGCATCAGGGCCACTGTACAGGGAGGGACTGGGGAATGAGAAGAGTGCTGAACTTCCCCAAAGGACTCTGCACATGGAAATTATGCAAATCGCTTGTTCCTAAGCAATGTCAATCAAATCGAACAATACAAACATTTCATGCTAGGAAAATTATTTCCTTTTTCTTGAGTATTTTTCATCTTGTTTTCTTCCCTGGAGAGGTTAGCAGAGTTTCAGAAAATCTCCAACCTTGTACCTCTGCAAGATATAGTAAGTTCCAACCACTTTGAAGGAAAACCAGTTTAAATGCAATGAAGGAAAGAAGTTAAAAGTTAGGTGAAATCTTCAATATTTTCATGTGGATGAATGTTTCATGGCATTTTCATGCATTTTGATGCATTTTCCAACTAGCTTTGTGTATAAAGTCTCATAATCATTTTTAAAAAAGCATTCTTAAATAATTAGTCAACATAGAACTCAGAAGAAAATACTGAGTATAGTTTACTGCATATAGCCACGTACCACATACATACATGGCCAGAGCTAATATATAATTAAAGTTTTGTGTGTACACAAAAGGAATTTCTTGGGTTTGATTAACTTTCCCAGAATTATTAGGCATTTTTAAAGAAGTCTGCTCTGTCAAAAAAAACCCACTTAAATTATTTAAAGAGAAGCACCATCTAAACTCATTTCCAAGGAGTTAATCATGCTGCAGTCTACCATATGTTAAGTAGTATTCAATTAAGCTTCATAAATATACAGAAATGGAAATGGCTACATTACTCTAGTGCATAATTTTCCATTCATATTTCCTAAGGTAAGACACAGGTCTCTTCACATAGCTAACATCATGATTGTATATCATTGTTCTATGTGTATGGGAGGGAACTTCAGCAAAGACCTTCAGGCAAGTTCCCACTGAACTGAAACTGGCATAAGTAACCTCACTAGAAAAGGTGTGTCAGTCAACAGGAGGAAAATATGATTGAAAGAAGAATGTGTTAATGCTTTACAGTAATGGTTATGAAATTATCTGCATGAAAGAAGCAAGTACTTTGGCTAATTAGGAAGGAGGGGAAGTCTAGGTTTTGTGTCAGACTAGACTAAGAATTGAATAAATTAGTCTTGCATTTAATTGACATGTCAGGTGAACTAGCCAAACTGATGCCAGAGGATTTACCTATGGATTCACCTCTTTGATTTCAGAAATCAGTGCCATTTTAATTCTTTTAAGCTTTGAAGTGAACAGCATTGTTTGCTGCTGCTACTTTAACTTCATTTATTCAGGCATTGTAGCTACAGAAATGGAATTGAAAAGTGATAGACCTAGAAAACTGCTGAAACTTGAATGTGGGAAGGTTTTATCTCGGACATTTAGTATGAAAGATCTATACATGTGATGCAGTGAAAAACATAGTTTAAATCTTTATGGGGAACATAGGAAAACCTGTGATCTTCATAAACAGCCAAATGCAAACCCAAGGAGCAAAAATAGGACTCTATTTGACTAATGTAATTTAAATCTTTTTAAAGGACCAAAATTTGTACATATATGAGTATAAGCAAATGAGATAGTTTGATTTTGGAAAAATAATTAATTTTTGGTGGCTTTCATCAAAGTAAGTGGTTTCTAGAGATATAGAATATTTAATTTACAACAGAAAAAGCAAAGATTCCAGAAGCAATGTGAAGTATAACTCCATACAGTTTATATGAAATTTCCTTCCTATTCCTTAAGGCAGATTATGCTAATGGTGATTACTCTGTTGAACCTGTTCTTAAAACTGTATATCAGATTCATTTGCTTTGGTTTCCCATTGTTAATTTAGATGGCACTTAGAACAGTGCATTTTTTTGTCTGTGCTGGCTTCAATTGGGGTAGGGTTTATTTTCTTCATTAAAGAAATAATGGGTGGCATGGGGCTGTGGTTTGGATTTGTGCTGAACTCAGGACTGATAATACAGAGATGTTTTTGTTATTGCTGAGCAGGGTTTGCACAGAGCCAAGGCCTTTTCCATTTTTGGTGCTGCCACACTGGTGAGGGGACTGGGGGTGCTTGGAAGGCTGGGAGGAGACAGAGCCAGGACAGGTGACCCAAACTGACCAAAGGGACATTCCAGACCATGTGGCACCAAGCTCAGTATATGAAGTGGGGGAAAGAAGCAGGAAAGGAGGGGGAGATTTGTGGTGATGTCATTTGTCTTCCCAAGTAACCATTTTGGATGATGGGGCCTGGCTCTCCTGGAGATGGCTGAACACCTGCCCGCTCATGGGAAGCACTGAATGAATGCCTTGGTTTGTTTTGCTTGTGTGCACAGCCTTTGCTTTCCCTATTAAACTGTATTTTTCTTAGCCCACGAGTTCTCCAGCTTTTACCCTTCTGATTCGCTCCTCAATCCTTTTGGTAGGAGAGGGCTGTGTGAGGCCCTCTCCCTGGCTCTTTCTGGCTGGGGTTAAACCACCACTAAGACTACGTTAGCTAACATAAGTTGTGGACTAATGACATTGCATAAAGGTATCTGTTCTATGTTTGCATCAGGGAGGTTAAGAGCAATAGGCCTGGCTCTTTCTCGTATTTGTGTTAATGTGAATTTGTGGCAGTCAGGAGAGATATACAAAGTAAACGTGATAAAAAATAGGTGAAATATGCTTTGCACTACAGTGTTAAAAAGCCATCTGAAGGCTCTTTGTCTATGCTTCCAGCTTAACACTGGATTTTGGCAAGGAGCAATTCTCAGTAACTCAGGGCGTTATTCAGGTAGCATAGCTACTGCTGCCAGTGCTGGAGGTGGCTGATGGGATCCCATGATGAGGGGCTTAGTTGAGTAAGATTGCTTTCATCACTTAGAACCTGGTAAATAATGATTAGCAGCGCCCCCAAAAAAGTCACCACAGTTCTGCCTATGTAATCACTGTGAGTTAATTTTTATATTGTTGTTGCTGAAAGAACTCCTGAGCACCTCTGATTTTTCTGAGCTGGAATGTAACTGTGTCTCATACAGCACACACTTTATAATAGCATCCTTTGGAGTCAGTGTCAGGCCAGCCTCTTACCATCTGCAGAATTGCATGTGAAGATATATTTCAACCTATTTTTTTTCTGGTATGTCTAATAATATTTTTAATAGTGCCATTTTTTTCACTGTCCCATCGAGAGCAAATTCCTTCTGATTTTCTTTCACTTGGAAAGAGGTAAAGATGGAAATTTTTTAAAAAGCAAAGGATGACATGACCCACAGAGCTCCCAGTTTGTCAGGGAGCCTCCTGAACAGGTGTGATATTCTGAGCTGGTTTCAATCTTTGTCTTTTTTAATTGAGTAGATGCCACACTGAGAACAATTCCAGATTGATTTTTCTGTGTTCGACATATCCCTACTAATCTAAGTGTGGATGGTTACACAGGTGAGCACAGAGCCCATTCAGTGCTCAGTCTAAGTTACATTAGAATAAAATTAAATGGAAATATATAAGAATATGAAATTGAGCAACATCAGCACCAGCATGTTCCAAGTTCAAAATCTCATTGATTTAATAGAACAATTAAGCTGTTACTTTTGTCTCTGCAACAGACAACAGCAAATTTGCCTCTTCTCCATACCATTAAACACTGATTTTCATGCTCTGCTGGAAGACTTCTGTGTCTCTGAAATGCTTGGAGGACATGAATCAGAGAGGAAGTATTTTTTTTCCTCTTGGGAATAACGCTGCTGTTTGTTTAAAGCAAATGGCAAAAGGAATTAAATCACACAGCAGTGTGATACTGAAGTGAAAAATATGTCATTATATGTCACCTGCAATTAGTATATTTCAAGTAACACTTGCTTTTCACCTCTGTAGCAGTCAGATTTTGCTGTTCTGTTACTGATTTTCTCATCTCAAAACACTTGTCTCATTTCTGAAAATAACCACAGTAGATGCAGCACTATAACATAACCCTTTAATTAAGGCAGCTAATGATATTCTGGTTTTATTTTGTACGTTAATGTAAGTAATGCCTATCCTGTGTAATGCCTGTCTAATTTTATTCTTTCTATTATCTTCTCCTTTAGAGTTCATTCATTTGTGGAGGGAAGTTGAAAATACTGCATATCTTTAAGGTTATGAATAGAGTAAAAAAGATTGCTTGACCCTGTCTTTTGAGGTACCACTGATGTTGGTGTCAATCTGCACACCACATTCAGGCTTTCATTGACTGCAGACTTACTAAACAGCAACAGGATGATGGCTGAAGTTTTCTCACACTTATGGTTCCACCAACTTCAGTGTAGTGGTTTGTGGAGTGAGTGGCATTAGTGGCATCAGTGAAATTGGAATTGTGTGGATGATCCCCCTTATATACAGATTTATTATTTACTTAGATTGTGTTTTTCCAGTTGGTGGAGGTTTCAGGGAAGTAGAGGGGTGAAGGGAGAATATTTCAAAGCAGAAAACCATGGGCAGAGGGTTTTTAGCCAGACCTGATTTATAGTGAGCTGGATCCTGAGCTCCAGCTCAGGGATGTGTAAAGATTTGACTTGGATAGCAAGTCTGCAGGGAAAGAGGTGAAAAGGGCCACAAAACAACAGTCTTGCTGGTTGTTTGATGTCAAGAAGATTCCTTGGGAGGTCTTTGTTTTCTTTGGGAAATGCTGTCTGTGGGTGGAGACCTGGCTGCAGTGCTCTGCTTCAGTACATTAAAATATTTTGTATGTATTTTGTAATGAAGTTAGAGCCTGAAATAGATGCACTAGTGTAAATAAATAATTCATCGTAATAGCTGAGAGAAGCTGTTTATGGATGATCAAATTTTGCAAGATACTGAGTATGCTAACACGCCCTATAAAACCATGTAGCTGAATCACCAAGTGTATCTGTCTGGCTTATTTTGAAGAGTACAATCTCATTTAAATTATTTAGTATAATACTTTACATATTCCAAGAAATGGCCTGTAGCATGTTGTATAAAAATAATGAAGTGTTAGTAATATGAAACCTCCTCAGCATCATCTGCTGTTAAATATTTATTAAGACACTGGGGAAGATCGTCTGTCTTCTGCTGGTATTCATCACAGGAGCACCCAACTCCCTTCCAATAAATATCATTGGCTGTCGCCAAACTGCTACAGGAGATTTAATGGAGTATCTTGTTCCCCCTTGCCAGATGCTGTAGAAAACTTTCTTTTGTGTGTAAATTTTTAGTGGGGCAGTAGAGAGGAGGAGCCTTGGTGCCAGTATGGAAGTTGGTTATAGTTTAATCAAATAGGAAGATTTCCAACAGTCACCTGCTGAGATTCCTTGAGTGTTCCTTGGAAGTTTGATCTAGAACTGGAACATAAATGATAAAAAATAGGTATGATTTTTCTGTATTTGTCTAGGTCTGTTGTAGAAAAATCAAACTCATGTAGTTTAAAAGTCATTGAATATATTCCGTGATAAAGAATGTATGAGAGAGAGGAAAAGCAGGGTATTTGGCAAGGATGATTTTTTTTTCTCTCTTTATTAATTGAACTTGAAAATACAAGGATAATTGTTGCTAACGGAAAAACTGCGGTGAAACTGTCTTCTCTGCAGAGCAACTTGCCATCGAAGCACAGTGCATTTGGGAAGGGGATGAAGGTTAATGCAGGAGGAAGACTCCTGCATTTAAACACGGGCAGTTTAGAGCTGAAAGTGAAAATGAATGCAGGCAGGTGCTTTAAAACTTGTAGTAAAGGTAAGGTTGAAGGAGGAGGTGATGAATTTGGGCTCAAGCATAAGACCGGTGTTGCTCATACAAGGGAGAAGTGGGAGCAGAAGTGAGGAAAATGAATCCAAGTGCTCTCCATGCACTCATGGAAAGCACTTGGCTGAAAGGATGGATACTCATGCTTATTTGACAGCTGTGGAGTTTTATGGCTTTGATGTACAATTTTTCCTTTACCTTTTATGCAAACTGTTTTCACAGCAGTTACATGTTCACAGAGCTTTTAGCAAACAGATAAAAAGGGCTTTCACTTCAAAATACTCAATCACGCCGAAAATTCCTATGCTTACAATGCAAAATTTGGGGAATGTGCAACTTTTCCAGTTTTTTCCTTGATTTTTTCAAGGACTCCAAGAAGAAAACATGAGTGCATATACTTCCTGCCAAAAATGAATAAAAATGGCTGTGCTAATACTCAATATGCAATCAAAAATTAGTGAATATTTCCCTCACTTTTAATCTCGGGGGGGGAACAAGTATCTCTGTGACTATAGATAAGAGGCTTTTCTCAGATGCTCACTCTTGTAGTGCCTGTATTTTTTCCTGTAGTAATCAACAACAGCAGCTTATATTAAAGGGTAAGATTAGCATGTAATTGATTTGAAACAGGTGCTTTGCCTGATTTTTTCTTCTGCAGCAATTCTATATATTGACTTAGTGTTCTTCTGCTGGTCTCTTTGGGTTTTGATCTCGTCAGCTTTTATGAGTAACAAGTGGTGGATCTGGTCTGTTGTTGGGAAATTACCCTATAAAACCAAAGTGCTTAGGAGGAGACTTGAGTGTTTTATAAGTTACCTCACCCTTTTGGCTTTTGTAACAGAGCTGTGCCCTTCTGCTACTCAAGAAAATGTTTGCCGAAGTCCAGAGCACGCTTCTTTATGTTGCACCTGAAAGACTGGCCAAATGCTGGGTTCTAAATTGATTTTTTGCCAAGGTCTTTGATTTCATGTTTATAAAAAAAAAAAAAAACAAACCACAAACCAAACAAAACAACCCACAACCAAAGAGCGTCCATAAAATATGAGGCAGAGTTAATCAACACTCTAACATCTGTCTGTGGTAACAGCTCAAAAGAGGAGTTTTGATGTGTAAATGTCCCCTTTTGTTTCAAAGGGAGTGACTTTGTGTTCCAGAGACTGTTTTTTTCAGGGTTAATGCTAGATGTTTCTCTTTTTTTGGGAGGGAAGGAGATAAAGCCTCACTGCAGTGTTTTATCTTCAGGCTGCAAATTGGGACAGTGGGTGAGGGAAGTGTGGGGATGTGCAGACAGACACCTGCAAGAGGAGCTGGTTCATTGTCCCTTGAGTCCTTGGAAGTGCTGTTTGTGTCTGTGACTTTATGGGGTTTCTGTTTCTCCATTAAACATTCAAGCAGGAGTGTTCCCTGCTGATGGCAGTTTGCTTTGACTGCAGCCTGCCGGCCAAATGACTTCAGCAGATGATGGGCTAGGAGGAAATGGCTGCAGCCTGCTTTGTTTACACCCACATTGGACACCTGAAAGAGGAGGCTGTGGGGGTTTCCCATGCCTCCTCACCACTGTTGTCAGTGGGCAGGCGAGTTGCCCTGCCCCTGGAGAGGTGCTCTGTGTGGGAGTGCTGCTGCCCTGGGTGGAGCAGCGGCCCTGTGGCGGTGGCTGGTCACGTTCCTTATGATCCTGTGTAGGAAGAGTGTTCTTGGGGTTTTATGGTTCTTTCCTCTTGATCATTTAAGTGCAGCTGTGTTTAATGAGCTGGAAAAGAAGTAGGTCAATAAAACATGTGTTCATTGTTGGGAGAATACCTGTTGGACCACGTGTTTGTCTGTAATTGACCATCTACAGCTTCAAAGCTTAGCACAAAGACAATTTAATAGGGAATTCATACTTAAATAAATTAATAATAAGCAGAAGCAGACAGCTGTCAGGCAGTCTGCCCTCCCAAGGTGAGACTGTGGGTATCTAATGCACAGACAAATTATGTTTCAAGTCAGACCTATTTTTAAGTCTCTCTTATTGATATGCATTAGAAAAACAGCCTGCCAAAAATAGCTTAGAAGCCGTGTGCTTTAAAAACTAATACAACTGATAATATAGCCATGTAACTAGGTTAAAATTTTAATCAACCTAATCAATTTTAATCAGCATGCTACGATTTTGATGTCAAAGTGACACTATGAGTATCTGAGCTTGAGTTAGTTTTAAAATATTTTTCTTTGTAAACACCAGTGTTCAAAATAGTATGTTTACTGGGCCATAATAAAAGAAAAATGATTCCATCATCATGTTACTCCAAAACCTGGAAAATGAGTAGGAACTTTATGATAAATGCCATTTCGGTAGAATAAATGTGTATTTTGTGTTTCTTGTGCCAAGAATTAGATCCAAATTGTCTAGACCAACCTTTTCTGAAGACTTGTGAGGCAAAACCTGAAAATGGGACTGCATTGTTTTACCTAAGCCAGCAGGTACACAAAGAGTAGAAACATGCAGAATAACGGTAATCGCAGTAATTTTACCATGTTCAGAAATCCAGCATACAGATGTAGAGAAGAGTTGTCTTGCAGACCTTATTCTCATCATAGACTTTGAATTCTTTCTGTTCTCTGTCTTGTAACAAAAAATTCACCAAAAGCTGCTAAGACTAATTGATGTAGGATCTGTTCTGAAATAATTCCTCATGTGCTTTTTGTGTAAAGATCTCTTATTCATGAAGGTGCTTGTTTGCTTAAGAAATACAGCGGCTGCTTTTTCACAGGGTTGGGCTGGTCAAAAGTGAATAATAGCATTTCAGTTCCCAGACCGATTTTCTTGCCTTATTCAGTCAGCTAGGAAACGGATTAGGCTCTTCTTTCCTTGGTAGCTTCAGGGTCAAAATATTTTTTCCCAGTGTTTTTTTGAGACCCAATACCGGATTCAGTTCCTGCTGTGAAATCAACTCTGTTGAGGTGTGAAGGGCCTGGTATGGTGGATTTCAACTGCCAGTGAAACTGCTTGGAATTGTCCTCAAATCATCAAGACTTACACGTAACTTTTCTATAGCAAGTGTTCTGTTCTGAATGGGTAGCAGCAGTATCTTGGTTGTGCCAGGGTGATGCCCTGGTGTTCCAGGTGCCCAGTACCTGGAACAACATGCATCAACACTGCATGGTGTTCCCTTCTTCCACCAGCTTTAAGCAGCTGAACCTGCAGTGTGGAAAATCCATTGCCATTTGGGAAAGCTTTAGTAGGCATTAAAAAAAAGCAATCAAAACTGGTCATGGTGCTTTTCGTGGTGAGGAAAGGGAGAGAGGCTGAGGTGCTTGGAGTTCCCTGGGGAATCTGCTGTCTGTTGCTAATGAACCTGTGTGGAAACCCCTGGGAGGATCATTACAGACAAAAAGGTGCCATGGGATTTACCAGTGGGTTTTTCAGTGGATCCCATGGGAGTTAGGCTGCCATTTGCTGTTGAACTGTGATGGCAAATGAGTGCCTGTTACCCTAGAATTCCTTTGAATATCCTAGACCCGGTAGTCTTAGCACTGGCTGTTAGGTGTCTGCTTGTGCTTTGCATTATGCATGAGTGCCAGTGTGGGGATTAAATAGAGCAGCTCTGCCATTTCAAATAGCTGTGGCCTGAAGCTGATGTGTCAGCTGTCAGTCCAAATGAACTTGGTACCAGTTGTTTTAAGTACATGTAAAACCAAAACCTAACTCTGTTTATTATTTCAGAAGGTTAGTGCTTTTGTGACTCTTCAACATATTTGTTGCTAAAAGTGGCGTAAATCCTTCTTCATTTAATGCAGTTTTATTTTGTAAAGAGGGTCAATGTGACGGATCTTGGAAAGTCACAGCAAGGTAATTGTCTGCAAAATCCATGTGGTATGTTCCTTCTGCCNCTGACCTCAGAGCTAACCCAGCTTTGAGGAGGAGTTTGAATCTAAGGCCTTCTGAGATCCCTTCCAACTTGAATTATCCTGTGATGCTGTGAAACCAGGGTCAGAGCTGAAGGAGGAACAGTAGGGGCTTTCTGTTCAAAACACAGAGACTTGAGAGGCTTTCTGCTTGGAGTGTTTCTTAGTGCCTTGGTTCTCCTGTCCTTCCCATAATCTTCACTGTGTGCACTCTAGCCTTAACATCAAGAGCTCTGATCCTGGGAGAGGGAGAGGAGGGGTGAAGGGGGTGAAGGAGAAAATTTGTGGCATTTATTTGATGTGGAAGTGCTTACATCCTATGGCAATGGACAGGAGGTGAGAATCAGTGTGACTAATGAGTTGTTTACTTGGCTTTTGTATCCCTCACCCCCCCAGGTACATGGGCTGTGTTTGTTTTTACATGTATTGATTTCAGATCCCTGCAAATACCATTCCTTTGTCCTTCACCTTGTCAGCAGTTTGTGAGATACTACTAATCCTGTCTCTTAGTGCTCTGGAAAAGGTAGGGTAGTTGGGATGCAGAATGATACTTGTTTTTTCTTTCTTTTCCCATGCAACAGCACTGTATTTTTAGGCAGGAGCTGTCGTTTCTCAGAGTTTGGACTGAGACCCTGTTTGGAAAACTGAGGTCCCCTTATAAACTCCCTTGAGAACTGATCACATACAACAGGCCTGCCATCTGCCATTGTTTTTATATTGAGGTGGTCTAAAAAATTATGGAAAGAGCAGAGTGCCTCTCTGCAGTTTCCTGATGCTTGTCCTCATGGTACCAAACTCAAGGGAAATGGGGAAAAAATTGAATTTGTTTTTAGTGTTGAATTTGACAGTGTCTGTGTGAATGAGACAATTTGTGATTGGATCCAGAATTTGTTAGGAACAACCTCTAACTCCTTTTGCAAAAATTGGTGGGGAAGACTGCTGCGAATGCCTGGGGTTTCTTTATTTAATGAAATGGTCCTAGCTGAGATTCAAAAGAGTAAAAGCTGTACTTTAGGAGTATTTAATACTGAGTTGTGGCACAGGCTACAGGTCCCAAAAAGGCTGAAGTGCTGTCGCAGATTATCTAATATTTGGCCACCAGCGTCAAGCACACCCTATTTTTGCCTTGGGTATTTGACCAGCCCAGCTTTGAAAGAGTGGATTTTGTGGTCTGCTGTTCACTTTTACCTAGGGTATCCATGATGCAGCTGCAGATCTGGCTTGTTCTTAAGGAAAGAGTTACCTGGAGTATTGTAGGAGAAATATATTTTATGTAAGTGAGAAAAAGGTAAAGGGGGTTTCAGTTTGCACATAAATTCTGGGGTCCAGGGTACAGAGAGATGCTGACAGCTCTTGGCTGGTGCAAAAGTGAGAGGCAGCAGAAAGCTATGTCAAGAGCAGACTGTGGAAGGATCTGAGATACAGCTCAGTTTTGTTAAAATTTTGGAAATAGTCAAGGAGTATTTTCTGCATTTGTCTAACTATGAAAGAAAAACAGTGTAAATGAGCAAGTGGGTGGCTATGGCCAGGTACAGTCCTTTTGTTTGTCCTCTCTCCGAGGGTGTGGGAGCCAGGCAGCAAGCAGAGCCCAACCCGGGCAGCACGGGAGTGGGCAGGAGCCATAGCCCAGCTTTGGCCAGGTGCTGGTGATGTGGGTGGGTGCTGGTCTGGTGGGCGCGCTGTTGAGCCAAGCACAGCCTGCCAGAGGCACCATTTGTCGGTACCTTGGAGGAGAGCAGAAAAAAGGATAAGTAAATGCTGAATTTAAACAAAGGGGATAACACAGAACTAATTTTATGGCTGACGTTGACAGGTGAATTACAATCACATTGAAGGAAGCTCATAAAAGGCCAATGGTTTGTATTTACCTGACTCTTGATCCATAGTGAATTCTGATGTTTTCCTCAGTGCAGCAGAGAATGGGCCTGGGGAGGGACTGGGGAGTTCCCATGGGTGCCCCAGCTGCCAGGGGAGCATGGGAGAGCTTCTTGGATGTCACTTTCTGGTAGCTGCCCCTTTGCCTTGCTGTCTGCAAAAATAATCAGTTTGTTTTCCTTTTGTATTTTTATTAAGCATCCTCAGCTCTAAGAGTTCTTTAGTAGACAGCAGCTGATGTTTTCAAGTCTGGTTTCACAAGTCTTGTCCTTGTTTTGGGAGAGCATTTCAAGAGAAAGATTTCTCCCACCTTTTTCCTGCTTGGTGACAAGGGCAACTCAGTTTCCCCATGCTATAACAGAGAGCTCAGGGGAAGCTTCTTGGCTGCTGTTACTGTTCTACCTTACAAGAACAAAGGCTAACTGGCAGTTCAGTCCACTTTTGCCACTCTCCCTTCACCTGAAACTGTTGTTACCATTTCTAGCACTTCTTCCACACTTCACATGCATCTACCCTCGGGGCCCATCACGCTGCTGCCTGTGATACCAGCTGGTCTGCTGGTATCACAGCTGCTTCCAGCAGCTTCCAGCATGCTGCTTCCAGCATGGCACTGGGCAGAGAGACAGCAGCCACCGTCCCCAATGGCAGGCTGAGTGTGTTGGCCCTGGGGACACACTGTGCTTTTATTAGGCAGAGTCTGTGTTGAGTGCCACCTGAAGTCCATCCAAAACCAGCCTCTTCCCTCCTCAGTTAGATTAAGCACAACCTTTCCAGCCTGAAGCCACTTGTCACCCCAGCAGCAGCTGTGCTCTTACCTCCTGGGTGCTCTCCTGCTGTTCAGGTTTTCCAGATGCAATGTATTTAGGAAAAAAAAATTAAAAAGAAGCTAAACTAGTGATAAATAATTTATTTTGATAGTGACAGGATCTGATTTGCTTTTCCAGAATGCTGACAGTTTCCACCGCTCAGCTCTGCTGTTTATAGTTACAACAGTTAATGAGAAATGGTTTGGAAACGGCTACTGTTTTAATTGGTGAAGCAATTACTGTTTAGTTTTGATGGTGGAAAATAACTGCATGCAAGGTGTTTCTTTTCTGTGTATTTTCAAATTTGTAATTAGCCTTCTCAAATTATGTACTTCATAAACTTTGGAAACAGATCTTTCAAATAAGTGTTTACTCCCTGGTATTCTTATGCACATAACTTGGATAATGTGAATAGACTCACAGGACTTAAAAGGAATATTAATGTAGGTAAAATTACCCAGAAATGTAAGTGTTTAGAAGTTGAGGAACTTCTGCTAGTAGGGTTCTTTTTAATAAATAAACAAACCAAATGCATCCAGTTTTCATAAAGATAGGCAGATAAATTTTTGCTTTCTTCTGTGGGCTGCAAAGTGCACTCTTTTTCTAATATAACCATCAAAAAGAAATAAATGCAGACATCATCTTCAAAAAATCAGGCCTGTTTGACTAAGTTAGGGAGTCAAGGCCTTCTGTGTTATGTATTGCAAATAACTCACTTGCAATCAAGACTTACTCTGGAATTTCATCAAGACTGAGACTTAATCCAGCATAAAACAGTAAAGGAAAGACAATTGAAGACTAATTTTTGTAACATTCTGTGTCATCCGGCTATGACTAAGCTCATTTATAAATACCTTGCTCCTGCCATTGACTCTGCAGTCTTGGCAGCAAGAAAAAGATGCGTGTGGTTTATGCTGGGAGCTGCAGCCCCAAAGCCTCTTTGCTCCCCCCCAGCTGTGTGAATATCAAAGAGGAGAAGATGATGAAGGCAGAGGCTGTGATATGATGTGTTCCCACATGCCCTTTGCATAATCATCCCGCACTGCTCCACACACCCCATGCCAGGGAGCAGCCAGAGAGCCTAGGCTTTTCAGGGTGCCAGCAAGCTTGTTTTGCCTTGAACTCCTCAGTGAACAAGACAGATGAAACTCACGTATATCTGGGAAATGCCAAATGTGGGCAGGTGTCATCATGAATTGCCACCGGTTAAGTGACATGGTGTGTAAAAACCCAAATAGATCCTTCATAACAGATTTCCATTGCACATGCATGTGAGAAGTAGGGACGAGAGCAAGCATGAAATGTCTCTTCAGCTCTGCATGAATGATCAAGGCTCAAAGAACCCCAGTTCTTGGTTTGCTTGCTTCTGGCATTACCATACTGTACAAGGAGTTCAAAGCTGCCTTTCTTTCTACAGAGTCCTTTTTTTGAGAGGGAAGAAAGACAATTTAACCCTCCTGATGTAATAGAAGAGTTGGTCAGGATTACAGTGAAAATTATTGCAGCATATCCCTTACATATCTTTTTCATTGCTATGCATGAGGATACACATTCTTTGTTATGCAGCTTGTTTTTATGGTAAAGCTGCTTTGAAGAAATACAGATGAAGAAAAGCCAGCTACTGAGATGCAGTTCCTGCGGGCCCAAAGTGCTACAGAATGCTGACTAGGGATAAAACCCAACTCATGTTGTTTTGGTTTTTTAAGCTGTATATGGATCATCATAGAAGTGTTCATTGTGGAATACTGGAAAACAAGTACCTGATTCTCTGCATTTGTGGGAGAAAATTGGAAAGATAACAAGATCCTTGTGAAATAACTTTCTAGTGTTTGGATGCAAGTGTTTCGTTCCATGTCACACCAAAAGGATCAAGACACAATAGAGTAGGTAGTTTGTGTAAATAAACACGGGTAAGCTTGGTAGAAAAAGCTGAATGCAAGTGCCAGCCATGTAGACTTTTAACTTTGCTCACTTAATTATGTTGCTTCCGTAAAAGGAAGGCTTACAAATAAAATTCTGTGTAGTGATGAAAACTGTATTAATGTTACAACTGCATTATTACAAACAAAGGTGCTGATTATATGCTCTGTGTTTCCCTCTGGCTCAATTCTGACCTCACTTATGCCTTTCCATTGTTGTGTGTCTGTTTAGTAAAGTATGGCTACACATTTATTATTATTATTATTATTATTATGAATTCTTGAATAGATTTTGCTAACTTTGGGTAAGATACCTCTCACCAGGCTGTAGTAAAATTTATCCTAGAGTAGTGTTTTCCTTTCCAGACAGATGCAGCAAACTAGAAAATGGTGCTCAGGAAAAAGTCAGATTTTGCTCTTTTTGATGGCATGGGCATGGCAGAAAACGCGTTGTCACCTGTCCTTCTCTTGTGTTTTACAGACCTGAACACATCACAGAGCCCAGGTCCCCAGACAAGTGTTCCAAACCAGGGATCCATCCAGTCACCACAGGTAGATGAACTGCTGCTGAACCACCAGCCTGAGAGCCTGCAGGATGCAGAAAGTGGAGCCAGAGTAGAGGAAAATATTGTTTACCTCTGATAACTTGTTTTCTAATCTCAGTAGCACTTCGGAAAGATAACTGTGTTTGCTTTTCTAAATTTCTGTAGTTGTTCTCTGTATGACCATCTGGCTTTAAGGGGAGTATTTAATAGTAAATGCAAATTTTTGCCCATGATAAATATAGCAATTAAGTTTTTTTGAAGCCTTTGTTGTATAATCTTTAATTTATGACATGATTTCAAATGCTTTGCAAAGAAGCAATGAGTAGCAGGGGAGACATAACATTTTGAAATTGTAAAGATGCCACCAAGGACTGTGAAAGCTGGTGTTGATTTTCTCAAGTCCTCTTTTTACAAGGATGAACTAAGAGAGATGGGTGCTAAGAGAGATGGATCTGCTACTTGAGATTTCAGAGTGTGTATCAGTAACAGTTGTGATATAACCTGAGAAGACAGCAATGTAACAATGATGGCTCTAGTCTTCACTGAAATGTGCTATATACCCTTAGCTGTTGGGTCATTTTCCTTATCTTCTAGCTCAGGAACTGCTCAGAAGGGGATGTTTTTTATAGTCTGAGCATAATTGCATATTTGTAAGTGTTTTTTCACGTCCCAAAGCTTATTGTCATTCTGATACTACTGCCAATTTCTGTGCAGAGATGCACTGTTCCTCATTTCATTAAGTGTCCTTACACATTAAAATTTACCAGATAAAACTATCTCACTGTTCAAAAGAAAAGAAAGGGGATAAATAGTAGGATAGGTAGATAAATAGTAGGATAAGTAGATAAATAAAGAGTTCAGTTGACTGAACTCTTCTGAAACTACACTGCTTTCCTGTGTAGAAGTCAGATACCTTTCTGCTTTCAGATTCATGGGGTTCTGTGTGTCTTAGGCACTAAGAAACCTGTTTTGTGCCTTTTTGTGTTTCTGAAAAATTTGTACACTTCTGTCAAACTAAATAAATGTTCTATCAATTTCTATGAAACAGTAACTTTGATTCATTGTGAAAGCCTCCAAAGAAGTAAGAAAACTGCGGGGGGGAAAAGAAAAGTGCCCAGGCCTTGTTTGCACTGAGCTCTGCTGCAGGTGTGTGTTGCTGATCCGGCATAGCCAAAGCTGTGTATTTTAGCTGGCAGAACCAAGGATGTGGCTGCCTACTGCCGCTTAGCATGGCTGATGGCATTGGCAGAGGTGCAGCAGAAATTCAGCTGCACAGCTCCTGAATCAGGGCTGCCTCACATCTGCCCAGATCCAGGAGCAGAGGAGTGCAGGATTGCTCCCACCCATTTGTCTGGGTAACCTCCAGGTGCCAGAGGTCTCCATTTTACCCTGAGTCTTGTGTTGTGCAACATCTTTTGCAGGGTGCAGAGTTTTAGATGTGTGCATTTGTCAGCAAGGGTTTCCTGACTGAGAAGGATTCTCTTCACAGAATTCACAGAATTCACAGAATGTCTGGGTTGGAAGAGACCTTCAAGATCATCGAGTCCAATCCATGCCCTAGCACCTCGACTAGATCATGGCACTGAGTGCCACATCCAGTCTTTTTTTAAACACATCCAGGGACAGTGATTCCACCACCTCCCCGGGCAGGCCATTCCAGTACTTTATTACCCTTTCTGTAAAAAACTTTTTCCTAAGGTCCAATCTGTATTTTCCTTGACGCAGCTTAAGACTGTGTCCTCTTGTTCTGTCAGTTGCTGCCTGGTGAAAGAGGTCAACCCCAACCTGACTACAACCACCCTTCAGGACAGGAAATACCCTGAAGGAGAGCTTTCTTAGCTGCATCTCACTGGACTCCAGAGTAGTTGTTCAGTTGGTATCTTGGGCAAACAACTGAGGACCTGGTGTGATGAGCAGGACCTGATTCTCAGCTGTACTAATTGATATGCAAATGCCATCAGGGAAAGACTGGGCCTGCAGATGTGGTTTTCAGTGTCTATGTTCAGCCTTCAAGACTCCTGCTGACCTGACAGCACTTTAAAAATATGTCTCTTTATAAGAGAAAAAACCCCCCTCTTTTAGAATTTCTAGAATTGTTTCATCTTCCTTACTTTTCACAATCAGACTAAAATTAAAATGTGGATCCAACTTCTCTTAAGGGCCCTGCAGTAAGGACAGAGAGTCAGCAATGAATTCAGTATTGCCACCTGAACAGTTTTTTGGCAAATTTCTGAGTAGCCAGACTAATTTCTTTGGATGCTGTATGGCCCAGGATATGTGCCTTGCCCGGAGACCCATAGGAAATTGGGAAAAAATGAGCAGTTTTCTCCACTGTTACTCTCTCTGCATTTTATTATGCCTTGGCTGAAACATCTGGTATTGGTTACTGTCAAATCCAAGCTGCTGGATGGATAGCTGCTGTCCCAGTTTGGTGTGGGAATTCCCACGTAAGCATCTTGCCACCAGGAGAGGAAGACATGATACTACTTCTCTCATCAGTTTTATTTGAGGGGCTGGGAGCTGAAAAGCAGCTGGCCCAGACTTCAGCTGTTGTGCAAATTCCTTAAGTCCCTTACAATCAGGCACCATCTTATTTTGCTCACCTGTGTTTACAGTAAAACTTCTGGCATTTCAGAAAGGCAAAGGCAGGAAACAGGTGGCCTCTAGATTTAGGTATTTTAATTGTAGAAAATGTTTAAAGTATAGGCCAGTATGGTCTTGGCAGGTGCTCTTTGTAACAAGATGTATTATGCACCCCTGAACTCTATCCATTATTTAGGCATTTCTTAATACTTAGCAGAATTTAAACACAGCCCCAGTGAGACTCAGCTATTTTAGCAGTCTGTATTTTCAGTTATCGTCAGGCATATATTAATGCTGGGTTGTCTTTTTTAATTAGAAAAATATATTCAGAAATTCTCTTCCCCTTTTTTATATTATTTTGAAGCCGGCTTATTTGCAAAGCCTGTTGTTTTTCACTCATCCCATATACTGTGTTTTCTTTTTGCTATGCTTCTCAAAACATCTTGCGTCTGAAAGCTCAAAATCTAATTTAGTCATTAATTTCAGTGTTTAAATTAAAGGAACAGTTGCTTTACTACAAATATCAATGGCACCAGGATGAGGTTTCTGTTTGTTTTTTCTTCTTTTAATTTTTTTCTCCATCATGTAACAAAGAATTTCTTTGCTGTAATGCCTTGACTTTTCCAGCATTTTCTCCTTAATGTTGTATGCTAGTAAAGTTGTCATATCAAGCAACTTTAAAAGACTTTTAAGAGAAACTTGCAACAAATTTTTTCTTCAGCAAATCTATAGTAATGGTAGAGGAGAAATTAATGAAGAACTTGAGCTTACAGTGTGTTGGATCCAGACCCTTGGATTTGTGTATTCAGTCATTTTTAGAATGAGGCCAAAAGGGAGCAAATTCTTCACTTGCATGCTGTTTGAGTATTAAGGTGAACAACACAGCTGCATTTCTAAAAGATTTTTCACAAAGGTCATACATGTTATTTTCAAATTATTAAATTAAATACAGATTAGGCTATGAGCAAAACTCCCCAAAGTTTGTTTACTGAAATGATTGTAAAAAACATATGTTAATGTTCCATGTAAGGAACACAAATCATTTTACTCAGAGAGTGCTCTTACCTGCATTAATTTATATGCCACCCACTTAGTTCAAAAAAAGTCAGTGAGATTTTTTGCTGCTTCTTAATCAAGTAGGTGCCAATTTTGTAATGTGCAATATTGCTGCTAAAAACATTTTTGCAGTGTGATGGTGTTCATTCAAAGACATTGTGCTTTGGTAGGTAACGTGCAACTTGCTCAGGCTATATTTTGAATGCAATGGAGAGTTACAGATGAGGCAGTTTTCCTTGTGCATTTGATGACAAAATGGGGAAATAATGTGACTCTTTGGATAACTTCTAATGAATATTCTGTTTGACAAGAATTCCAACCCCAAATCCTTCCCATCCAAAACCTTGACTGTGCCCAGTTTATGTTACAGAAGTAGAAACAGCACAGGTTGTGGAGCATTAGCATACTGGAAAAGGTTGGATGTCTGCTTTTACAGAATTGTGGAAATGCAGTTGATTTCTGCCATTTTTCCAAGGCAAATGGATATGTTTGTTGTTTTCTCATCCCTAGTAAAGATTTGTCTGTAGAAGCACTGCAGAAGTAACTATGAGTATTCTTGATAATCTTAGTCACATAAGGACACTTAGTCACATAAGGAAAGCTACATGTTAACTTCCAAAAAGATTTTCCTGAATTGCTGCAAAACAGAGAGGTAAGTCTGTGAGGATGGCCTGAATTCAATGGCTTGAATTTTGCATAAAGGCTCCCTTTGGCAGGCTGATGTCAAAAAGTGTTTCATTTCTTCAATATAAAGGAAAACCCCCAAAGGATAACCTTTGAGGCATTATTCTAAAGTGAGGCTGTCATTATTCTAAAGTGGTATCATCAATCCAGCCCCTTGTTCTGAAAAAGTGTGTCAGACAATAATCTACTAGACTTCTATGAGGAGCTCATCAAGGCTACACAGGTTGTGGAAGAACTTGTAAGGGTGTGAAATGATCCAGGTATCTCACCTGGAAATGTCAATGCTGTTCCCTGACATGCAGAACAGTGTTGGAAGCAGCTCTATTCAGGTAGGTAAATGATTCACAAATTCCCAAAGAGCTATCTTTCTTATTTTATGGATCATCTGTGCTGAAGTTTCTTCCTCTTCTCCTCCCTTGCTCCATCCCAGGCCCAGATCAGGATGTTGCCACCTCTTACATGGAAAGACAGGGAGGTCTGCAGCACCCACCAAATTCTGAGTTTGAGTCTTGAAATATGCTGGGTGGAGACCAGGAGAAGAGGAAAGAAACAAGAAAAAGCTGCTCTGGGTATAGAAAAGGCAGGAAGAGTGTCCACTCTAATTAGATGTTTCTAAGGTCCTTCATGGAACAAGTTTTGTTATTCAGAGAAAAAAAAAGTCTATTTATCACACTACTATTGATTGACTGATAATTTGAGAACAGTTAGATGCCACATATTTTAATTCCAGTGCCAGAGAGAGCAAGTACCCTATGTGTATGAAAGGGACAGTGAAGCATGTAAGTTCAAACAAAGAATTTCTCTTGTGGAGGCTTAAGAGACCCAAGGGAAATTTCTTATCAGATTTCTGTAAAACTGCCAAGCCATACTACAAGAGCTATGCAGAGGCATGAACCTTCTGCTCACCAAGGTTACCACTGCTAATAACAAAGACTGACATAGGTAAACAATTGCATGGACTGAAGACAGATTGTGAAGATCAATGTGAGCCCAGGCCTTCCCATGCAAGTGAACAAACAGATGTCTGCATTCCCTGTGTCTAGCTCACTGAAGATGCTCAGGCCAAGTGTGAACCCACTTATGCTCCTTTTAAGCAGTACAAGAAACGTGAAAAGTTAGTGTTGGTCCTGGTTAAAGTAAGTTATGTCTCATCTGAAATGAAAACTGTCCCTATTTCCTACATGCACATAGCTATCCTAGCTTTGCTGAATGAATGCTAAAACAAGCCATTATAGGTCAATTCCAAATACAAAGCGGCCAAGTGGACAAAAATATTGCACTGCAATTGCACTGACTAAGCATCTCCTGCTTTCAGTCAGTGGAGGGTAACTATCCTTATCCTCTGGGGCTTCTTTCCAGCTTTTAATTAAGAAGCAAGTTTTCACAGTGACATACTCAAATTGTCAGGAAAAGAAAAACATTAAGAGTGAAACTGCCTCTCTCCCTGATGTTGCTTTCCTTCACAAAGTCCCACATGACCAGATTTAGTCTGATTTTAAACCCATGTCCAGACACCAGGTAAACTGACAAGGTGGCAGAGACTTCATAAAATTATCTCCAAGTGCCTGATACTTGCGTAGTATCAAACCAGTTTGTATCTGTGTCCAGGCTGGACAATGCTGCAGTTGAAGGAAGGACTTGGAGGATACAAAGCTAAGGTGTGACCTCCTTTGAAGCACACATCAAATTAATGATTTACTCTGAGAACTGGCAGTGCTCTGTAGATGTCCTATGAACAGAAAAAGCTGTCACAGAGCTTACCTGTGAGCAAGATTCTCTTCCTTCTTCCAGATGGCTTGAAAATGCTATCCTACCATGGAAATGATGTCCTTGTCTCAGCTGACCTTCATTTGATATTTAGACTACAGCTGTGCAAAATGTCTGGGCTGTAAATTGTGAGTCTGTAGGAACTCCTATTGCTGTGGAAGATGTCTTCAATACATCAGGCTACCTTCCACTTGATGCCAAGGCTTTCTGTAGGAAGATTTATCACAATAATTTTCCTTAAAGTCCTCAGTAAATATCTACAGCTCCAGACTAGAGGGTGTGGTTGGTATTTTCCTGTGTCTGGCAGTGCAGAACTTGCTACCATGAAGTGAAACTCGAGGGTATAGGAGGCAAAGTGTGCTTGTGGCTGATCTATGGATGGTGAGTGGATGATTCCCTCAGAAATTGCAGATGCCTGTTAATGGTAAACTACAAGGATATTCCTCTGGATAGCCCCTAAGAGGAATGCTGGGTGCTGAGGGAAGGCTTCCAGCTCCGGGGTTTGTACATGGATATCATCAGTTCAATGGTGCTGGAAGCTTGGTAATCTGGAAAACCAAACCTGGCAGTGGGACCAAACCATTTGGTGATGCCTGGGAGCATGGCTGCATGTTCAATCCTGCATTGCCACGCAGCAGAGTGGTGGGGCCCTGGGGAAACCTGTGCATCGCTCAGGTTACCCCCCTGCCTGGCTCCCATCCTTTCAGTGCCTATATTGAAGCTGGATGGTTGTGTGCAGGCTGTGAGAGATGGCTTGCAGCCTTGGGAAACCCCTCTTGGCATATAAAATAAATGCTGAGCACTGAAGGGTATTTCACACAAAGTAATTATTGATGGGAGGTGGGCTGCACCAGCTGTTTTACTGGAAATCACCATTTGCACGGCAGAAGTTCAATTTCTAATCCTGACTCCAGCTGTTCTTTAATTTGCAGCACAATTCCTCAAAGGGATCAGGATAACAAGTTTCAAGGACAAGATAGGGACCCACTAAAAGGTGAAGAATTTTAGTTTATTGGTAAATGGTCAGTTACTTCTGCTTGTCCTACAGACAGGACTGTTGGAGTCTCATGAACTAAAAACCCCATGAAATGGCATACTTTCAACATACTTCTCAAGGACACTGATCATGTGTAACAGCATGGTTTGCAGACACCAGACTCAAAACATTCTTCTTTCTGGGAAATGTGAAGTTCAGAACACCTGGACTATTGAAATTCACCAGAGTGCAGTCTTTCCATCTATAATTTCAATTAAATGGAAGTCAACTATGCTCACCACTTAATTTCACAGTTGCCTTCTGATAAGCAGAAACATTTCCCTAAACATTGGTCAGATGTTTCCAGCCTATTATTTCTGCCACTACCATCAGCAGTTCTGGGGTAATTATAGAGATGGGCCTGAACATAAAAGAGATGTCAGATATTTGGAACATACAAACCTGGATCTAAGCATGACAGGCTCAGACAAAATACTTCACTTCCCCACAGAGTTAGATTATGAACTGTCAGACAAAGTGATAGGGACTCAAATATAAGTGACTGTAGAAATAAGCAGCACAAGCAATAGTGGAAACTGCTTCTTTTGTACAGCTTTCAGGGAGCCACTGACAAAAACACCTGTATAGGTATTCTGTGAAATTACATTATTATAAGGATAATGTCTTATTATTTGATTAGGGATTTTGTTAATGTGCGTTTAGTGTATAATTAAATTACTGGGTAGCTCTAGTGATGAAAGTAAAGCTGAATAAGATGGACTGGGGTATAAAATTTTATGGCCAGGTAGCAGGAAGTATTTTCATGGATCGAGACCCCACAGTGGGCAGACCAGGAGAACGTGATTACGTTGACTAATCTCCTGGAGATAGACTTGCTTTTCTCCGTCTACTGCTATGTCACAATTGCCTCCCCAACACAAAATCAGGAAGCTCTGGGCCCTTTGCAGCAGGCATGTGGGCAAGGTTTCTCTCCCCAGGGGCAGAGATTTTAGGGTGTGCGGAGCCCCATTCTGGTGAGGATGGCTTCCCCATGCTGCCAGCAGCCCCTCTATACTAAAAGAGGGATTTTACTCTGTATTGCAGAGAAACCATGCGCTACACATATCACATACTCAGTCTCTCATATATTTGGTGCTTTCTTTCATGTTGCCATGTAATAAAAGGCAATTGACAAGGATATGAAGTACTGCCTTCTAAAACGCAACTTCTCTGTGAAAATTCAAAATGTGTTCAAATTTTTGCAAAGTAACAAGGGTCAAGTATGGTTATAATAATTAACAACATGTGTGTTGTTTAATCTTCAAAGCAAGCTTTACCTTTAGGAGTCCATAATTTACTCAGTAAATATTGTTCCTCTTACTTCAAAAGAAAGCAATAATTAGATTATGCCTGGACTCAGATTAACATTTAATTTGTGCATAGTTTCAGACCAACATAGTTGTCTGCATACAATAGCAAAATAATTGTTTTTAACTCTGTATGCTGTCAGTGTTTAAAGTTGTAATTTAATACCCAGAGGAAAGATATAGCAGTGTAAGAGATGCAAACACTCAGAGGTTTTCCAAGCCAACATTCCCTCCCTTTACTTGTCACTTGTGCACCATCACAGACTAAAGTTGCCTGCTCCCACCTTCTTCCCATCCACTGTTTTAGCAAAATCCCTGCTTGAGTCAGTTGTCAAAGGGTTTTTTGGGAAGTTTTTGCTGTTTGTTTTTTTGGTTGGTTGGTTGGTTGGTTTTGGTTTTGGTTGGACTTCTTTTAGTGGGTTTTTTGGGGCTTTTTTTAATGTCCTGCTCTAGCCCCACCAAGGGAGCCTGGCCTACAGACACAGTGGTCCTAAGCTGGCCCCTTCCCACAGCTGTCCCTGAGGAATGGGCTAGCTGGGCATGTGTGAAGTGGAAAACAGCTGGGATAGCAGTGCTTCCTGCTTTGAGGCTGGCCTCAGAGGATTTATCTAAACAGCCTCCTAGTGCTGTGCTGGCTATGGGAAAAGATGGCTTGTGGGCAATGGTTTGCAACTGACCTTTGGCCATCAGGACTACCTTCCCTAGGTGGGGCTGAGACAAGGTTTTAATTCCTGGCAGGAATTCCTGGCACTGTCATGGTGGAGAAATCCAATCCAGGATCTCCTTCAACATAGCTGGGTACAAAACAAAACCGAGAATGGGGGCCCGTTGCCCACAGAATAACTGAAATAAGCAACTTTTCCATTAGCTGAAACAACTACACCAGCCTCTATTAACATTTAAATGATGGGGGATCGCACCTTGCCAAAACATGTATTTGGAGCCTAAGCTGACAAGATGACTAGTGAGATAAGAAATACACCAAAGAAATTCTTATTTGCAACAAATATTTTCATAATCACCTTTATGATATGAGTTGCAGATGCAGCACTGTAAAATATTCCTATTCTTTTTATGAAGCCTGATTTTTTTTTTTAATGTAAAGTGGTATTGGACTTCTTTCTAGGCTTTGAAAAAGAGCGTGTCTGCTTTAATGTGACTTAGCTTGAATGCTATTATACATTTTAATGAGGTAATGTATGAGGAAGGGTCAAGTAGGGCAAGGACTCGTTCTGTTCATATCAGCCCTGACAGTACTTTGCTGGCACAGGAGTAGTTCTGCAGCCACAATTTGAATAAAATATGGAATGTAAAATGCTGTATTGAATATTCCAAATCAGGGTAGTCTGTTGAGCATTGTTGCCATAGGGACTGCGTTAAGGTTGGATTAATTAAGGCCTGAGCAGATGCTCTGGAGTGTGTGGTGTCATTTGTGCTTTCTGCTTGTAATTAACCTGCATGTGTGCAGAGTGAGAAACAAGGGAAGAGAGAGATATCCACCTTAATTTGTGTGTGACAGCTCTTCAGGTAAAATGAATTATTGGTATATGAAAAGCAATTCCTCTACACATACTAAAAATGCAGATTAAAAAAGAAATGAAAAAAGGGATAACCAAAACCAGCATCTAGCTGAGTCACTATGTTTAGTATGAGAATGCCAGAATCAATGATACAGACTTCCCTCCTTGTTACTACAAGATTTAGGAATTCAAAAGAGCCACTTCCTCTCTGAAATAGTTTAAGATTAAAGAGTATTTTTTAATGTTATCCTATAAAGTTAAAACATATCGTGGCCTTGAGGGGCATTTTTATGCCTACACAATTTATGCGTGTGAAGAGAAAGGGGATAGTTTATTCTAGGAGTGTGTATGTAAAGTTCGGCCTCCTTTCTGGTTTTTGGAAGCCTGTTTGAGCTGCTGAGCTCAAAGGAAGCAGTGAAATAAAATTTTAAATCACTTTCCCTATGCTCAATAAGCATTTGCTATTGTTGTAGCAGGGCTTGAAATCTTTAAGACAATGTTAAATCTTTTCTGCTTTGCCTGATGATGAAAGAGTATATGCCCACTTCTTTACGAGTGCTTCAGCACATGCCCTGAGCTTCACAGGGAATGTTTTTTGCGGTATAAGGGATCACACATAGGAGCAACACCTTCCAAAGAGGGTGGTGAATATGGTGGTGGGCACCTACTCTTCCACGGCCACTCCTGTTCTCTCTCTAACTTTACAGAGGGACGTGGAGATTCCCAATTTTTCAAAGCCTCATTCAAAAACAAGAGAGAGGAAAAAATCTATAGCTTATCCCATGAAAAAAATGTATAGGAACTTTTTCTTTTGAGATTTTAGAAGCGGGAATACATTGCCTCAGAGGAGCCACAGTCGTTGTGTGATTACCTGGTGGCACTGGAATCACAGCTGCTAGAAAAATAAATACAAGAACATGCTCATGGTGTTTTCTATGAGTACTCAATTGAAAAGAAATCAACCTCTCAAAACTGCACTCATTTCATACAGTAGAAGAAAAGTCATCACAGTGCTTCCAAGTGAAATTTTGCAGAAGCNAGTGAAATTTTGCAGAAGCCCAACAGCTCCCTGTTCTAGGTGGACAAGTTTCCAGCCTTTCATGATTAGAAGATGGGTTCCTACCATTCCTAGTATTGAGACAAAATTCAGCATTTTCATCTAAATATGTAGAGGGCAAAAGCAAGGATATTAACTTGCTGAGTGCTATTAAATTAAATATTTCTGTAGGACAGTTATCATCCCGGCTCCTATTTCAGAAAATCATTTTCTAGGCACTCTTGGCAAGCTTTTGTACCTGAGCCTGCTACTTATATAGCAATCAGGGTCTTGAAATGCCTTTTTTTTTTTCTTTTTTTTTTTTTTTTCCTTTTTTTTATAAAATTATTTATAATGTAAAACTCTCTGAATTGCCTGTGTGACTGTGGAATGAAAAGTGATGGATGTTTTTCTCCAGATTGTGAGAAAGAATAGTCAGGCTAATGAATGCTGAAGCATGTTTCTTTCCCAGGTGCTCAATCCTCTCTCTCTCTCTCATTTGCCTGCCAAATCTGCTGCATTTTCCTCTCATTTCTTAATGTTTAAGGATTATCTCATATGGTCTCTTGGGAAATGTGGCTTGCTTAGGGTTATGGAAGTAATTAGAAAAGATTGCAGCCTGCTTTTTGAATGAGTCTGGATTTATTTCTCTTTTTCTTTTTGCTAATGAGAGGCTTGCTTGTTCTTGCTTTGATTTAGAAAACATTTTTTTTCCCCCAGAAAGAAAAGTATAGTCTAATTCACAATGTGAAAATATAAATGTTTGACCAAAAGTTGAAAAATCCACAGAAATGGCTGGATGCTTTTGATCAAATGAACATGCTTAAATGAAACATAGACATCCTTATAAGTAGAAAGGACTGGAATAGACTGGAGGTATTGATTCAGTTACTGTGTCACTAGGAAAGTAAGAAGATAAATGAATCATCTAGGAAGAATATCCCAGATTTGTGATGAAATCCAAGTAAATTTACACTTGTCTCTGCCCCAGCTCTGAACCTTGAAGCAAATGAAATCTGTACTCTCTCTGTAAGTACACCTAGACTTGTCTCTTTAGACACATAGGACAGTTTCATCAAGAGTATACTTTCCTACTCCAGGCTTTCCTTATGTGAATAGTTTCTGGGCGCATGTATTTAGTTACACATACTTGATTTCAATGACAATTTAGATGTTTTCTCAGTTTTGGGTAAATGTCCAAATAAAATTTTGCCCTGGTCTCTGCTCCTTGACTCTGGGGTTTTGTACGTTGTTGGCTGATTTTACAGATACTTGCCATGTTTTCTGTAAAGAACTATTTTTCTCTTCCATTAGTAATACACAGTGGGATGCTGTTATGTTTTTATAGTATTTTCAGGAAAGCCTTCCTGGAGTTCTTTGTTAGATCACTCTCACATACTATTCTTCCTTCCTGGCCTTCAGATTAGTCTGTATTTTCCCTGAGGTCCTTATTTGCCTGTCTTCCTTAATGAAACAGTAACTGAATGGTAAGCCTTGAAATTGTCTGTGTCTGAAGGTCCTTGGCATATACCTACACCAACCGACACCTTTAAAAGGATTAGAAGCCTTCAGCTAGGTGTTACTCAGATAGCTGGGAAACAAGACAAATTGTAGCTGTGACAACCTCAAGAGGCTGTGTGCCTTGGCAGGGAGAATGAGCTGTAGTGAGTGCCATACAGCTCTGTCTGCAGTGTTTGTTGTGTCCAAACAAACTGGCTGAAATAGAACTTGAATATTGGCAAGGCATTTTGCATCTTACATGTGAAAAAAGCCCAGGGATGTCTCAGGAATTTTTTGGTGCTAAAACTGTTAAATAGGGCAGGGGCAGGCATTCATGTTCTGTATTTATGCCTTAATTTCTTTCCCTGGCACTTATTACTAAATTTAGGACTGGACCTATTTATCAAGATTTTTGACTGGACTTCTCATGTTACTCCTAAAATGAAAATGGATGGGGTATTTGTAAATAAAGAAAAATTCAAAGCCTTGCATCTGTGCTGGAATAATGCTGAACAGCAGCAGAAATCTGAAAGATCCAGACCAAAGGGACCTGGAGACCCAGAAAAGGAGTGGTGGGCCCCAGTGGAGCAGCCAGTAGGTTGAATAAAACAATTATTTTGCTCCATTTGATGCTTGTGAGGCTATTTTAAGATGATATGTCCAGCCAGGGGACTCAGCACAAGGTAGTTTCTGGAAGCTGGAGCTCAGGAGTCCAGAGGAGTATGCAGTGGGTGCCATACAAGAAGAGCCTAAGGTGGCTTGGTCCATGGATGACTGACCTGGGCTAGGATCTTACTGCTGTCTTCACCTGTCTAATGGGGAATAGAGAGGAGGGGGAGCTAGATATCTCTCGGAGTTGCCCAGTGGAAGGACAGGAGGCAGCCGATGGGAGCAGCAGCAGGAAAGGGGAATTCCTTCTGCATTTAAAAGAAAAACTTCACCAAGGTGGAGAACACATTCTGAAACAGCTTGTACAGAGAGGTAGTGCCATCTCCATCCCTAGATATTTTCAAAATGTCTGTATCCAAGATCCTGGGTAGCAGGACTTAATCTGGAGTTAGCCATACTTTGATAACGAGATTGGATCAACTGCTTCTAGAAAACTCTTTCCACTAAGATTACTCTCTGATTTTGTGGGAATTGCTATTAAATTTAATCTGTCCCATCCCATGTGGGATCACATCAAAGCTTTATTGTCTGTATTGCTCCATTACAGCCTTCAGGTTCCATTTTGGGGTTTTACCACCTCCCTCACTCTGATTCTGATTTAGAAGCAATTTAATATACATTTACTACTATGAACAGATAAGTCTTTACTCTCATTTCAAATTACATCCTCTGCAATTACACAGATTATTTTTTTATCAATAGAATTCTAGCTGTCACCATTCTTTACCCTGGATTTTATTATGCGCTCACTGGTGTCACAATAGAATAACACACACCCACACACTTCAAAGTCAAGCAAGAAAAAGGATATTTAATAATTTTCTGACTCCAATTTATATCATTGTGAAAGGTGAGTGGGATTGGACAAATAGAGTTCCACCTCTCCAAACACACTGGTCAATCCAAAAGTCCACCTTTTCCCTCCTCCTCCAGAAAAGAATGTAAACTGTCTTTATTTACATGAAAGTGCGTGAGAAACTCCACTACAAGAATGTAAAAAAGGAGAAGGCTTAGCAAAACTGCAAAAGAACAGGGCAACACACTGGTGTCTGAACAGGACAATATGTAACTGTGTTACCTTAAATGTAATGCCAAAATGGAGATTTGCTTCTCTGGATGGTTTGTTTCACCTTCAATTTTACTAATCTTCTGAGGGCAGTAGATTCAGGAGGCAGACTGGAATATTTTCTCTTAAGAGAGCCTTTTTGGACTCAAGAACACAAGCCTTGGCTTCACGTACTATATAGAAATAATACCTAAGGCAACCAAGGATCTGTAACATGATAAACATCAATCTACATTGTTTCAAAGAATAAAATCTTAGCTAACATAGACTTGGTTGCTGCAAACCTGTGACCTTAACAGGGATTGTTGCATACCAGCTATGGTATATACTCAAAGCAATTTGTGCCTCTTTTTTATCATTTAAATCCTACTAATTATTTTCAAAAGAGAGCCTTGAATTTCAAGTTCTTTCACTTGCACCAACATGCAGTTTGAGGTTATGTAGGGTTTTCTTTAAGCTTTTAAAGAAATGAAACAAAGAGGAAGAGTCACACTGGCTTTAATGAGCCCAGTACAAATACCTTTGTGAGCTTTTGGGAAAGTGTCAGCCAGATACAGAGTTGTCCCCTTATTTACCAGGGACAGAAGCACTAGTTGTTCAAAAGCCATTGCCAGACCACACATGCCACCCATAGGGGTGACAAAGACAGTACGGGCATTTGGTCCTTCTTCCATTGACCTTGATGGGGCTGCTGGCTGCAGCCACAGCTCAGGGGTGAGTTTCTGCCTCCCAGGAGCAGCCTAGAGATCCCTAGCTCCCATATGGAGCTGCCAGAAGGGGATGAAGTCATGTTATTTAATGACCAGCTGGCCATTGTGTGAGGAATTAGTTTTTCAAGGAGGTTAAAGAATTTGGCCACTTCTGCTGGGGCCAGTTCAGGAAGACAGATCTTGACAGCTGGACCTACTACCAGCAAAAGGAATGTCTGATCCCACATGCTGAGCATGGGGAGAAAATTTTCAGACTCCTCCTGCCACAGTGTGCACCGTCTACACTGGTGTTTAGCATGTAGCATTCGGACATGCTGCTGAGGCTCAGGTCACGAGAGCAAAGACTCCAGCATTTGGGTGCTGCACTGTTCTTAGCTGATGGCTTAAGGATAGGCTTTAGAAATTGATGCAACAGATTAGCAAATCATAGCAAAGAGGAGATGATGAGATGATGTTCGACAGACAGTGAGCAATTAGAAACCGTTTTTTGAAAATCAAATCACCTCTACTATTCTTTGGTAGGAAGAATAGGATGTCAGGGCTGCACTGACCTGAGATGATGTATTATTTGGCATTTTCAATATGTTTTTTCTCATGAATCATGAAAGCTAGGTTTTTTCCACCTTGCTAAAGGAAAGAGCAAAGGCTAATGGGGATATGTCTGGCATATCACACATCTGAGGATGATATACTCATTTGTTCAGTTTCTTAAATGTTAACATGACTATTGATATTCTACTATCAGTATCTGTGTGACTTTCCCTTTTGACAGCCAGGAAAAACCATTTGGAAAGCAAAAGCAGTTACAAACTATAAAGATTCTTGGGAGTCTGGCCAACATAATTGCATACCTCTCCCCTTGAAGCCCAAGTGGGCTAAGATGTGAGAAAGAGAGAAATGGGAACTGGTTTAGTGGTGGTGTATCATTCAGCTGTCCATGCGCTAGAGGGAAATATGGGACATCATGCTTCCTGTCTTCATGAGGTCGTAGAGAGTCAGGAAGGGTGAGGTTTGCCCCATTCCTGACACTCCCTGCTCATTCCTTGTATGACTCTTCTCCCACCAGTTCTAGCTGTCTGTGGGAAATAGGGTGTAACATTAATCCACCCTTGGGTTGCAGGTTGCAGACCTGGGTGTCCTGCTGCAAAAACAAACTGCATGCAACTGCAGGAGCAAGGAAAACTAATTTTCACTTTATGCTTGAGAGTAGAAGAAGAACTGATTCACTAAAGCAAATAGTGACAAGGATTTCAGCACCCATGACTGATCACAAAGGTCTGGTCCTATTCATCACAGAGCAATTCAGCCAACATTTCCTAGCACAGAACCACTGGGAGGCCATGAATGCTGTGAAAGCAAGGGCTTGGGAAGCTTTAATGAATTCTTGAGGCCAATGAAGGGCTAACAGACAGGAAATCTTCTACATGGATCTCCCAAGACTCTCCTATCTGCCTGATCACAGCCTAGCTCTTTAGCATGCCAGACTAGCAATTTTTCGGGAAGCACAGAGATAAGGTACACTCAGGGAAACAAGTAATTCAAAGTCCTGCAGCTGTGTCCTTTCACACAAACAGGTGCATTTTACTAATAGAGAGGGAATACA
>WEZZ01013953.1:597-20656 GCA_013400585.1 Chloropsis cyanopogon
AGACCTGACCAGCTGATTCATTTAAGTGGCTTCTCTTGCTTCCCTTCTAGTTCATGCTTCACTGCAAATCTTGCTTCTATATTATCCTAAATCTTTTAATTTCTGCTTTGGCATCAGTTATTACAAGTCACTACTGGGGGTAAATTCCTGCAGAAATGAGTCTGTGTTGGCACACATTTTATCTGGCACTATGTGGAATCAAATGGAAATAAGAATATCCATTTAAGAAAAGCTCTTCTTGGATATCAGGGGGTAAATACTGTAGAGAAGGAGATAAAGGAAGTAACAAGGGATTCATGTGATTTGCTTTTTGGTTAGACTCCAGACTCTCTTAAGAGGCATCAGGATGATCAGGGTCTTGTCCTTGAGACACAAGTATTTTGTCCATCCAGAATATTTCTTAAGAGCTAGACAAAGAGCTGGGTCCAGTTAAAAGATAGAGAGGGAAGCAACAGAACATTTTTTTAGAAAGGAATTAGAGCAGAAGAAATGTATCAGGGCTAATTTGTTAAAAATATTTTTTGAGGGGAAGAAAAATTCAGTGTATTTTATCTTTTAGTGTTCAGGTCAGCTCTGTGAACCTCATGTGTAACCTACCTCTTATAACTGCTTATATATCCCTTGGTCCATTTGCAGCCCCATCCTCTCTGAATTTGTGGAGAGAAATAGGTGCAGTGGTCAAAGAGACAAATCAGTTCCTATTAGTGTGGCTCATCCAAAGTCAGAAAACCCCACATGCCATGCAGAATTACATAATTTGATAAAACCCTAAGAGTACAGGCAATCTTTTTCAAGTCTTTTTTTTTTTTGTGGATGTTCACATTTTCTTCTGCTTGTCTTCAGAGTCGTTGTCGTGCAAATATTGCTTTTATTTTTGAGATGAAGTGGCTATTAATAGGCAAATAATTAAATTATGACCTGATCTATGTTGTTGTAGAAAGAAACAAAAGAAAAACCTCAGCTCCAAATGTTCCCTGTTTGCTATTGCTCATTCTCCAGCATGTCAAAATGTCCAACTCCACGGTATAAACTGTCTCCACAGCTTTTCCTAAAGCAGTTTCCATGTTCTTCTTCACACGGAGGGAGGAATACACTTCCCTTTTCTGTCTTACCTGTTTAGATTCTAAGCCCTTCAGAGCAAGGAGCACCTCTCCTTATCTGTGTGTACAGTCTGCAGCACGGCAGAGTGCTGGTCCTGCCTGTGATCTCCAGGGGCTGCAGCTGATAGCTGCTGATGATAATGATTCTGTTTGCTCGTCTGTAATGAGCAAAATGATACTGTTCTGAATAGCCTCTTCTGAATGGTAAAAAGATGTGTCCTGATTGAACAGTCTTCAATGGTTTTTTCTGTCCTAATATTCAATAAGAAGCTGCTTCACGTATTATGGGGATTTTTGAAGGAATTTTGAACGAGTTAGAGACAGGACCTCTGGGTTTTAAGATGATGTGGTTATTTTCTTATCTTCTGCATAGGCAGGAAGGGTGAGTTCGGCTCACATCTTCACAGCATGGTTCAGAAGGTCACAAGACCCTTAGTTACAAGAATTTTTAAGGATTTCTTGACTAATAAAACACTTCTAACAAGGCTATTTATGTTTTTGACTTAATCCTTAAAAATTTCGTTTTATGGATTTATGCTACAGTGTAAGCTGTCTTAGCCAATCATGTTATGACACACAAACCTACAGTNTTAAATCCTGTGTTTAATTCTAAGCTTTGGCTTACAGACCCAAGGTTCTGAAAGCTCCTTGCATTTTGGATTCTAACAACATATCTCTTGAAAACTACTGACTAGATTGTCACTCATGCTTTCAAGTTTTTAAGTTATTGAGGTTTTGTTCTCTAACACTGCCTTTCAGGCTTGGTTGGCTGAGCTGGCTGTCTGTCCCTTGAAGCCTTCCTGTAAAAGCTGCCTGTGACCTTGAGTGACACCCCTGTCCCTCTGACTCCCTCTGTGCTGAAGCAGACCTGGCTAACAACTGACTTCAAATGCCGTTGCTGCTGCTGGCTTTTTACTCCTTTGAGAAATAGCTGCTAGGGCAGTCAATAGACCCCAGCAATCCAGAAAAGGTTTGGCTTTGATTCCATAAAGAGCTTCATCTTTCTCAGCAGCTGAACTATAAATGTCATTACACCAGTGAAATAGATTCCTGCATGTTTTGTAACTTGAACACTGTCCCATTTTGTGAAAATACTCATTGCACATTACATGCAACTACCTCACATATAGAATATATATGCCACAAATCAGATTGCATCTCTATTTGTCAATATTTATACAAAGACAATTGATCAGCTTTCCTATCTGTAGCAACATATATAGTCAAAATTAGTATTCAGAAGCCAGTTATTTGATGGAGTACCAACTCCCTCAAGCCTCTTTTTGATTTTAACTCATACTGAATGGTAGGGTCATTTTTTATGTGAATTTTGGGTACTGAAAAAAAATTATTAAATGCTGCAATATTCGTGTATTTTACCATATTGCTTGAATTGTTTCTATTATGTTCATCAGTGTAGTACCAAAATATTTTGTTTGGAGGAAGAGAGGCTTTTTTCAGATAAGAACACCACAAATTAAGTGACATTTTTGAGGCTACCTGTTACATCTCAAGCAGTGTTACACATCTGTTAAGGCAAAAGTGCCAGAAAAACATTCTGACTGCTTTTCCACATGGTTTCCTGATGCTTTAGTGTAATATATGGTGTGGTTTTGTGTGGAATATTTTTTAACACATCCATTTGGCACAAGTGCACAAAAAGCCTTAGGGAAACCACTGCTTGCTTCTTCCAATGTAAATTACATAGGTTGCCAGTATATGTTTGTTTATACCTATCTGTACATATGTGCTCGCCTACTTGGAAAAAAAAAAATTGAATGTGCTTCTATTTAATCCTGGTTAAAAAAAAAAAACAAACCTAAACAAAGAAACTTGCTTTCAGTCTTCTGTCTTTAATTAAATTGTACTTATTGCCTCCTTACTGCCTCCTCACTGGCAGTACTGTGCATTCCTGTACCGTGGTTAAGAGATTGTGAAAGCAGCTGGCACCAGTGCTGGTTTCTTCTAAACTGATTGCATCTCTTTGTAAATGTGATTATTTCAGTCTCGAACCAACCTAACCCTGGGATTTTAAAATCCATTCAGGGGAAGCTCTGGGCCTGATGCATACTTAATGTTTTTCATCTCTTCTTTTTTTTTTTTTTCCCCATTCCTTTCTCACAGCAGCTCACAAAAAGTCATAGGAGATCAAATCCTGCCAGAACAGGCACTAATCCACTATATACCAAGCATGCTATACTATGTTGAAATTATAAGTACTGTGCCAAAAGGTTGTTTACTTTCCAAAATTTGAGAGAATTGAACAAAAGTCTCTGTTCCCATTTGTCTCACTGCATTATGAAGATTGTGAAAACATAATTCTCAGGCTGGATGCTGCTTTTCTCCCCTCAAGTAAGCATTCGACTTCTTCTGTTCATCTTCACCAGACAAATGCTGGCAGCTCCAAGCTGGGTGCCAGAGGGAAAATGTACACCCAGCATTGTGATTCTTCTGCCACCTCTGCATGCTCTGTAATTTTTAAGAAGCATCATGCTGAATACATATGTACTAACATGAAGCATTCTCAGCCCACTGCAAAGGGATTAATGACTTTGAAGGGCAGAAAACCTTACAGGGATGTGGGTTCAAACAGTGCAAGCCAGAGGCAGTACTGAAATGCAGAATTAACTTTCCAGTCTCTCTGGTCAAGATTTGCTGCTTATTTTTGTGTCACTTAGTAGATGCAAGTCTGATCACAGACTCAAGTAATCAGAGAGCATGCTGAGTTGAAAGGGATCTACAAGGATCATCGAAGTCCAACTTCTGTCCCTGCACAGGACACCCCAAGAATCACACCATGTGCCCTAAAGTGGCAACCAAATGCTTCCAGAACTCTGCCAGGCTGGAGGCTGTGACCATTTCCCTGGAGAGCCTGTTCAGTGCCCAGCCACCCTCTGGGTCAAAATCCTTTTCCTGATAGCCACTTAACCTCCCCTGACACTGCTTCATGTCATTCCCGTGGGTCCTGTCCCTGATGCCCAGAGAGAAGACACCAGTGCCTGTCCCTTCCCCTCATGAGGAAGCTGGAGAGCACTTTGAGGTCTCTCCCCTCACTTAATATTTCCCTTCTGGCCAGCTGCCTGCTCAAAGGCTTTTGAAGAGCACAGCTATTTTCACAGATCTGGAACTGGAGAAGGGGAAATAGAGGGCACTTGAGTGGGGACTTGCTGCTCCTCACCTTTGGGAGGATGCCAAGGCTCTGCCCTTGTGGGCTTCATGTCTGATTGTGTAAGGCTTGCAAAGGGAATTCTTATCTCTGTTGTACCCCTGTGGAGGCTGAGAATGTGTGAACACATTTGATGAGTGCTTCTTGTACCTTGCCATGCCCGAATCCTGTCAGAAATGAGGTCTGAATGGCTTGTCTGAGGTGGTAGAGCAAGCAGGTCCTGGTGCTCTGAATCCCACCCTTGTGTCATCATAACATTAAGATAAATCTAAATCCTTCCCCCTTTTCATTCTATTTTCCAGGAGTGCTACTCCTAAAGCCGTTTTAACTTCTATCCAGTCTTTTCTGAAGTGACTGATTACTTTTTTCCTCTCTGGTTTTGTCTTTATAGAATTCTCTTCAAAGTGTGGAAACCCCGAGCAAAGGTAGAGTGGTTGTTTTTTGTTTTTTTAAAGTATGTTAGTTCAAGGTGTATCATCAGAAAACACACATTTTGCTATTTGTTTGTTTTACTAATCTGTTTGAGTGGGCATATTGGAGATGTTTACATGTTAAGGTGTATTATAAGGTAAATACAATATATATCTTGTGATATTATATATCTAATATATATGATAATATATATACACATATACATGTATTATATATATGATAATATATATGATATCCATGATATATGTATATAATATATATACATTGAGTTGAAATTGAAGTGATCTAAAAGTGTAAATAAAACAGCATTTCCACAAATTACTCTGGAGACTCAAATATGGAGAATGAACAGCATAGTGAAAGAACTGAGTACAGGCGGTAGTGGTGGTCATGGTAGTTTCCTTTAATCACAACTTTCCATGTGGAGAAAAGGGAAAATAATGAACTTCATGGAAGCCTGAAAAATTATTTTTCTGTATGACTTTTCCACCTGACTCCAATAACTTTAATTCTTCCCTCTGTAAGCTTTAGCTCTTTGTGATCTTTTGCTGTATAAACACTGTCTTGTCTAATGACAGACTGTCATAAGGAGAGTACATTAATTAACAATAATGGACAAAATTATAGACCTTGCCTTTTTAAATTCTCACTGGCTCAGAAGTGCCCAGCACTGTTAGCACCTCAGACCAGTGGATGAGCCTGCTCTGTCAGGGGTTGCATTCCAGGAGGGAACAGCCACATCAGAGCTCCTGCCACACACCAGGGGCTGCTCTACCCCTCTGTGGCTGCCCAAATGCAGCTGGGGAGGCTGCGTGGGTACCACCAAGGGGCCCTCCCTGCAGCTGGGCTCTGGGTTGGGTTGTGGAAGGGTTGTGTCTCTCTCCATTTCGTTTGAGGAAAAAAAACCCCTCTGAGATGCTCTTTTCCTCTCTTTGCTTTTCTCGATTGCAGTGTGCTCAAAGAGGCAAAAAAGGTGAATCAAATGCAATGATTTCAACAATCTTTCAAACACACAGTTTCTTCAGATGCAGGTTTCCAAATGCCAGGCTTGTTTCAGCATTGTTCAACTTCATGAACAGCAGAGAAAGGAAACAGCAATCCAATTTGTAAGCTGCCAGGAAAAGCTAAGCAGCTGGAGGGCCAGGATGGTGGGGAGAGAACATGCAGGTGCAGAAGGGAGAAGGTGGTAAATTTAGTTTGTAGGACTCTTCTTTCTTAGATATATTCCTTTCTCCTGTGCATTTTTTATCACCCTTAGTGGCAGCTAATTGCTCATGTTAAAAACAATCAATAGTTACTAATAAACATCGACCTTAGAAACTTCTTCATCCACACACCATTTAGAAAAAGTGATTGGAATGGATTTAAAACACTCCTCTGATTACAGGTATTTCCAAATTTGAACTTCACTGAATCTGCAGCTCTCTCAAGGAAAATCTCATTTATTGAGTAACAGTGAAGGAAGTAGTGTTTACTCCCTACTTCTCTGTACCTATTTATTTATGCCAGGAAATCTTCAACTGTGAAGATTCCTCTGTTTGTTTTTTTGGCACACCTCTAATTTCATAACAATTGCAGAATCCTTTTGGTAGTGTAATATTAGAAAATGCAATGTACTGATAGCAAGTCAGAACTTGCCAGGGCATTAGTCATTCTGTGGAGAAGCCTGAATTCAGATTTGTCCAAGGTAACCGAATTTCCAATTGACCTTTTGCATGCAGTGACATACATTTCATGTATGTTTTAACATGCTACATGCCTTACATCTGCACCTAATAAATAAACTAAATAGACTAAATTCAGCAAAATGTTTAAAGTTAGGCTGATGAGCTAGCATGTCAAAGCTGGTGTTAAGAACATGTCTGAGAAAAGCCCAGTGTGAGTGCAATGACCAAAACTGATCTGCAGGAACCTAGGTCTGAACTCCCAGAAGTGAGGAAAGCCATGTTACTTCTTTTCTTTTGGGCATCACAACTTTTCCTTAGTCCCTGTCTTCTCAGAGCTCACCTTCATGATAATGCCACTGATTTAGGGATGCTAATCTTGAGAGGAATCCAGATGATATTTTCACCTGCTGAAGCCAGAAGTAAAAGCCAAATAAGTGGTGAGTTGTAAGCTCCTGCCAAATTCACCTTTGCGTTTCCTTTTCCACCTCATTTCCTTCCCACACTTCTTTTATTTCATTGTGCTTAGCTGTCTAGGATTGCAGGCATGCAAAAATCTGCAAGCCTGTGACCCAAAATTAAAGGAAAATCATAGCCTTAGCTCAGTGCTGTTAAATCTTTGCAGATCTCTGGGAAGCTAAAACCCATGTGCTTCTCTTCCTCAAGCAGATGAAGTCAGAATTGACAGCTGAGGAAGCGACAGACTGGATTTCCCATTTTTGCTGTTCCTTTCAGTCTCTCATAGGTATTCATGTTTATCTTGAAGAAAACAGGATCAAATTTTAACAGCGAGAGCAGCAATCAGTTACTCCAACTAATAATTTCTGGTTCCTTTCCCCTTCTTTCCCCAAAAGATGATTATTACCCTGAATATCATAAAAGAGTTTTGTTTATCTCCAATATAGCTTCTCTCTCTACCACAAAAGAGAAAAAGATAAAAGATACTACTAAAATTAAAGTCTTACTTAAAAAATTGTTTAGAAACTGCTTTAACTTTGCTCTTTAATTACAGATTTTGAGAGGTTTATTATTAGTTATTCAGCTTGGACTAAGTCAAAGACTATATTCAAAATATCTACCCTTGATTTAGTGTTCCAATAACTGCCTCTATGAACAGTGTTATCTCTGTAGAACAATTTATGCCACTGCTGTGAATAAGGCAATACTTATCCACATTATGCCTAAGTCTGGATCATGTTCTTTTTCCTCCCTATGAAGAGGATATATATTCAAATTTTAATGCTCAAAATATTTTATTTCTTATTAAATCAGAGGAACTCTAGGCATTTCTAGACATTAGTATCTTTCTACAGCATCAAGTGTTCACAGAAAATAAAGATTACTCGTGTAAATAGAGATTTAGCATTGGAGTTTGTTGCAATCCAGAGTGTGAAAAGGCTGCAGGCTGCTACAGACCTGAGTCTGTGTGTGGTTCCCAAAAGCTGATGAATGAATGTTTATTCCATGTCTTCAGCCTTGCTGCTTAGGGCAGGGATTTCACCAGATCAGACATAATAAGCAGCTTTCAGAATTTGATCAGTAGCTCTCTGGGACCCATCCAGAAGGTCTGGTATGGGTATTGCACCAGGAACTGATGGTATTGAATCAAGAGTCTTTTCCACTGAATTGCTGGAGTTGTTTTCTTTTAGAGGGAATGCAGAAATGTAATGCTTACAGTACATGTAATGTGTAGTCATCATTACATTAACACTGTAAAGCCTCTCTAACTATGCTTGGGATTTGATACTAGACCTGATAATAAAAACATTCATGACAGAAAGACTAAAAAAAAAAAAAAAAGGAGGGGGGAGGAAAGGGAGAAAATGATTTTTTCTTTTTAGGGTTTCCTTTGGAGATGAAAAATTATTTTTCTTCCTTTCTCAGCACAAACCCATTACATTTTTGTTTCTTTTTGTTTCTCAATATGGAAAAATCTTAAGGGATTTTTATTGATTTAGTTTCATTTTTCTACATGTCTGCTGCATTGTTTCCAAACCAGAGCACAGCTCCTCACCTCTAAGTTGTTGCTGTGTTGGATCCTGATATATTGTCCCTATAGCCAGAGGCTTTTTAATCAAGAACAATTTTTAAATAACTACAACTCCCTAGTTCTTCATAAAAAGTAGACAGAAGTTATCTAGTCATTGATGGGAGCAGAGACGTTTTTGATACCAGGACAGCAGGAGATTTTTAAGTTGCTTTCAAGGCATAATCCATAGGATTCTTCAGTTAATAGGAGGAAACAATGCAGTAAATATTGGTGCTTGGAAACTGCATCTGATCAGTATATGCATTACAGACTTTTCATGTGTGGCCTCTTTCTTATTACAGTAGTGGCTTAATGAATGCTGCTTAGCATTTTACTTCAAGGTCAAGTGGGGTTTTCTTTCCTGCAGTTTTGGTTTTGGGGTTTTGTGTATGTGTGTCCTAAACTGTATTCAGGACCTTGCTCTTTCTTTTTCCTCTCTGAAAATAAGTTGGAAAGGAAAAAATGAAGCTCCATTCTCAAAATTATTTTTAATCTGTCAAAAGGGTCATAAGCTGTCATTCCAAATTCTGTTCAACCGGATTTTTGTCGTGTTTTACCTGGAGAAAACGTGTACAGGTCAGAGAGAGAGTTTAATGTGTATTGAGCTGACTCACCTGCTGGTGCAGTAACAGCTAAGTCTCTGGCCCGTTGGAAGATCTGACAATAAAATAGTATGTGAATTGTAATACTGGACTGAGAAGAAAAATAAGTGGGTTTCTGTAAGGAATAAGCTACAATATTCCTTGCTAAATCCTGTAGGTGTATTCATCAACCCTTTCAGGATTGTGAGGATTGTTCTGTTTCTCACTATGGGTCAAATTTATTCCTTCAGACTTCCCTCACAAGGAACAGGAATCTGTCAGAAATAAGCATATCTGGCAGCTGTGGTTAAAGTTCACTTCCCTGGTTCTCATCTCATTTCTGCCAGTCAGATTTCTCCTCACCTTCAGTGAGAAGGTGATGGCAAATAATTTCACAGCAGAAATAAGTCACGAGGTTTGAGTTGTGAGATTATTAATCTTGGTCACAGTTCACTTTGCAATGTGGTCCATTCATTGGCTCTTACATAGTGGGTATGCCTGGGACACCTTTCTAGAAAATAGGTTTTGATGTAGCTGAAACTCTGAGTCTGCTGTAGGAAGTCCATGGCCTGTGCTTTGTAAATCAGAGAAACACCTCTCAGTCCTCTCTCAGCTGAGATTTATTAAAAGGCATAAACAGCAGTAAAAGTTCTCTGGCTTCATGAATGGGTGATATAATTTCAGCCTGCCATATCCTATTCAGCAGCTCATTAAAATACAGGGAGAAAATGCTGACCAAGTTTTGTGAGTAATGGATGTTTACAGACTACCCAAGATGTTTCCCTCTAATTCAGTTGATTGCTACTGGTCCTAATGACTGAAGAATGGGGGTTGGAAAAGGGCTGATTCTGGCACAGAAACCATGGACTGTTTTCTTACTGAGAGCTAGCAAGAATAAGAAAATTAATGTTGAAATTAATCCTGGACCTGCAGACCAGATCATACTTGCTTAAACCCGAGGAACTCTGTTCCTGAAAATATCTTCATTCTGTATGTTCTAATAGTTAGATAAATCATGCTGAAGGTAATTTGTCTCCCTTGGCTGGCAGCTGGAGCAATAGCCCCCCAGTTGTTCCATTGCTGCCTTTACCCCTCACATGCTGTTACAGCAAATTGAGGGGTTTGTTTGGTTTTGTCTGCTTGTCTGGTTTTTACGTATCTGACATCAGTTTTGTGACTCAGGTAAAGCATGAAAATCATTTTTCTGCAAACGTGGTCAATGGACAGGGCAGCTGGGATGTAGTGATGAGCATCTTGCATCTTAATCACTTCCTTGTCTGGCATGTGTAAATTTTCTGCTATGGAAAATACTCCATTGTGTATTTTCTCCTGATTTTATTATTTGGGAGTCCTTTGCTCATGAAATATTCCCTTCTATCTGTGGCTTAGCTGAGATAGAATACATTTTTTCTTGTTGTGGAGACAAAATCTGAAATGTTGCTTTACCACCTATAATATAGATTGTGTTAAAACTGTACATTTTCAGAGATTCTGAACTATCTTTTACCCTCTTTTGGAAAAAACACTGAGAAGGTTCTAGTCAGAAATCATTGACTTTAACAGGCCAATTTTCATAAATAAGGGGTTTGCTATTACACTACGTTTGCCTGTCAACCACTTTGAACAGATTGGAAACAAGGAATCTCCCAAGGAGCTGTTGGTCCTTAATGAAAAAATAGTGTGGTACTTTTCAGGTAAAGTACTGGTTCAAACAATAGTCAGCTGATGTCCTCTTGTGGACCTCTCAAGAAGGTTCCATGTGAATCACTATGGCTAAGTTCTTGGAATGTAAAAGAATTCAGTGCAAATCAAATATTTAGTTTGCAGTTACAAAGTGATTACACATCCCAAAGGACTGGCAATAAGAATTAAATGGTGTTCCAGGGAAAAAATCGCTAGACCCAAAGTTTTGTTCAAAACTATTGTGGGGAAGGATGATAAATGGTGAAAATGCTAAAGAGGATAAATAAAAAAGGCAATTAAAACCAAATGGTAGACAGAGTAGAAGGACCGAGTTTTTTTAACCTCTTGATCTCCAAAATTATTCAGTTTTCGTATGTGAAAGATGATTACATTACAGGGTGTAGCACTCCAGCCAGTCCTTCACACATGCAATAATTTGCTGTCAGTATTTTCAGAAGCAAACCTCTGAATATGTCAAACTATTTCAATTTTATGTCTATTTCTCTTGTTACGTAATGAAAATTTGTCTATTATGAAAAGATAAATAATTTCTTTGCGCTCTTTGCAAGGCATTTGACTCAATAGTTCTGGGTAGTTGCTGGTTTAAAGACAATAGGTATCAAAGAAGGAGAATAAAATTCCTGACTGAGGATAGGGTTTTTTGGAAACATTTCTGTCAGGAAACTGGGATTGCTGAGTCCAGTTACTGGTGGTATCTGTATCTAGTGTTGGGCAGGACTGCTGCATTATCCCAAGTATAAAAAGCTAATAGGAGTCTCAGGCTGCCTATTCCTGGGTTGTTTCTTCTTTTTCTTCTCTTTTTTTCTTTCAATAGACACTTAGCTGATAGATGGCTGCTGACTTCAGTGGCCAGACAAGTCCAGGGAATATTTCAAGGACTGTTAACAGGTGGGGAGAGTATGTTCTTGATCATGTAGAAAAATGTGAGTTAGAAAGGAAAAAAAAAAAAGGAGGATTTGGGGTTTTCCTCTTGGAAGACAAATCAGCCTGATCTTGGAGCAATGCAGTATACTCTGACACTTTCTCTCTCAACCTCTCTCTCAACCATGCTTGAGAAATGAGTGCTCTTAACAGCTCTCTTCACTTGATGGAGGCTGCCAGGACTGGGGATTTTAATTTACACTGGCAATCAGGCAACCCCAAGCTGCTCCAAAAACAGAGAGGGAAGATGGATAAAAGCCAGTAATTGAAGGGAAAAAAAAAAAAAAAGTACTGCAGAGCTGAAGCCAGAGGGAATGACATAAATAAAGGTGTGGTATAAGTTAGGGTACAGCCTGCATTTCGTATCTATTTGTATAGGTATGTATTTAATTGTCCATTTTTGTTTAATGTTATCACCAACCCATGACCACCTGAATGCTGACTTCTTCTGATTGTGGCTGCTGTTTTATATGTTTTATTAAGTGTTTACCTACAGTTGCAAAACTTTTATAGTCATAAATTTAACCAATGCCTTTTCTCCCTTCTACTGCTGTCTTGCCAGTTCCCTTGAAGTAAGTAGCTACTTAGCTGCTGAAATGACAAAATAGCTACTTCATAAAAATCCTTCCAGCACAAAAATTCAAAGGCTGAAATGGCATATCTGAGGTACCCAGTAGCTTACTGTAGTTGAAAATGCTTACTTGGAAAATGCCTTAATTTGAAAATGCCTTAATTTGAAAGCACTGTAATGAAAGTCTGTTAATGATACACCAGAAATGAGCTAAGAAGTTTCAGAAGCACAGATGGCTAATTGGCTTCAGTTGCAGGTTATGTCATTTTAATTAAATTTTATTAGGAAGCATTTCAAAGCCATAACTGATGGTTTAGGATAAATATAGTTCTTCATAAATGACCTATTGCTAACCTTTATTTATTCCTCTGTCTCCTCTCAGTGTTAGTGGAGGCTGCTGTGACTGAGCTCTCCACGGCCATCTCTCGTCTCATCCATGTCTACAGCAGCAGCTTTGATGCAAATTTCCAGCTTGCCAGCATCCCTAAGAGCCCTTTATGTGCAGACATCAGCCCAAATTCTCAGCTGAGCTTCACTGTTTGTGCTGCCCACAACATCCCAGAATCCTGGGTGAGCAGGTAGGAGGAGGTCCAGCGGGGGTTCAGGAGAAGACGTGCCGTCTCTGTGACAACAGTCATTTCTCACAGGCACCAGCTCACCTCTGCTGCTTTGGTGGTGGTCCTGAGCTCATGTTACAGATTCTGTGATGCACACCAAGGGGTTTGGACTGGGCTTTGGTGTGCTCTCAGCAGCACAAGTAGCTGGAAGGGTTGGAGGCCAGCTTGCCGTGTTAAACAGGGGGGTGTTTTTGCTTGAACCCAATCTCAGCGAAGCTTTCCCAGCAATTTTCGTTTGTTCCAACCTCATCATGTGGCTAAGCACCTGAATTGGTGATGCCCTTCATAGATGTGATTAAAGTTTAGAGATCCAAGTATACCTGCTATCAGTGTAACACAGGAAAACAAAAGGAGACAGCTGTAACAGAAAAAAGAGACAACTTAATAAGAAGCTAACAGAAATATTCTCTTCTGCATTGCTCAAATTTGGTAAAACTATTTGTCTCATCAAGTAGCTGCTTTTCCTAGTTTGAGCAAAACTGCTGTTCTTCTCACACCACTCCAGTGTGATCAAAGCGGGACAGGTGAACAGTCTGGTAGCATTATTTTTATAGTCAAAAAGTTGTTCCCAAAGTTTTTGTTAATTTTCTCATTTCTCCCTCTTTACCTTCAATCCCAAATGACTGTGGGATCATTTGCATTAGACTGTGAGCAACAGATCTACACAGCATTGCCTGTAATTAGCCATTTAACAAAAATGTGAGACTTTGCATTAGTTGAGGTAATAAATACAGAACTATAATCACTATCCTGATTTCAGGTGGTTATACCATTCCCACTGCATGTTATGTTTTACCAGAAAAATGTGATATTACACATAGCCTAAAGGCCACTGATGACTTCAATGCTATGTTTGAGCACATAAAAATGAGAATCATTCTTCCTTCTAATCTCCCTTTCTGCTCTTTCCAATCTTCATAACTAGCATGGAGTGCTTAACATGAACTGCTGCTCTAACACGTGGTTTCCTCAAATTCCTTTATTGACATTGTTGACATGCATGCTCCCCATTCTCATTTTTCTGCACTGCATGAATTCATGCTGGCAGTGTCATGTCAGTTCCCTTTCCAAAGGTCATATTATGAACTTGCAGCTGTTGTAACATGTCTATATTCCTGCATATGTATAATATATAAAATGTATTCTCTATATATTCTATAATGTACACATTATAATATTTATTTTATTAGGTATCAGTACTTTTGTTTAAGTAGCAGAACTTAACCATTTGATTGTATTAAAACCTTTTATTTCCTGAACTATCCTCTAACTCTTTGTAAAGTTTAGACTCTAGGGGAAGTATTTTCTAGTCCTAAAAAGTAATTTTTCCTTCTCTGAACTGACACCTCATAGGTACTGCCGACTACAGATAATTTTCTTTCCATTAAAAAAATAAAAGAGAAAAAAACTAAAAATCATATCTGCTACAGTAATTATAAAATATAATGTTCTGGAAGAGATAAACCATCATTCTTATAGATATGGCAGTCAGGCATCTTCAATCTGTGACTGCCTCAGATTTCCTGTTCACATTTGGCTGCTTCCCATGTTCATCATTCTTGTCCAGAATGAGGTCTAAAGCTGAGCCTGGCAGGAAGATCTGGAAGTTACAAGACTCATTAGGAACATTAGTTATTTATAATCTATTTTGACTAATATTTTAGAAGATTTCAGTAAGTGGAATGTGAAACAAGGAATATTCCCAGACCTAAATTCCACTCTCAAGCTGCTCAGTTCACTTTTCGAAGGCCAACACAGAGGGCTTTAATGCTTCTGCAGTAAAAAATGTATATATTCCCTTGAGTACTAATCTGTCATTTTACAGTTTGGGAAAAGAAGGTATAAATAGAATCCTAGAATACCCTGGGTTGAAAAGAACCATAAAGATCATCCCATGATCTTTATGATCTTTATGATCCTATGGGCAGGGGCACCTTCCACTATCCCAGGTTGCTCAGAGCTCCATCCAACCTGGCCTTGGACACTTTCAGGGATGGGGCAACCACAGCTTCTCTGGGCAACTTCTGCCAGGGCCTCACCAGCCTCCCTGTAAAGAATTTCATCCTAATATCCGTTCTAAACCTAACCCACTTCAGTTTCAAGCCTTCCCTTGTCCTATCACCACATCCCCTTGTAAAATATCCTTCCCCAGCCCCTTTAGCTGATGGAAGGTGCTCTAATGTCTCCCTGGAGCTTTTTCTTCTCTCAGTCTTCACAAGAGAGATGCCCCAACTCTCTGAACATCTTTGTGTCCCCCTCTGGACCTGCTCTGACAGTTCCATTTCTTTCAGGTATTGGGGGCTCCAGAGAGATTGGGAGATTTCTTGTTGACTCTATAATGAACAAGTACCAAAACTTCACTTACGTCCTAATTTTCATTCACTGCAATAATGAAAAATAAAAATTAATGTCCAAAACTTGGAACAGAACCCAGATGTCTTTAAGACTTCTCTTGAATTCTGAACTCTAGGGGGAAAAAAAAAAACTTAATCCCTCCACTCACACATTAATATGCTATGAATGATTATAATTTCTTTTCTCATGTAAGGATGGATTTTCATAAGTTTCTGAATGGTTAACTCCAAGTATACTGTGCTGGACATCATATATTACAATTATTTTTTTTTTCTCCTTTGTAGCTACAAAGTTTTTTCTTTTTCCTGTTTATTAACTTATGCTGGGAAGATAATATGTCAAGTGAAGATTTGCAAAAATACTCCAGTTAAAAGATCCTTCTTTTTCCTGGTTGACTGGAATGAGAAGTAAGTTTTGGTCTGTGTTTGATATGTTTGTCTGACAGATGTTACGCATCCAATATTCATTAAAAAAAAACCAAAAAAACAAAAACAACATCTTTTTTTATGGATGTTTTTCTGAGCCAATTAAACTGCACAGAATTCACAGAAACTTAGAGAGATTGGAAAGAGAAAGAAATGAGGCAGCCAGAGGAAGGGAAATAGGACTAAGGTAAGTCTGGTCTGACAATAAGCTAAACTGAGCTGGTCTGTGAAAATCTTTTGTTCACTGGAGAGATCCAGGAGTACTGGAACTGAAAGCAGATGCAAAGAAAGGCTGAATTTCTTTTCTTTTGAGGAGTTCCACCTTTTGGATCTACCTTTAGTGCATCTGCAGTCCAGCTTGAGAACCTATTGTAACATGTCTTCAAGGTTTTTTCCTTTTTTTTTACCAAACAACACTGTTGGAGTTGTTAGGTTGAGGTTTTAGTTGTTTGTTTGTTTGTTTGCTTGTTTAATTTTTGGAGGGCTTCTTTATTTGGTTGTTTGTTGTTTTGTTTTGTTGCTTTGTTGGTTTTTTTTTTGGGTTTGTTTTTTTTTTTTTAAGAAGGATCTGCAGTTTTACAAAGAGGACCTTAATTTGAGACTGGAATTTTAGGGTAAATGCTGCCTGTTACCTGTCTGTCTCACACTCAAACAACATTCATTATTTAACGCAATGGCATGAAAAAAAGCACGTTTGCAATAGATGAGAGAGAGATACACCTTTTTTTATGATTTGATGGTGATATGGAGTTCTTTCAGCCTCTTGAGAATGACATTTATATCTACAATCTTTGAAATTTTTGGTATTTTGCATCACTGTTTACTGTATTCTGAATCTGAAAGCAGCTTGATTACATTAGAATTGAACAAAGGCCACAAGTCTGAAAAAGTTTGGTGTTGGGGGTTTTTTTCTAATTACAGTTGTAATTGTATATGTAATTCATAACTTCTGTTTGCCTTTTTCTGAGACACACAGCAGTTCCAAACTAGTTAAATGTAAAAAGAGATTTTCATGTCAAACACAATTATTTTAGTGGAGGGATATAGGAAGATTACTATGTCTGTGTATGAATAAGAAACAAAATGGGTGAACTTCTGCTAAGCATCCAAATAAGTCATTTAAGGGCTTAAAATATGCCCTCAGCTGTGTCCATAGCATTTCAATACATATCCCTCAGTCTTTTGTATGACTGGCAAGTGGCTGCTGTCATTGTGTTTAAAAAATCATATAATTCCCTTTTCCTCTGTAGGAATTTTCACCTTGTCCAAGTTTCAGTCAAGTAATTTCTTATAGTACACACAGGCAGGTAACATGGAAGGGTATGAGGAGGATTATATTTCTTATGAGCAGTTTTGCCTTCTAAAAGGTGGCTAATGCTTTTCTGGAATGCATGTTACAAAACATTTGATAAAGCAAAAGATAGAATAGAAATAAATGTTTAGCACAACTGAAGTAGAAATTCTTCTCTTCTTCTGTTTCATGAAAATGCAAAGCAATCAGCCTGAGGTTTTAGGCTTTCCATTGAAACTTCTCCCTTGCAAAATCATTATTAAATGTGCACAATTCCATCCAAATCTTATTGGAAAAAGAAGAAATTCAATATGCAAACCAAATCCTTTCGTAGGTCATAGATGCTTGTAAGAGGCTCTTAATGTCAGATCTAGAAGTATGTGAAAGATAATAGCACCAATTTACAAGAGAACCTTTTTCCCTGTTATTGTTGTTTGATTTTCCAAAAAAAAATTTCAAAATCCATTTCAAATAGATTCTAGAATAAAAACCTGAAAATTTATATCTGTCTGGCAGGGTTTTGAATATTTCCCTCAAGAAAGATAGTCATGTGTTCTCTGCCTCCAACTGATTCACCTAGATTTGTTTAGGTCTCAATACATGAGGGGAGGTTTCTTGAACCCCTTGTCCTGAGGTCCAGGCTGAGAATCTGGGAACCAGGCATGCCATTATTTTTGCATGTTTAACATGTATCCAGAACTGGGTTTTGTGAAAGAATGCTCTTTTTGACTAAAAATAGAGATGCCATCTGAGCATTTTAAATCAGCTAGCAGCCTTAAATGGAGAGGAGGTTTAGGTTAGATGTTAGTAAGAAATTCTTTACTCTGAGGGTGGTGAGGCCCTGGCACATTTGTAACAGTTAAAATTGCATGTGGTAAAAGGCCACCAGGAAGAGCATCTATTCCATTAGGGAAAGTCAGATATTCTCTATACAGCTATGGATCATTCAGGCCATAAAACACACCTGGCTAATTCAAAATGAGTTCTGATCTTACATTAGGATTGATTTGAATGGGAGGAAAGAAAAAGGTGAGTAGTGTTTTGGTGATTAGGAGTCTAAGTAGAGAGCTTCTGCCAAAGACAAGGCTTGCTTTATTCACTGATTTTCATAAATTTAGTTTCTATTTCCAAGTGTTTTAACCAGTTAATGTCTGAACTTCAGCTTGATGGGGTTTTTTGTAAATATGAGCTTCTGTTAAAGTCTGTCATCATATTTAATCTTTCCCAGAATGTTCTCAGAAATGATGGGAATAATTTAATACCTAAGGAGATTGCCTTGTGCAGTGCTTCTTCTGTTTGTTCCTTTTTGAGAGTATAGTTTTGCTTTAGGACTTGTATATTACCTTTGGAAAGTGTGACTGTCTTCTTGATGCAGAGTCCAAACAGGCTGGTACCATTTAGCTTGTAATGTGTGAAGTCCAAATTTGCCCCTCTTAATTTCTCATGAGTTTCATTTCTCAGTGGTTTAGATCTCTTACTTACTTTCTTTGGTCTTAGCTGGTTGCTCTTAATGTATTTATTTCACCATCTCCTCTTTTTCCATCCTTCACAATTTATGTTAAACCTACAGACACGATGTATGGAATTAACATTAAGCCTACCATTCATCACCTCAGATACTTTCTTGGCACTGCTTTTCCCTCTTCTCCATATTTTATTTGGCTTGTCTGTTCTGTTTCCATTCTCTCAGGGCACAGCCTGGGTTGCCCCAGAGCTCTTCTGTGTTGAGTGCTTTTAGGAAACAAGTTGTATAACTTTATCTGATATCTGTGGATGGCACCTTCTCAGTGAGCAGCTCCTGTGTCTTATTTCTGGCCAGAGTTCCATCCCTTCCTGTTAGTCACCCACTTGGCTCAGCCTCCTACAAAGGGTGAGACCAACTGGGCAAATCCAGATAGGCATAAATTAAAGTTCTTAAAAGCAACACACATATTCCTCTTCTTTGTGTATCAGAAGGAAATTTTGGTCCTCTTTGGCCCTTACTTTACCTCTTGGGATGTGCAACTTGTCAGAGTTTCCAGGCTCTTTTCCTGCTAGAAGTAGTATTATATGTGTCCTAGGGAAGCTCTGGCAAGCATTTGCTTTCTGCAGTGATGATACTGAGAGTTTTTCTTCACTGCTCCAGGTTCAGACAGAGTGTAATCAATTGTCTGTATCACAAAATGCATGACTGTATCACAAAATGATTGTTTATTACTATCTCTTCAAAGCATTAATGGTTCTTCAAAGTCAGCTCTGTCAAACATTTTTAGGTAACAAGTGTTGTTGTCCTCTCAGTAAAAAAGCCAGGACAAGTTATTTTTAGCAGGTAAACCAGTTCAGTTTCCCAATAACTGTTTCTAACTAATTATGAGTAAGGAAGAGTTCATGAGACAGGGAAAGCAAACTTGAAAGCTATACATAGGAACACGTGGGAAGACAGTTGAGAATTGCTTCTCAATTCTCTTCATGGTAATCAGAAGGAGTGGGAAATGGCTGTCTTGCTTTGTTATTCAAAGAGGGAGGTGTGCAAATTTGCATAATTTCCAAATGTTGGAAGACTGATGATCTGAAATGTTGACATTAATGCTAATCTGGAGTACTTCAGATTTTCAGCTGAAACCCATCTACTTTCTTTCAGTGGCTCCTCAGCACCTTTAAGGAAAGTTTCTCAAATTCAATAGAAATTTGATAGATTTGGAACTGGGAGCAAAATCTTGTGCTGATTTTTCCTTTTACTATTACCATATCTTACTTCTAGCACCCATAATTCTTATGTTTTACAGGCTAATATACTTTTTAAATGTAGTTTCTACTTTTGCTTGCTGTTTGAGTGTGGCCATAGCTTTTTAAAATTGCTGAGTTGCATTCTTCTGTCACTCTATTACTCAGATTTATCTTTTAGTCTGTTTTCTTAATCTCTAGGTTATGCAGATCTTTTGTTTTCTTAACGATTATATTATCAATGTGGAATAATCCTTTTAGCTCCTAGCTCCTTATATTGATTTTGTTTATACAGAAAAAATGTAATTAATTTTACTCTCCACTTGAGAAATTTGAGCTTCCACTTGAATTCATTCCACATGAATATACATGGAAAAGGCTAGAAAATGATCTAGTCAGGAAAAAGAAAATGTAGACTTGTGTGAGTAATCTGTCCATACAGCATGGAACTATCTGCCCTACTGGAATAATTCTAAGTTATTATTTTAGATACATTTTCA
>WEZZ01013953.1:24493-65256 GCA_013400585.1 Chloropsis cyanopogon
AGCTTTAGGGTTTTTGTTGTTGCTAAAGACTTGTCAGTGAGCAGATGTTTAGCAAACTTAAAAATTTGCTTAATTTACATTATTTCCTGAATTCTAGTGTTATCTTTCACTCTTCTGACAGTTTTCTTGCAGTGTGCAGATTTATAACATGATTAGCTGCTGGATATACACTGTAGTTTTAGCTAAACATGTGTTGGGATTTCTGCTTATCAAACTGACTTCCTGAAAGCATTCTCCAAGCAATGCCTAAATGGAGTTGTTTACTCTAAAATCGTTGCTTGTAAACTGATTTTGTGACTTCAAATTTCTGGAACAAAAATTACGAAGTAATCAGGAACATAAATGCAAAATTTTCTTCAAAGTCTTGAATAACCTGTTAATTTTGTACTCAATGTAATTATCATCTACAAATTTAGGAAAGTTATTTAAACTAGAAACTGTGGGTATGGAGGTTGTGGATCTTATAAATGTCTGCAGTACATTTAGCATTACTTTGTGGTTGAAAATTGTCTCTATTTTGAATTTTCTAGAACTCTGTAGTATTTGTAATTATAATAAAGGAGTCATTTCACAGTATCTTTCCAATGCAGAATTAAGACTGCTTGAGTCGTAAGATATGGGAAAGGGTTTTTTATATATTTTAGCAGCTTTGCATTTCCTTTAAATTTAACCTCAACTCTGAACTTCTGAGACTTATAATGTCAGGTTTGGGGACACTTAGATTATTTTTACACAGTACTTTGTCCTGATTTTCCTGGTTTATTCAGCCTGAGCAGTAACCCTGCTCTAACGTTATATACATTTGTGAATGAACATGGTGACAATGAGTGTAGCTGCCTGCTTGCCCATCATATCTGCTTTCCTCAGCCTTGTCAGACAGTTCACTTTAGACAGCAGCCCTAAATCAGTGCCAGCAGAGCCTTTGAGGGTGCATCTGTATCAAGAAGTCTCACTTGTTGCTGGAGGCAGTTCAAAAAGTCTTTGGAAGCCTGTGTGCCAGCCTTCCACTCCTTCACATCAGAACCTGCATTAGAACAGTTTAGTGGTTCAGAGCTGATTAACAAACCAGAAATCCATCATTTTGGGGCAGCTGGGAAGTCACAAAGGCCTCCACAGTTCCCATTGCTCCGGCTTCACTGATTCTGCCACAATTTATTTTGGTATTTCTGAATCAGGCAGAGCAAGCAGCAGAACTTTCCTCTTGTGGGGTGAGGTGAGGGAAGTCTGCCATGGGACTTCAGGGCATAAGGCTGACTTTATCAGGTTTGGGTAACTTGACCTGTCTTTAAATAGCAGTGTTGTTTTCTGTAGCAAGATGGGAAGTTTATTTTAGCTCCAGTAATAAACAAGAGAAAGGAATCTGTGTAACTCCAAAATGAAGAAATGGCAGTAGGCACTGAGCAGAATGTTCACTTTCTGATCTGCTCGATAGTGCAGTTGTTGCATGAAAGCCATTTTCTGTGTCTGTGATCATTATACCAGTCTTTAAAAGGTCATTACCCTCACCTCACAGATGGAAAAACTGGAACAGTAGGTGGAATAGGGAGTGACCTTCCTGAGCTCATCAGCAGAACCAAGTAGCAGAGAGAAGAATCTGTGCACCAAAGGATATGGTTACCATGTTCATGATGCTAATTCCTTCATTTTCTGAACGGGTCCTGCCCTCTCACCTCCTTCTTTTTCTAGAAATAATGATGAATCTTTTCCCTGTTCATTCATCCCCTCTTATTGTTCCATTTCTGTGTCCAAAAGCTGGCTGTTCTGAGGAGTATTGACTCTGCTTGCAGTGCCCCAGAGTTTGCTGGGTGTGCTGGTTTAGGCTGGAGTAGAATTAATTTTCTTCCCAGTGGCTGGTGTGGAGCTGTGTTTTGGATTTATGCTGAACACAGGGTTGATATTATAGAGATGGTTTTGTTACTTTTTTAAAGGCCCCCATAGTTTTAGAGCACAATATGAAAGTGATTAGCAGTAATGAGAGCTCAAAAGGGTAATTTAGTCTTCATGTTCATTTATTCTCAGCTACTCCTCTCCCTTCTAACAAAAGTGCCAATTACTTCAAATTATGATGTAAATCTTTGTCAACAAAGGATTAGTTGAAGAGATGCAACTCATTTATTAAAGGTCATCTGAGTACACATCACAGGAAAACCTCTTTGAATCACCATTGATCACTTCCTCATTCACATCAATTACCTAAATGAGAGACTTCATATCACACAATTGCTTTCTTCCAAGTATCTTGTTCGTACCACAGCTCTTTTTCTGCCTCCATTCCCCTGCAAATGCACCTACAGCCGCAGAAAAACTTTAGAAAGTAACTGTCTTTAATCCTCCTGAGCTCTGTTCTCACAATAAAACAAAATGTCTGTGCTAACAACACAAACAGCTTGAGAAGTGGAAAAGGAAAATTAGCCCTGAATTAGGTTTATACTCATTTATATTGACTGTAACAGTCATTCTGTGGGAGTTTCTTAAATCTTCTTCAGATGACTTTAAGCAATTTATTTCAATTTGCAATTCAAAAGATACTTTCTTTACAGCAATGTTGCAAACTCATGCTGGGATCAAATAGTCCATCTGGTGTCTCTTGTAGCTCTGACATCTTCCTCTCAGGTGAAATTTGGGCATTCAGGCCTCATTGACCTGGCTGGCTCTTTCTGCTGCAGTACGTAGTGATTCTCTCAGTTTTGACTGAGCAGTGTTTAAAAAGGTATGAATGGAAATTATTTTTAAATAATAATAAAAGAAGAGTGCTGAACATAATCAAATTTCCAACCTCACTACTCATTAAGATGTAGACAAATTAAGGCATAAGCCCATGTATTATATCTTCCTTTATTCAGGTATTGCAATCTAAATTTGTGTTGGTTTGTTATGCTTAGAATTTACACCCAAACTTTCTGATTTTATTCAAGTTCTCTAGACTGAATTGTGCTGACCTGCCAAGTCAGGCTGGGTTTCTTATCTGCTGGCCACATGCATGCCTGTTTTACTGATAAGACTTTCTTGTAGGTGTAGTGCTAAGACTGGTACTTCAGACCATAACCTTTCATCTGCCCAAAAACTCTATGTGGCACATGTGGTACAAACTATCCCACTCAAACTTCTTTCAGCTCTTTGGAGACTCTCATATCAGACTTCCTCCTCCCTGCCTCCTACATGTAAAAACAGCAAGGATCCCTTATGGATGCAGTAGATAGCCAAGAGTTTCTTCTTTTTGTGGAATAAATATGCTGCCCTCCATTTTTTACAGTGCATCAATGCTTCACAGTCTCTACCATGTTTGCCCTGAAAATTAAATCTCGAGACAGAAATATTGTATTATCCCTATTTTACACCTGGCTTAAAGGGTCACACAAGAAGCCAGTGGTAAAGTGCAGAGGTGGCTCAGAATGTCTTGGCAGAGTGGTTTTTTCATGAGCCCTGCCAATGCAGACATGCTGCTGTGGCAGTGAGGCCATTGGGATGCAACCTCTACTGGTTGAGGCCAGGTTTGTACCAGTCACACAAAGACAAAGGTTTTGCTCTAATTTTAAGCTTTTAAGCTCTGTCTTTTAAGCTCTGCAGCTCCACATCCTTTAATGGGATTTCAGTGAAGCCTGTTGCCAGTGCAGTGTTTCTCTCCCTGTGTTTCCTGCAGGAGGCTCATCCATGGAACCGTGCTGCTCAGCGTGGCGCTGCACAGCGCGCTCCCCACAGCAGCGATCACCCCAGGCATCTGCCGCTCTGAGACACCAACCTCAGCCACACTGCAGGTGAGACAGCCAGAGAGCAAAGCACAGCCTTGTTTTCTAACAAAGTGGAAGGAAAGGGGATGTTCCCACAGCTCACCCAGACCACCCAGACTCAAAATCCTATTTCTGTTACAGCCACTCAAAGAAATACATAGGTTTATCATAATATATACTCAATATATATCATATATATATGATTTATATATGGTCTCTCAATATATACTCATAAAATACTCAAAGAAATACTCAGGTCTGCAGGGTCATTCCCTCAAAAATTAGAAATAACCCATGTAACATCAAACACCATGAATTTTCTTTTACTAACACATAAATGTAGTTTTAAAAACTTTAAAGGATTGTAGTATATAAATTTGTCTGACCATTCANACATCCTTTAATGGGATTTCAGTGAAGCCTGTTGCCAGTGCAGTGTTTCTCTCCCTGTGTTTCCTGCAGGAGGCTCATCCATGGAACCGTGCTGCTCAGCGTGGCGCTGCACAGCGCGCTCCCCACAGCAGCGATCACCCCAGGCATCTGCCGCTCTGAGACACCAACCTCAGCCACACTGCAGGTGAGACAGCCAGAGAGCAAAGCACAGCCTTGTTTTCTAACAAAGTGGAAGGAAAGGGGATGTTCCCACAGCTCACCCAGACCACCCAGACTCAAAATCCTATTTCTGTTACAGCCACTCAAAGAAATACATAGGTTTATCATAATATATACTCAATATATATCATATATATATGATTTATATATGGTCTCTCAATATATACTCATAAAATACTCAAAGAAATACTCAGGTCTGCAGGGTCATTCCCTCAAAAATTAGAAATAACCCATGTAACATCAAACACCATGAATTTTCTTTTACTAACACATAAATGTAGTTTTAAAAACTTTAAAGGATTGTAGTATATAAATTTGTCTGACCATTCAGAATCCATCCACAAACAACTTCAAAAACTAAGAAATTTAACAAATCAAATTAAAACAAATGACAAATCATAGTTAATGACTTATTTGAAAGATGAAGTTTTACACCTTAACTAAAAAAAACCTTTACAAAATATGTTTATATACATTAATTGTTATCATAACAATATTAGAAATTGTACCTTGTGTACTTCACTGTAAACCACAATCAATAAACAAAACCGCCAAAAAAGTGTTTTCAGTTCAAGAGAGAGGGGGAAATGTGGGAAATGGATTTGTAGAGAATTCTCCAGGCCTGACAGAAGGCTCACACAGTGCATCTGTGTGCAAACCTCGAGATAAGAAATGCNTCATAAAATACTCAAAGAAATTCTCAGGTCTGCAGGGTCATTCCCTCAAAAATTAGAAATAACCCATGTAACATCAAACGCCATCAATTTTTTTTTTTACTGACATGTAGTTATAAAAACTTTAAAGGATTCTAGTATATAAATTTATCTGACCATTCAGAATCCATCCACAAACAACTTCAAATTAAGAAATGTAACAAATCAAATTAAAACAGATGATAGATTGTAGTTAGACAACTTATTTGAAAGAAAGTTTTACACCTTAACTAAAAAAAACCTTTACAAAATATGTTTATATACATTAATTGTTATCATAACAATATTAGAAATTGTACCTTGTGTACTTCTCTGTACACAACAACCAATAAACAAAACCATCAGAAAAGTGTTTTCAGTTCAAGGGAGAGGGGGAAATGTGGGAAATGGATTTATAGAGAATTCTCCAAGCCTGACAGAAGGGTCACACAGTGTGCATATGTATGTAAACTTTGAGATAAGAAATGCTGGCTTAGGAATGCCATGGAATAGGACAGACATTGTGGAGAAAGAAATGGAACTAGGAACAAGTTTCAAAGGGTGGCCTTGCAAATAAGACTGGATACCTTGGAGAACTAGAACTATGAAAGATGCATTGCAGTAGGATCCATGAGGGGCAATTTTAGATTATTGGCTTTAAGGCATTTACAGCATGGTGTAGCTAAAGCTAAAAACCCAAGAAACGTTTATAGTATACTGCAATGAGGAAATAGTTGGCTTCTGATTGTAATAACATGAATTATAACATAGGTATTGTCTCACCCTTCTCATGAGACTAAGAATAAAAGTTTTAAAAACACCTCTCATTTACCCCATTTCTGAGTCAGAAAAAAGTTAAGTCCAACAGTCACCTTTCCAGGTTGAGTTAGCAACCGAGTACTTCAAGGATAAAGCCAATTGTTTTCTGTGTTAAAAATCCCAATGTCTGTTAGCAAATGAAATTTAAAAGCAGATAATACAGATAAATGACCCTGGCCTAAAAATAGCCTTGTTTTAACAGACAAGCAAATGGGGATTTTCCAGGCTGAGTTCAGTCAAAGACCATGCCTTAAAATAGCTCCCCCTATTAATAATTCAGGGAAGTTGAGACAGTAAATGGCTGTTAATTTATATCTACTGAAAGAAATGAAACAGGATTTCTCATTCTGACCCCACTCATTTTCAGTTATTCCCAGCCATGTAACAGTATCACAATTTGTGAATGTGCTGGAAATGTTGTAAATATATATTTTGATAGAAAAATCTAGGCTTGGGTTGGAAGAGACCTTAAAGATCATCCAGTTTTGTGAGGTGACTGAGTGTTTTATATGGAATAAATTTGTTAACTTTTAGAAGAGTGATGCATATCAAATACTTAAAAGAAAAAGTAGATACAGATAAGACAGTTTGGTGTACATTAATAGACCAAAGCTGGGTGCAAACTGACCTGAATTTTGAAGAACAGTCTGAGTTTTCAGGTAAGTCTAGTCAGATGACCAAGTACCTCAAGCTTTTTGGTTTTGGTTGAATGTTTACTTTTTTGTATCTTAAAAAACATTATCCTTAATTTCTGACAGGCATGTGCCAGAATGGAAAATTGGTAGATGCTGTACAATACATTTATAAATTGAACATCCAGAAGAGAAATCAGGAATCTGATTTCCGTGTCTTGCAATGACAAACTACACATCAGAAATAGCCTTACTTTTCAAAAAACAAAACAAATCTATATTAATGATTTTTTTTCCATTTGAGAATCATCTCATTAAAAAAAAAAAAAAAAGAAAGGAGGCAAAAGGTAAGAAATGATTTCAGCTTTGAGCTCATGCAGTTCTAATAAAATTGTAATATGGTGGCTGAAATTCTCCCAGGAAAGTTAGGTTCCACTGATTTCTGTGGATGGAAGTTATCACCAAAACATTTAAGTAACATATTATGTTAAAGCAATAATTATTAATATTATTAATAATAAGATTATTTAACCCCCTTCTCTTTGTCATACTTTGTATACTCCCTGTACAAATCCAAGATAACATTTATTGACACTTGTATTGGAGATAATACATTGGTAAAACCCTTCTGTCCTCTTGCTTGCTTTCTTTTCTTTCTTTTCTTTTCTCTTCTTTTCTTTTCTTTTCTTTTCTTTCTTTTCTTTCTTTTCTTTCTTTTCTTTCTTTTCTTTCTTTTCTTTCTTTTCTTTCTTTTCTTTCTTTTCTTTCTTTTCTTTCTTTTCTTTCTTTTCTTTCTGTCTTTCTTCCTTGTCTTTCTTGTCTTCCTTTCCTTGCTTGCTTGCTTTTCTTGTGTTTTAAATAAAGATTGACTTCCCAGAGACTGCTTTGGAGTTCATTAAACCTGAACCTGAAGAAAGAAGAGGTGATCTTGTAGAGCCAACCCAAGAGTGCCTGAAGCACATTGCAAGGCTTTCACAGAAACATTCTCTCTTGCTGTAAGTTGTCCCCACCTGACCCTGCTGGTTCCTGCTGTGCTGTACCTACCCTATCGATCACAATTAAATGTATCCAATCTGTTAAAAACAAAATTTTCCTCTCAAGCAGCCTAGCTTGACTGATTTGAGAAGTAGCACCTCTAAATGAAAGAATAGATCACAGCAAGGCCTAATAAGGCCCTGGAGGTGGCAGTGTATTTTGCCAGTTTAGAAAGGGATTGTTTTTTCCCTTTCTATTACTAGATCTTTTCATGTCTTTGAGGCAAGAAACTAGTTTTTCATTCAAAACATAAGATTTTCAGGTAATGCAAGAACACTTTTAGGTTCTATGGAAATTGCCCTCCTTTGGTTGTTAAACACTCAGACTTCAGCTAGAGCTGTGAAATGGCTTTTGAAAAATCTGTTTCAAGTTATAAGCAAGGAAAGAAGGATGGAAAATTCAGCTTTCACAGAAGGTGGCTAAAGACAAAGTGGAACAAAACCCACTCTGAACTGAGGTAGATTAGTATGCTCTGCTATATGAATGTTGTACTAGCAATTAGGATTATGTACTGCATAAAATAATTTTGGGTGTAATCAGAGTGGAATTTGGAACACAGGTGCTTACAGAGAGCCATTATACTAATGGCAGTTAATTGTGTGAATTAATCCTCCATCAAAGGTCAAAAGGTGCATTATTTCTGCAATAACTAAATAACTTAATTCAGCACTCTCAGTGGGATATGATGTATCTGTTAAGAAGATTTTTCTGTGCTGATTTCTATGTTGGTGGTTTGAGGGTTTTTTAAAATTATTTTATAAAACAAAGAGGGAGAGACAAGCTTTCTTTGTATTTTATGTTTAACTCAACTTTTACAAAGACAGATGAAATGTAAAATTATTTTTATTAATCACGGGATCTATGATTTGAGGTTTTGTTATTCTGTTTTAAAATGTGAATGGCATGTCAGTATTTTATTATCAAGAGCCATGGTGACAGTGAAATTTCCTCCTGCAAAATATGCTTCAGAATGATTTAGGGAGCTTCAAACCCAATGCCTGTGACCTCTGTTACCATGGCAAAAGTGTGGTTTCAGTAAGAAGGAATAAGATCATTAAGAAATTAGCAATGTTTGGAGTTAGGGCTGTGCTAAGTTCAGTTACAGGTCCTTGGAGGAAAGGCAATGGCAGTCCTGTGTTTTCCCATAGTTTGTTGTTTTCTGTTCTCCTATCTCACAGGCAAAGCTGGTCTAGTGAATGAATCATCAAGGGGAAGGGTAACATATCTGGGGTTTGAATGAAGCAGTTCCATTTTTTGGTACTTTGTTAATCCAGAGGAATCCATCAGCTTGCAAATTTTGTTGTATCTGAAGCAGAGTAATTCTTTTAACCTTTCTCATTCATGAGATACATTCCCTTAAAAAATGTAGCATGTTTGTATCCCAACACATTATTGCCGTGATGTATAAACATTTCTTCTTTTCTTTTTTCCATATATCAAGAAAAGAGAGGAATCTAGGCAGCTTTTTTAGTGCAGTATCACTCTGTGATGATGCTTCAGGTTACAAGCCTCAAATATGACTTTGAAATAAGTGTCTGTAGTCAGAAGACACAAGAAACCTTTCTCAGTCTGTCAGGATCCTTCTGTTCATCCTACTGAAAGCAGAGGGAATATGTGAATGGACAGAAAATTCTAAAACCAATGGTAGAAAAGGAAGAAACAGTGGTTAAAACCAGGCAGCTGCATGGCTGTTGAATCCAGTGGTGTTATAATTCCTACAGTGCCACAAAACTGACAGCCTGGTTCTGTTCCTCCTCTCTGCAGGATCAGGATCCAAGTCTGCTGCTGGAATAGATGCACATACATAAATATATGTTTTATCAAAAAATTGATTGCCCCAGTAGCTGTGCTTAGTCTATCCAGCAGCTGGACCCAGATTTCCCTGCTCTCCCCAGCTGCTGACACCCAGACATAAAAACCCTCCAGGTCCACAACTGCACCGAGCTGGTTGCTGGTGCTTGGGGCTCTTCCTGCTACATGGATGTGTGTCTGCTCCAGACCATGGTCTTCCCAGCAGCTCAGACTCTTGTCCTTCTGTTTGGTGGCTCAGATCACTGGTCCCTGTGGCCAGCATCTCTTGGATGTTATTAATGAAGACGTTGTTGAGTGGGGCTGAAGGAAATGAGCGTGCCCACGTGGCTCCTGTGCTCCTCACAGCCCTTCACTCTGATCTTTGGCATCACCACCAAGGCAGACAAGAGAGAGCCAAGAGCTCATTAGTTACTGCCAGCTGCTTTGGCTGATTTCTGCAGACGGTTCAGATGTGAGCTTCTGCTTCCTTTTAGGATTATTGTGTTTGAAACACGAGCCCCAGAAAACTCTGCATCTGAGACAGGGGCTGCTCTTTGAACCTGATGCAGCCTGAGTGCACTGTGTGTCCCAGTGGAGGGATGGGAGACTGGTTTCAAGCCAGGATCATGACAGGCTGGTTTCTGCCATCTTTATTTCCTTCATTCATTATTTTTCTTCTACCTTACTTTTCCCTTTCTTCCAGCTTCCCTTTTCCTTTTTGCCACTTGCCTGGAAAGGATCCAGTTTGCCTACCAGTGGTCACAGGAGTGAGGTGTGATTCCACTACTATTTACCCTACTTTCAGTTGGTGGATAGTGGAAGAGGTCTTTTCTAGTCTGTCCATGGAAGAGAAACTTTAAAGTGAAAATCAGTGCTGAGGGACAGAAATTTGCATTTTCTATCTTTGCTGCTCTCTCCTCTTTCTGCCTTTTGTCTTGTTCTCCTTTAGTACTGAACGCAAACAACAAAAGCAGCTCAGGAGCATTTAAACTCATTTTTTGCTGTTTCCCCCTCCCACACAAAAAATAACACCACCAGCTAATAAAGCCTTCAGAAGAGCTGTTTTCTTCTTTTAGCTAAAGGGATTAATCAAATCCTGATCAGAAAACTACTGAATTATTTAGGTTATAAAGTATTTTGTTTTTATTTGTGTTAAGCAGAAGGTTGTATATTTGAATATATATCTCATATAGAAGAAAATTAGATACACACTACCTAGAAAACCATAAACTTAACTTTTATCAAAAAAAGGAAGTTTAAATAGCATCTTAACCCTTTTGAGACAAAGAAATGACCTTATTTGCATAACAATCTTCAGATCCTATATGTATGCAAAATATTTTTGCCATCCTAAATGTCTTATAAAACGTTCATATAAACTTTGTCACAACTAAGAAACTCAAAATCAAAACACTCGTACCCCACCCACCCTTTCATTTCATCTCTGATCTTTAAAGCATGGAAAGAGAAAATGGCATTGCCTCTGAGTAATGTCAGAGGGAGAAATCTGTTATTTAGAAAACATGATACAAGGATTGATTTCTTATCACCCTTTGCAAGCTCAGTTGAAGCTTTAGCTGCTTTAATCTGAACAGCAGATTGTCTAGTTTGGAGGATGCTGTTTGAAAGCTGAAATCTCTGCTTAAAGTTATCATTTAAAAGAGGTCCTTTAGCTGAACTGTCCTGCAGAATGTCATCCACATGCATAAGATAACCAGACAGGCAATGAAGTTTTAAGGCTGCTTTTATCTCTTTTTCTGTGTGTGACTTTTTCACGTGATCACAAAGGCATCTATCTATTGTCACAGAAGACATGCTGTGAATTCTGGAGTTGTTTCTTGAAGTCATTACCAAAATGACACTTTTCCTGAACTGATTACTGAAAGTCAGGATTGGTATCACAGTTAAGTTCATCTTCTGCATACATTTATGAGCTTCTTCTCCTAAAGGGAGGAAATTAACATTCACTCAGGAAAAAACATGCCCATCTTTGTGCTGCTGCTCTCTGTTCCTAAACACTTGGCAATTCAAAATTGCAGAGGAAAAAAGTGCTCTAGTGCCTACAGAGCCAAAGGAGCTCAGTTGTATGAGCTGTGAATGACACAATCCTGACAGTTAGAGTGGGGCTAAGATTTTTTTTTCGGCTAAGAATGGCCCAAAATATTTGGCAAATAGCAGGAAGACAACCTTGGAAAGAATGTAAACACTCGGATTTTGAGCCCTGTTTACACATCTGGATAATTAAATGCTTGCCTGGAAGCAAACTATTTACTTACTGTCTTCTACTAGATCCCTCACACCTCATTCTGAAATATTTAATTTGTTTTAAATCACAATTGTGTTATGCTATTAACTAGATGCATCACCAACCTGGTCAAATATGACCAAGAAAACCAATGTTCTTCTTGATTTGAGTAATTATTTGTATGAACTGGGGATCAGTTTGCTCTTTCAGAGTTTGCTTTTGAAGGCTCTGATATCAAATTAAAGCCGTTGTCTGAGCTTGTCTCTCCAGGGAAATTTATTTTCCTGTTTTCTGATGTGTCAGAACCTGAGATTTAATATGCATGAGGCAAAGACATCTGAATTGTTGACAAATCAGATGATATAAGGCAGAAATTATTCTGAGGCGTTTCTCACCATGGTGAAATATGGAGTGATGACTGACCATTTTATCAATTTGACATTTAGATATGTAATATCTCTGTGAGAAGTCTGGTATATTGCATCCTGGGGTTTTTTTGGGTTTTGTTTTCTGTTTGTTTGGTTTTTTGTGAGGACAGTAAAGCATGACAAGCTAGACTTTTCAAACAGCTATAGAAGTTGCTGGAAGCTTTTCTTCCCTTTACCAAATTTATATCAGCACTAGGGATAATCACACTCTGCATGTGTGTACCTGTGCTCATGGTTTTTTGTATGTACATAGGTGTGCCTAAACATTATTTTAAAAGCAAATATGTTAAAAATAGACACACCTGCATTAAAGAGTCAAAGCAAGGGCACCAATGAAAGCTATGACTTGCAGTGTTGTGTGTCTAGTTATGAAAGTTTGAGATGATTTGTAGCAGACAGATGTAACAATAATTTACCCAGTGACTACTGTACCTTCTTTGTCAAAAAAACCCTACCAGAAAAAACAAATAAACAACATCAACAATAAAGACAGCACAGAAGAAAATTGAGAGTGCTTGGTATGTGAAGTAATCATATATATATATATATGTGTGTCTTTTGACACTTCATTTTTATATGACCCAAGGCTGACAGATCCAGAATATAAGTATCACTTTTCTTATAAAAGCTGGTCTGCAGAAAATGCTATCCTACCCAAAGGAAAACATGTACTTAGCTGAAAAGCAGTGTACTGTGTGACTTGGCCCCTCTGCTCAATAAAGTTTGTTGCTACACGAAGCTTCAGGTGGTTTTAATTTCAAACCGAATTTCTAATCTTTTTTTCCAGACTCTCAGAGCAACAGAGAAGAATCCTGTGGTTTTATCGCTACTCCTGCAATAATCAGAGCTGCTCCCTTCCTCTGGTGCTGGGCAGTGCACCCAGCTGGGATAGAACCACTGTGTCAGAGACGCACGCCTTGCTGAGGGCTTGGAGCTTTTCCAGCCCTCTGGAGGCACTTGGGCTGCTGACTTTCAGGTAAGGGAAAATCACCCAAGGGGGAAGGTAAGGATAAACAGAGCAATCCCCTGCTGGTGGATTCCGTGCTTTGGTTTGCTCAGCACCCTGTCAAGCTTTGGTTCACTGCCTGTGCTTTCATTTCTCTCTGGGCCAGAGTCAAAGTGGAGTTGCAGCTCTTGCTTGAGTGTGCCAGCACATCTCCTTGGCCAAGAAGGTTTTCTGTTTCTTAGGATAATTAAAAGAGAATTTCATTCTCTAGAACAGATTCAGGCTGTTTCTGGTAACAGGTGATCAGTACTTGGCACTTACACAGCACACCACAACTTCAAACCACTGAACAGACAGGAGAGGAATAATGGGAGATAAGGAGGACTGAAATGTCTCCAGATTATACAATAATCTATGTAAATACATACAGTCCCACGTGTAACCTATCTTTCTGAAGGAGATTGGATGAAACTTTGAAGTCAGCTGAATGAGTTCTGTTGTGGTGCCTTATGTTCCACCCCCACTTCTTGCACTGATTGTTTGTCAGGACAATTTCTCGATGCTGGAGATAGCCCTACCCATGATGTAACAGAGATGTCAGGGGACAGGATCTGTGTCAGCAGCTACATTCCCTCCAAAAACTTGGGAGGTATTCTGCATTAGGTGACCTGTAAAAACATTACACATGCAGATGAAAAGCTTGAGTAAATTTGTTTTATCAAGCTGTTGCTTGTCTTGGGTAAGCACAAGCTGCACCAGTTTTGCAATCTCAGTTTCATGCTGTACCTCTGGAAAAAAAATAAACCTCCTCTAAAGCTTTACTTGGGAAATACACTGTGACTTGATACACTTACTGCCATATTGTTAAAAACTGACATATTGTTAAAAGCTGATTGTTTTCTGTGGATGCTATTTCCTAAGAATACTTGTGTCCCAGGTTTCTATCTGAACTATTAGAAGTTTCACATGTTTGCATACATGTCTTTTTTATGTGTAGTGGAAATGGTGGAAGCAAAGATCCTGACAGATCAGATTCTGGAGCACAATATTGTTATTTATCATTATTAAATCATTAGGATCCTATTCTAATTGATAAAAGATTCATGTAGAAAGGAGTATATGGGCAGTGTGTTGTCTTCCAGACTTCAGAGTAGAAAGAGGGTTTGATAGGGTTTGTCAGAGCATGCCAGGCTTTTAGATCAGACCTTTTGCCCCATTTTATTTCAGTGTCTGGGTGGCATTTCTGCAAGTGAAGAGCTTGATTGTTCTTTGAAGATACAGCTCTGCACGAGGGTGTGGTGCAGAATATCAGTCCTTTCAGGTGCTTCAGAGACTGTTTAATATTACTCAGTCTGTTCCCCAGCTTCTCAGTGTGCATCGGGTGCAGTGTACCCATTATTCATTCTGGCTAGACAAAGGTTGCTGGCATGGAAAAGAGGGGAAAATGTCAGCACTTTGTCTCTTATGTCACCATGGGGAGTGGCTGGCACCTGCAGCTGTGCCAAAGAACAAGCACTTCCCTCCTGATCAGGATCTTAGATGGCTTGTCCCTTTAGTTTCTCACAGAAGATAATATCTATCCAGTTTTTTTTGCTTCATGCAAAAAGAAGTTCTGCATCACAGAAAAAATCCTCTTAAGGAAAAACATCTGTCCTTCTCATATCCACAATATCTTGTCGGTGCATGAACAACTGGGAAGCTAACCTTCAGAAACACTGAGATTACATTTCCTTTAAGATGCCTAGTTTCAAAAACATCAGGGTCACTGATTCAACTGCTGAGACACATGGATATATGCAAATTGAGAGAGTGGGTTGAAGGAGAGGAGTACTTTCCATGTAAATGGATTTCTGAGGTTTCTTCTCTTAGTTCTCTATTTCTCAGTTTTCTATCATTTTGAAAAAAGTACAGTAACAGCTAGGGTCCAACCTTTCTTCCCCCTTACCCTCACTGACTTTGGATCACAGGCTCTTTAACTGAGCTGGTTTTGAACATTCATTCAACTCTATCCTGTTTTATGTTTGGCATTGACAACTCATCAACTCAGTTCCTCACTTCTATCATCCACGAAACAGCTCTCTGATTTCTTGTGATTGCTAAGACACAGCTGAAAGATCCAAGTTCATAGAAAACATGAGCAGAATATAAAGTAAATGCTCTTCATATATTCATGTCTATTTTAAAGACTTGTGCTACCATCACTATCAAACCATGGGTAGGGAAAATGAATCAGAGCTGATCTTTGACTACAAGTATTGCTGACAGGAGCAACTGCACTAAATCAGCCCAAAGCTCAGTCTAGTGCATCCTCTCTCCAGACCAACAACAGCTACCCAGGGAACACAGTGAAAATGGGCCAAACATAGTGGCACTGCTGCTCTTCCAGCTTTCAGTATTCTGCAGCTCAGACACTTCCTCAGACAGATTATTTTTTTTGTTGCAAGAGCCCTCTTGCATTTTTATTCTATAGCTTTTTCCAAAGTAAAACTGATTCTGCATACATATTCAGCTTACAGTGCATCCTAAAGCAAGAAGATCTGGAGCTTAGCTCTATGCTATTTATATATTTATATTTGCTATTTATATATATATATAGATATATCTATGTTATTTCTATATACCACAATTTGTCAATATCATAAAAGAGACCAAGAGTTTCCAGTCACTCCAGATTCTGGATGCTTTTTTGGGGTGAACTTCAGTTTGCAGTGTCTTTATTCAGGAGAACCTGAATCTGTGCTGCAGGCATGTGCTCACTTTTTAGAAAGGATTCTCAAAAGCACTAGTCACTTCTTCAAGTCTTGGCTTGGGAACTCTTAATTATCCTTCTCCTCAGAGCAAAAAAAGCAGCATCTGTCCTGATGATTAAACTCAAACACCCATTGGTGAGGACAGAGAAATGAAAACCATTGGAGGTGCTTCCTCACAGCCTGGCACAGAAGGCAGCATCACAGAGCTTAGGGAGAGGTATCACAGCTCAGCAGATCAAGCCCCATTTTTTGGGGCTTTGCAACTTTCTGAAATTTCTAAATTGTTTTGTTCACTTCACAGTTAAACATACCCTTTAATAGATGTTTCTTGTTCTATGAGTGTGTCTCTCTTGCTTATGCCCTTCCACTTTGCAGGCAACTCTCAAGGCAGGCAAATGATAACCTGCTCATTTATGCAGTGGAAAGGAAGAACTTTCATTAATGGAAAACACAATCACAGTGCCTTTCACGGATAAATTCAGCTGCAACTTTGAATCCAGTACTCAGAGCAAGTGCATTGTTTCTTAGAGCCCTAGAAGCCACTGCTTAAAAAAAGGAATTAAAAAACCATTAATGTTTCTTTAATCAATAAAGATGCGATGGAGAGGATGGGAGGGGGAAGTGTAGAAAAAGATTTTACACTCTTACCTCTAATTTCAGGGAAGGATGGTTATAAGTTGTTGCCTAAAATACAGAATTATTCCTAAGGCAGAAGTTATAGAGATGGTCCCTCCTACTCAGAACAGCTTCTTGGTGCTCTGTGCATTTTGTTGTTGATTTCATTTATTGAGTTTGGTAAAAAGCCNATTTTGAAGAGAGAACTTCTTGAAGTAGCTGGTGGAGGTGAAGATGCAACCTCCCTGTTAGGCTTAAAACTTTTCCTAGAAACTTCCTGCTGAATTCTGATTCTATCAGGTCAACTGCACAGGAAAGGACATTCCTTTAAAATCATGTGCCAAATCAGTGTCAGACACAGTTTTGGTTATAGGATCCCTCAGTCTGGGACTGTCACAGTATTATTCTTGATTCGCACTTTATGTAGCAAAGTGGCCTTTGCACTTCAGAGGTTCAGCTANAAACCAAAGGCAGGGTCAGCATTGCCATCATTTATGATGTTTGCTAGCAGGCTGACATTTTGTTTATGTTTAGAACAACTNTGAAGACAGATTTTGTTCTTATACCTTTAAAAGCCAAACAGATTTAGAATTGTTGCATCTGATTGTCATTGTTTCAATAAAAGGAGAATCTAAAATGTTTCCTTGGAGCTCGCAATGGAGTGTTTATAAATACAGCAGAGTATTTATAAACCAGACAGCAGTGGAGCATAGCTTGCCTGTTTGCATCTTGTTACATGGTTGCAGTTATGCATCAATATGGAGAGCAAACACAGGCTTAGGCAAAGAAATAAGATAAGAACAAAGCAACACTCCACTATTAATTTAATACTTTGATGTACAGAACACGGTACTGATAAAGCTTTAAAACTGCTTATGCTTAATATACATGAAATTTAGTGATAACTCAGATGGTGATGCATGCATTGCTAGGAACAGACAAGTCTTCTCTTCAAGCAGTGGCATGTGATGAATTCTTTTTTTTTTTTATTGCTTTTAACCATTTTTAGCTTTCTTGGCAATAAATATGAAGGTATTGCAGCAGAATGCTGTAGTAGGACAAATAGACAGCTATGTAGAATATTGCATGTTTTCTGTGCCTAAATGTGCACTCTAGTCAGGAAGCTTAATCTAAATAATCATGTTTTCCATAGTTTAATCTTGAGTTTTAATGTAGCAGAGAAGTCTGTCTCTGGGGTGGGAAGAACCTTCTAGATCATACAGGTTTCAAATGGAAACTTCTTTTTGTTAATTTCTTCCTACTCTTGTCCTAGGATATGGTTCACCATATGTTCTCCATGACATCTTCAACTTATTCTTAGTTGTTTCAGTCAGAATATCTTGTAGAAAATGTATGTTTTCTGTGAGTAACTCCAACAGATCTATCTGCCAATCAATCAGCCCAAGCAAAAGCAAGTGAATATGACCATGACCTTTGCAATGTCATGTGAGGTTGGGGATGGTTCATGTGACCTCTCACAATGGAAAGTTAATTTTCTCTTAAAAAAAAAAGAAATTATGAAAATGCAGTATCCTTTTTACTGATGGTATTTGTTATCTTTCTGTGCTTTCCTTTAGTCCTTACCATTTTCTAACCTTCATATACTCACAGGGTGTTTTCTTTAGAAGCCCTCAAAGGAATGAAAAAAAAAAAATCACAGAAAGTCCTGCTTAGCTTATCTGTAAGCTAAAACTATACACCTTAATCATTATTCTAGTAGTCTCTTCCATCTTCCTGTTTGTTTTTAAAATACTTAAACTGCCTCACAAAACTTTCCTGTCTATTCTTTTAAACATTTTTTCCATACTTTCTCTCCTGGCCCAGTTGCATCCATCAATGACATGATATCCTTTATTACTCAAAGGGATTTTTGTTTTCAGCTGGTATCCTCATTCCAATAGCTTTGCTAGTTCAGTTTTCCTTGTTTCTGCCAGACTTAATAACATGCATTTCATGGGCTGAAGCTTTCCTTTTTTGAAAATGCACCAGAACTTAAAATGTGAAGGGAAATGCAGAAATAAGTGGCATGATACCTTAAAAGAAGGCCTGTGAAGGGCTACATTGTTCTCTTCAGAGGTCATCATGTGCCAGAAAATGTAGAGAGCTGAGCAGTTTCACTTACCTGACAAATGTATTCCAACACTGGGCTGTTTGAGGCAGCACAATAAAATTAGAATAGTAAAACTGTTAAAAATGAAATGCACATCTATTCCTCATTTACAGTCAACTCACCACTGGCAGATGCTAAAATCTCAAGAGAATTTCACAGATCCACAGGACACCTCAGCAGGATTTAGTTTTCTGTTTGAATCTGATTTAGCTGAAAGGTACAGCTAGACAAATAGCCCCCAACTGGCTATTTGTATGAAAAGAATCAAAGACTCAAAGTTTTCCTTATTTCTAAACCAAATTATAATCTATGCTCATCCAGCTCAAAATTCAGCTTTTACAAAAACATCCTAAAGTCTCAAGGGAGATCTAATAATCTACTTGGAATTTAAAAAAAACGGGTGGCTGTCAATCGCTGGCATCGTGCAGAGAGGGAAGAACAAAACTGCAAAAAAGGTGTTGAGTTTAACTAGGGGAGTGTTTAATGAGAGGAAAACAAGTTTCATTAAGTTATGGAGAATACAAATGGTGAGACAAGCTGTGAGGGGCACATTTGGAGTCCTGCATAGTGTAACTGAGGACTAAACTCAACAACTGTTTACATATTTACATATTGTTTGTTTTTTGGTAGAGCCTGTGATGCTTCTGATGTGTGTAAACAGTTAAATTGGCCAAAAGAAGAAAACTGCAAGATATTACAATGCAGCCAGGCAAATAAATGGGGAACACTTGGGTTCTAGTCACAGATCTAGAACCACAACATAGTGGTTCAATTCAATGAAGTATTTATTGACCAATACTTTGTTTGTTGAGAGGGAAAAGAAAAAAAAACCCCAACTATAAGTGAATGGAAACCTAAACCTGGATGACAGTTACCATTTTGAAATGATGCAATAAAAGAATCTTACAAGAGTTGTTAAAATATTTCATTCTAAGCTGGGGTTTTTTAAGCTAAATTCTGATATTTTGGTGGCAACCATAAAGCAGCTAGGGAAGAGGAGTCCTCGAAGGTCCTGCCTCTCTGAAGCCACAGTCAGAGGCCACGTGTCAGGAATTCTGTCTCTTCAAATCCTTCCAAAATTGATCTGATGTAGACAGGCTGTGCTACAGATGAACTCCTCTTTCTGGGGAGTGTCCCCTAAAGACTGGAATATTGAATTTGTTGTGATAGAGTTGTCTCACTTCTCTGCTTTCAGAGTTTTCAGCATGTGTAAATAAATAATTGCATATTCACTGCAGCAAGCCCTGGAAGTCAGCTCTCCTCTAATATCCAAACTATAAAGCTCTTTTTCTTAGGTCTGAAGTGATTTCTATTGCATTGAGTTAGAGTCAAAAAATCAATTAATTTTGTCCTTTAATCAAGACTAATTTATGGATTACTAACATCAGATTTGATGCAACTCAAACGGGGGAAAAAAAACCAAACCCTTCCAGCCCTAATGAAGTACCAGACTACAAGTTGGCATAGTTTCCAGGCATGTGAAGGGATTTTTTAATTCAGATCTGCTTCTAAACCCTCCCCTTTTATTGGCCTCTAGCAAATAAACTGGTGTAGGCAAGTGTGAATGGCATAAGCACCATGTAATACTAGGGGAGTTCATTAGAGTTTGCTGTAACCCCAGTGTTTCTGAGGCTGTTAAATGTTTGCTCAAATACAGATGTAAGGGGAAAAACAAATAGAATTAAATATTGTGCCTGTGTACAATATTTAAATACAAATTCAATATTGTACTTGTACCTGTGGCCCTGAACAACACTGAAATACAAAAAAAAGCAATGGATATTACATCTATTACAAATTGTCAGGTAGTTAAAAAAAATAGGCTAATTGTCCATTCTGTTCAAAAGACTGAACAAAGCCTCAAGCTGACCTCAAGATTTACAAGCTGAAGGAAACAGTTTAGTCACCAAGACCAACAAATTACCAAAATCTCATTCAAAAAGAATGACAGAGCCAAGTTTCCTGAAGCAAACTACCCTGCAGATATTTCACCAGAGTGCCTCTCGCTGCCCCAGTCACATCTCCTGGCACTGCCTCTGGTAACTTAGACATAGCCCTGATTTTGATTTCCATCAAATCAATTCTAAATAAATCAAATGTCAGCTGCTAAATTTTCTGGAAAGTCTGGGATTCAAATGATTTTCTCATTCTTTGTCTAGCTGGAAAAAAATATAGGAGTTTCTCTCTTCATAGCATTAGGTGTGTTCAGATCTTGGCTGCTGGTAAGGACAAGCTGTAACTAAGTAATGACATTTTGCTGCTTGGCCTTGTGCCTGTGCAGAGTATTTCACTGTTCAGTAGCCTGTTGAACTAGGCAAGAAGGGAAAGTGAAAGACTCATTTCCATATTATCTGCACATGCATTGGCACACAACCCTTTGGAGCAATTGCATAATTAGAAAATAGGATGATATGGAAGGGATTATTTTTTTAATATAACATCCTCCTTCAAATATGTTTTGTTCTAAATAGCTATGTGAATATTAAAGTAACAACTTCTCATTCCTAATAGGTTGCCTAGAATAAATAAGTAAAAAAATAAGCCTTGCTAAAGATCTAATTTGGGCCTAGGATGATAATTTATTTATAATGCATTCCTCCTCTCCTCATTGAGTCTCTCTCGGCATCATACAAAGAATTATAAACCATATTAGAACATCATTGAATATGTGCCATAACAGACAAACAAAACAGTAAAACCAGACCTGAGTCACATTGCTAAAGGGTGTTGGAAAGTGTTACAGGTTGCAGCTGCTTGCAGCCTTGAAAACCATTTTTTTCAAGTCCAACTTTCCACCTTTTTTTTTGTTTAAGCAAAATATCCCCATTTTTATTAGATGGCACCCAGTTAATTCTCTGATCAAAGTGTACATGCTGTTCTGCTTCAGCTGGTTTTATTGAACTTAGAAACTCAAGGTTCAAGCAGCAGGTGCCATTATACTGCTGAGCACCTAGCTTTACAATTTCTTCTGGTTTTATCTTGCTAGCAACAAGCTCTCATTGCTGCAAATATGGTACTGCCTCCTCTGTTTCACTTTGGATTTTTATTTCTCCATTATTGGCAAAAGCTGCTGGGTGGGGAGGTGGGAAGAGAGCAGTCTGCTTTTGTGCTGAGCTCTTGAAGCAGTGACACTGTTGGCCTGTGACATTTCCTGCCGTGCATGAAGAGTCTGATTTCAAAGGGCTTTCCTCAGGGTGGATTGACAGGATAACCCTTGTCCTTTAGTCATCTTTTTTTTTTTTTTTGGTGTGCCTAGACTGCCAAATCAGAGATCTCTCCCAAGATCCTAATGGCCACATCAGTTCAGAGGGCAGAGATTCACTGCTTTTTGTGGGGCAGGTGCTCACCCCCAGGGAACTGGATCAAAGCCCTCCAGCCCTTCTGAACAACACCCAGCTGACTGTGGTGCTGCCTGAAGGCATTTCTGCCCCTGAGGCAGAGATGACCCTTCTTGCACCCCTGGGAACTGAAAGGCCTCCAGGAACATTTCCAGTTTGCATCAGGAGAAGGCAGAAAATATTCTTGGGGTGGCAAAGGCCAACGAGCAAGTACTGACACACAAATAAGGGTGGCACCACACAGCAGACGTGCACAGAAGGGCACATCTGTTCTTTTCCTTCTTAAAGCAGATCTGCAGCAAATCTGCCAAATTTGAACCCATCTAGGCAATTTCTGTGTATTCCCTGTGAAATTCTGTGAAATTCCCTGTGTATAAAATCATTGAGACTGGAAAAGACCTCTGAGAGCTTTCACCCCAAACTTTAATGACGGATGTCACAATTGCAAGATGTTAAAAGGTAGAAATTATTTTTATACTTTCAAAAGAAGTCCTTAAAAGATGATCTTTTTGGCTTTCAAATATTAAAAGAGACACTGTATACTTTCTATCCTTTTCTCTTAGAAGAGAGAAAATGTTCTGTTGTGTCAGTTTTGATCAATCAGGTTACATCAAAATTTCATTCTTTTTCAAAGAAAAGTGGTTTTGCCACCTATATTATCCAGCCTTATTTTTCTGCATTATCACTGCTGCCACACCATGTTTTCCTCTTTTATCATTTTTTTGATGAGAGCTCCATCACAAAATCTATACCAGGCTACAGCCACCCTGGTTTCAGCCAGAATTACTTGAGAATGTAGCTTATGCTGAGTTCTCAAACATTTGCTCATCAGGAATGTCTGTTTCACTGACTTGGAGCCTTTCTTTTCCAGGTGTTCATTTTTTTACCAGATTTCACAAAATAAAATTCTAAAAATACCCAACCCATGTTTTCAATTTCAAAATTGCTTTTGTTTAAAAAGTATTTTTCATTGTGTTATGACAGAAAACAGAAGAGCTCATTTGGTAAATAAATTATCTGAAATTAACCCCTTTTGGTATGAAAAATTTCAAGCTTTTGTGTTGTTGCTCAGAACAAATGAAGTCTTGAACTGACTGTTAAAAGTTCACATGGCTCAGAAATTTCCTATTTCAGGTAAGAAAGAGCAGCAAAATATGTGCAATTTGCTTCATATTTTGGGAAATTACAATATGTGGTAGTTCAAATTCAAAATGTTATTTGAAGATCAGATTTTTGGGGTTTTTTTTCCCATGTGGCACTGTAGCAGTCAATCCAATTAAGTCATCCGTGGTGTGTTTCTTGTTACAAAAAAAGCATATTAATTGATTTTTTTCCCCTGTTCCATTTTGAGAAAAAATCAGTTTTCCTAACATTTTAAATCAGTGAGAGCTCAGGAGGGTTGCAGTGCTCTGGTAGCTCTTAATGACACCCATTTGTTTTGCTCTAGTTTTCCAGATCAAGATATTCGCAGGGCAGCAGTCCAACAAATAGAAAATGTGTCAAATGATGAATTGTTGGAATACCTCCCACAGCTGGTCCAGGTAAGGAGGAAATTGATAGCCAAGGAAGTCTTCAGTCCAGATCAATAACTTCATTAAGTACTTTTGATGCTTTCAGGTTGGTTAAGACATTGTAAGAGGAACAAATAAGTCTTGTCAACTGATGCAATGAGTGGATTAAAAACAGGGCTGAGGGAGAGACTGTTTCCAGCTTAGGAGAATGGAATTGTTCTGGCACTCTGATTGGGCTTTTACACATAGCATTTGAAGGCATTTTCAAATAACAAATAAGAATTAAAAGTGCATCTGAACAAGAGAAGTTTTTGCCAGGGATTCATTGAAGTCAAGGAAGGAAATGCTGTTTCCACAAATCACTGGGTTTTTCTTATCACCTATACTGAGAAAACCACTGTCAACACTGAGTTAAGTGGACATTTGGGTGTGCAATTGTCTCTCTAGAGATGTACAGTGCATTTCACTGGAAATTAATGTTTTGCAAGCTATGCCATCACTGCTTCCAAAGCACTTGAATATGGAATGGTGATGGAATAGGTCCTGTGCTGGGGCTGAGCAGGAACTTTTGAAAGCTTTATCCCCTCACTTCGTAACACTGTGCATATGGATGACCCAGTATCCTCACTGCAGAGTTTCTCAGGGGTTCTTTCTGTGTTTGTGATCTCTGCTTATCTAGATAGATATCTCTCTATTAATTTATGAATATATTCATGTAATCCACTTCTGTGAGGCAGCAGAACCTTCACAACATTCACAAACTGCTGTGACCTTTTGCCTTGCACAGCTTCTGTTCTAAAATAAGTTTATTTTCCAAGGCAGATAACCAGATAAAAAATTAAATATAGCAGTGATAGTTTTAAGCTGCATGTTTATATGCATGTTAACACAGAATCAGGGTGGTGTCTGTCTGTCTGTCTTACAGGTGTTAGCTGATCCTTGGGAACTGAAGTTTCTCTGCTCATTGCATTGCCAGAGCAAACTCCATGTGTCTGATTGTTTTGTTCAAACTAAGCACTGGGTGCTTTCTGATTAGTTTTGTTATAAAGGAAAGACACCAAAGCCAGCATAAAATTGATTTTTTTCTATTAAGGTGCTCAAGTTTGAGTGGAGCCTTGAAAGCCCTCTGGTGAAACTCCTGCTGAATCGTTCTCTCCAGAGCATCCAAGTAGCCCATCAGCTTTTCTGGTAAGACCATTTGTCATTTGCTACCCCAGTCATTTTCTGTCAAAGTGAAATTTATCCATGATTCCATTGGTGATAAACCCTCTTTTGGTTTAAAAGCAACAGAAAAGCTAAGTTTTGCTCCTTGGCTTTCAGCAGTGGGTATGGGTAACTTGTATAAAAGAGCCACTTATCTCTGCCTTCATCCTGGGCAGGAGGAAGAGGGGGAAGTTCTGCTCCATTGAATAAGATACCATTTGGTTTTTCAGCTTTTTTTTTTTTTTTTTTTTTTGGCCAAAAATTGCCTTCCCCCAAATTTACAAAACTTGNTGTGTCTGATTGTTTTGTTCAAACTAAGCACTGGGTGCTTTCTGATTAGTTTTGTTATAAAGGAAAGACACCAAAGCCAGCATCAAATTGATTTTTTTCTATTAAGGTGCTCAAGTTTGAGTGGAGTCTTGAAAGCCCTCTGGTGAAACTCCTGCTGAATCGTTCTCTCCAGAGCATCCAAGTAGCCCATCAGCTTTTCTGGTAAGACCATTTGCCATTTGCTACCCCAGTCATTTTCTGTCAAAGTGAAATTTATCCATGATTCCATTGGTGATAAACCCTCTTTTGGTTTAAAACCAACAGAAAAGTTAAGTTCTGGTCCTTGCCTTTCAGCACTGGGTATGGGTAACTTGTATAAACTGGTGTGTTTTCTTTTTTTTATTTTTTTTNAAAAATAGCCTTCCCCAAAATTTACAAGCATTGGTTCACTTTCAAAGGAGGCTGGCTGCTTTTGTGATTTCCCTGACCTCTCCTAAGTTGTCAGAATTCTCATGTGTGTCAAAATGTTTGTCTTACCCATTTTTATATCAGTCTGACTTGTGATGGTAAGAGTTTCCAACAGTTCCTTTTCATGATTATGGAGATGTACCAGGCCTAGCAGAAATTACCATTCACCACCTACCTCCAATATAAGGGGTCCTCTTATTGTATTATTGAATTATTCTGTTTGCTGTGCTGTTACCTCAAGGCTCTCTGAGAAAGAATGTGGTTTTCTGATGTCTCAACATCTGCCCTGTGATCTGAAAATCAAACTCTGGTGTGTTTTCTTTTTTTATTTTTTTTTTCCATCTTTAGTAATGATGGGTGAACTGAGCTTTCATTTACAGTTCAGCTGGTTCAGATCCCTTAAACCAAAGCTTTCCTCCCTGCAAAGGAAAGAAAACAATTTGAAATGTAGTCATTTGGTTGATGAAGTGTGGGATTGGGAAGAGCATAAATAATACTTTCATACCTGCATGGTCTCTGGAAGTGTTAGTGGGGATAAAACAGAATTATTAATGTGTTTGTTTTACTGAAATGAGTAGGATAATGTGCTTAATGAGCATATCTTTCAAATAAAGAGGAACCACATTTAGCAAGCCATTTTTCGACAGTGCCTGAAATACGCCTGAGACAATTTCTACTAATATTAAACTTACTCATACTGTCTATAAAATATCCAGTCTGGAGTTTCAAATATGCCCCCAGAGCTGCTAGTTTTCCTGTAAAATTAGAAATTATATCTAGGGTTCAATGGACAGGAGAACATCATTAGTTTGCCTGTGTTTTCTTTAACTGCTCTCTTCCTCTCAGAAGAAAAATGACTGTCTGCAGCCTTCTTCCTCTTTATTTTCCAGATCAAATCCCTATTTTCCCCAAGGTTTTGCCCAAGCTGTCTAATATTATAAGCTTGGGTAATACAGAGCAGTTATTCCATTCTGAATATATAGGGTTATCCGGCACAGTGCCATGTAAAGTGGCAAAATAAATTTATTTTATACAAAGCTTAATGCATAGGGTAACCACATCCACATCAAGTAGGTTATTTCTCAAGGCTCACTGTGTTCTCTGCCTCTCAGCTGGTAGTAGCCCTGTTCATGCTGGGTGCCTCTTTTATTTCAGTGTTTAGTTCATATGTTTCAAGCTAAACTGAGAACATAAATGTGGCAAACATCTCTTAAAATCTGCTGCTTGTATTCACCATCTATACTTAGGGGTTTTTTGGTTACTCTGCTCCACCATGGTCTTCGGTAGTAAACTGTTTTCTACCTAACATTCCAATTTATGTAATTACTCATATTCCTGCTCCTGTATTTTAAAAGACAGTTTCCCAACCCATAAATTCTATTTACAAAGTTTGCCAGTAATTATGTGGCTTTTATTAATAAAGTCTTAAATAATTAAGGAAGTATTTCCTTCACAAATAGAATTTCAGTCATTATAAAAGTAAGGGAAAGCAGAAGTTTTCCTCCACTTATTTCTAAAGAGACTTTTAAGAGAAGTTCAGTGATTTAATAATGTGGGGAGCACTTGTGTGCGTGTACACTCACATAACTTCTTTTAAGAAATATGATTAGGTTACATTTTATTCTCAAGTGTCACATTCTGTTTCATTACCAAATTAGACATCAAAAAGCAAGGACTGGTACAAAAATACTTTAGCAAAACTTTTTTGTTTATTTTTAATTGTAATGAATGAGTAATGTCATTAAACATTTGTTACTGTAAAACATTTGTTATTGTTTTGTTAACAGTAACAAAATTACTGTTTTCTTAACAGTATTAACAAAAATACTGTTAAATAATACAACAATGTGCACACTGTACCTGCCCAAATTAAACTTGGACTGGAAGGCTAATGTAATATAGAAAACTGCTGAAGTTGTTTCAGAGCCACAGGGGAATATTCAATTTATCTGAACTTCCATGTTTTACAATACTGTTGTAAACTTAGAAATTACTAGAAAAGGTGGTGGCTTTTGACACTATAACTTATTTTAATGACAAATATTATTTATAATAAGATGTCAATTATTTCAAATTGACTCAATTTCCCTGCAGGTCAGAGATAAGCAGCTATCCAACAATGGTGTACCATCTCATCATTTTTTTAATATTAATGTTGGATAGCAAATTGTTAATTTCTTTTCATCAAGCAGTGATAAGTTTGTCTGAAGATATTATTTAAAAATTATGGGGCAGTAACTGGCAAAGGTGGACAGAACAGAGAGAATTTTCATTCTTGGGACATATCTTCAGCTGTTGTCAGTCAGGATAGTTTCAGTCTGTTCTTTGCTTGCAGATTTGTTCCATTAATTCTGCTGTTGAGAATGAGAAGGATCTTACCCCCTGTTTGAATGGTTGGGTTTTTTCTTATCATTTGTATCTTTTCCCTTCTATAAATTCTTGAGGAATCTGGGCCATCTGCATCCATCAGTGTTTTACCTCCTCATTGGTACTGCTGAATGCCCTCCCCTTCCCAAGGAAGCTAAAATTTGCCAGCACAGGAGTCATGTACCACTTAAATCCCATTTTAGTCTTATTTCAGGGCTTCCTAATGTCCATGAGACATGGAGAATTATCCCAATACCTTCCAGACATTCTCTCTGAAGCTAGTCCCACCAGAGTTCCTGGGAGGCAAGAAGGCTGGAGCAAGTTTCCCCATTCCCTGGAGGAATGGTGACAAGTTATTAAACTGGTTTTAGCAAAGCACAAAAAAGTTGCTTGAGGGAAGAGAAACCTGCTGAGCCCTTTTGGGCCCTTCTGCTCGCTGAAATCTGCTGTTTTCTCCTTGCTACTTGGTGTTTCACACACAGGTGGGTTTTTGTCAGCTTTTGTGCTGGAGCTGTAATCCACCTGGCATCCCGCCAGTCGGTTTCCCTCTTGCTTGAGTGTTTTTGGCTTTTAGCTGCTGTCACAGGTGGCAGCTGCAGCGTGGAGCCAGAACAGCTGGCTGGGGCAGCAGGTGGCCAGGAGAATGTCTCACAGATGGCTGCCTTCCACAGGAAGATGGAATAATGGGGGGGAAATACTGTGTCCTCCAGGATCTGTGGGCAGCTGCTCCAAGGTGGTGCTAAGGAACAGGTTCCATCGTCATGGAAGAGTGGGAGTGTTTGTAAATCCTGCTGGAGCATGAGAATCGGGTTTGCTTAGCTCAAGAGAAGAAAAAGTCAGGTGAAAGCCTTGCTGAAGGCAAAATGTCCTTTTGTAGCTTGTCTTCTAAGGCACTTAAACTTTGGGGAACTTTCCCAGTTTTTGGTAATCCTGAGCTAGAGGTTGACTGGCAAGAGAAATGGGAGTTGTCTTCTATCTTTTCCGAATCCACATCTTGTAGAAAAGTAAGAATGTGAGATTAAAAGGAACTTGGTGGAATCCAGCACACTAGAAACAATGTGAATCAGACTATTGATTTCATGGGTAGAACATTTTTTTATATATATATACAGAAAAAGAACTAGAAGAAGCAAAAAGAATGTAACAATGTATAAAAGTTTAAAAAGACTCCAGTTACATTTTCTGCTCTTGGGAGGTTTGTACCTCAACACCTTCTTCTCCAAAATCATTACCACTGTTTCATTCAGAACTCCAGCACTGGAACAATTGCTTCATATTTTCTGAAAGGAAATATATCTTTAACTGCCAAAACTGGTCTATGTTATCCCTAATTTCCTTAAAATGTTCAAAAGAAGGAATAAATCAAGCAGATACTAATTTGTCCAGCACTCTTAATTATCTGAACATTAAACAGATGACCATCCTCCAGATCTTTCTCTTCCTGCATTATCATATCCTTCTCTGGCAGTCAGAAGTTATCAAGTCTGTTAATTATGAAATGAACTTCCTAAATAGCTCTGTAGAGCAGGCTGAAAGCCCCAGCCCATTAAAATGACATGAATGTAAATACAAAAGATGCCTGTTCTTGTTTTTGCATTAATTTGATCCTCCTTACTGAGCAGAATTAAAAAAAAAAACTTTTAATCATATGTGTAACTTTGAACCTGTGTAGGAATAGCCAGTCCAAGCCTATTTTTGATTCAGCTAGGTGGTGCTTGTGAATTTCATTGGAATTCAGAGTACTTGATGTGATTGTTATGTTTTGGACTGCAGAGAACTCAACCACAGATCACACCTTGGCGTTCTAGCTCTGAAATCATAATTCTTGTTTTTGTAACACCGATCATTTGGAGACCTTTTTTTTCTCTAGTTACTTCTGGGTCTAGTAAATAACACCATTAGAGCATTATTTGTGTGAGATAATGACTCGGCCAACTTCTCTGCTGAGTGCTTCATTATTAGCTGTGTGGGCCTTGGGTTATTGCCTTGTACAACAGACAGATAATTATTTTGTTTCCTAATTTACAGACTTTCCATTTCCTCGGACTCCAGTTTTAGAAAAAGATGATATCAAATGAAATAGATTGTTGTGAAGCGGTAACAACTGTTGGGTTTGGCCTTTAGTAGTCACAGACTTAGTGAGAAAACTGTATATTTAAATCAACAAAACCATATCTTGCATTTAATTAAACACATTTTAGAAAAATAACTTAGTATTTTAGAGTCACTTTTTGCTGTCTCTAAAGACAGAAGAGTGAACTGGCTTTGACCTCAGCTGGAATTGCTAAAGGGAGGTACTAGCTGGAGGACTAGAGGACTGTGTGGCAAAACCCTATTTTAAACTTTCAAAATTCTAACAAAAAGGAAAATGAAAATAAATTCCAAATAATTAAAAAATCAAATTGAAAACACAACTGGGAAAGGTTAACAAAGAATCTATGTATGGCATTTTAACATTTAAAATATAAAGAGAGAGTTAGTTTTTCCACACTGTTAAAAATTACAGCTTTTTAAAAAAGAAATCTGTTTAAAAATTAATAAAGCACAAAGTTATGCCTTTTTGTAATTTAGTGAGTATGAGAAAATTTGGTGAGTCACTGACAAAGGTCATAAATAACATAGTTGTGCGTGTGTCTGTTTTTAATTATTTTAATGATTCTTAGTAGAGTAAATGTGTTCCTGAATGTTGAGAAATCTGGGAATGCTGGGTGTTTTCCCAAATCCTGTGCAAGCACAGAAGGGAAGAGGTGAGGTGCCCTGGTGATCATATATCAGTGTGAGCATGGAGTGAAGCATCATTAGTTTTATTGGTGCAGGCAAATATTCAGCAGCACTAAATAAGTTACTGAACACAGAGATAACTCTGTGTGTCCCACCTTTGGAACAAAGGAAATTCCATACCAAAATTCATATTCAAGGAGGATTAACATGCTCAAGTGAAGCATAAAAAGTCTGTAAATGCCAGTTATTAGTGCATGTTACTGTAATGAATAAGCACACCACAAGTGAACCTACTTAGAACTGCAAAGATAAACTGGAAAAGGGGACAGAGTTCTGAAAACCTTGAATTCTTTTAGCTGCTTCATGATTTATAAGGTAGGACTAAGGAAAAAGTTTTTCAGTACATTGTTTTTCCAAACACGGCCTGTCTGGTTTATTTTGCATTTGGCTCCTTTTGCAGTTAAAAATTCTGGAGCTGACAAATCTGGTTTTTCAGCTATGCCAGCAAACTCCCCACGAGCTTCAAGTTATATCAGTCCTAACCCCTGCAGTAATGCAGCTGAACATGCAAGATGGGTTTGCCTCTTGGATCTGCCCTGCAGGAAGGATTGCACAGAGCCTTGTGGTGCTCTCAGGTCTCTGATGCTGGGGTGTGATGGGCTGCAGTGACCCCCTGAGCAGTTCTGGGGGAGCAGAGAGGGACCCAGAGCAGGGTTCTGTGCAGGTGTCACATACAGCTCTCACCTGTGCCTTCCTTCTTTATCTTCCCATTAAAAATGTTTTATTGTTGCCTCTTTCAAAAACAAAATGGGGAGCCAAAATTTTTCCTGTTGGATACCACATGGAATCTTTGCTTGTCCCACAGGGATGTTTGGGGATGTAAACCAGAGTAGTAATGTAGTAATAAAATTTTTGAGAAAACGTTCATCTAACTCTGTCACTTCACATGGGTAATTTTCAGTCATGGAGTTGAAGGATATGGAATTATTTTGATTTTTTGTATAGTGTGAAAGGCTACAGAAAAAGATGCCTGAATCTAATCCTAGAAGCAGTTTCTTTAAAATTCGTAAATTTTCTTTAGGCTAGGCTGATACTGAGTGGCCAACCTCAATGATCTGAGATGTCCAAATCATAAATAACAGTAGCTGCAATTTAGGGATGATACAAATTTCCCAAAGCAGATTGTAATGATTTTGGAGAGACAAAGGCTCAGTTGGAGAGAGAACAGCATGGAGAGAATCTCCTGTGACTCTCAGCTGAGCAACTGGTGGTGTGTTTCACTGGTGAAATGCTGCCTCTGCAGCACAGGTGCTCCTGATTCTCAGTGCTCAGGTGAAATAAAGGGAGAAGATGCCTCACCACAATTTTTTCAGATGTAGTATCTAAAAAAAAAAATTAATTTAGTTGCATTTCATGATTTCACTTTCAGGTTTTATATTTTGGGAATATTTGGGAAAAAAAACCAATTACATTTCTTTCCTTTGTTTGAAACTTTTGTTTTGCTAGAAATGGAAATTATTGTAGTCAAAATGAGTCTGCAGATGTTTCAAAATTACATCACATCATGTAAAACATTTTATAAGTCTTTCTCTATTAGAGGTCTTTTTCTCTTTCCAGCTTAGCAAGTTTTGTGTTTTAACTATAGCTGTTTGAACCAATTTTTGACAAAATTTGTCTTGAGCTACCTCAGAGCATTGTTACCAATCCGTTTTTCTTGGAACACAAAGTTTTTTGGCTCATGACTTGGATAAATGTAGTTCAGGCCCTGATTTCCTTGGACTGATGTGTTTGGAGTACTCATTTATAGTTAGGCTGTTGATCCCAGCCTAGTCTGACAGGCTGGAGTTTTGTAAATCATTCCTGTTTCTCAACACTGGCAGTGAGAACTTCAAGGAAAAGTATGAATAAACAGAGGCTTCAAGTGGACACAGGATATCCAGTGTAATGAGTTATTGGTAGGCTTAGTGTTGCTGTCAGTTGTGTGTTTTCTGTGGTTGATATTTCTAGGTTTAGTCATCACTCTCCACCAGCATGAAAACTGGGCCTTGGAGCTTTGCCTAAATAACTGAAACATTAGAAGAAATAGAATCATGAATTAGACATTGTTGAATATATTACATCAGTGCATGATTTAGCAGAAAATTACTTTGTAATTTTTCTTCGATGTTGGGTAATTTTTCTTAGAAAAGAATTCCCTAATGTAAACCCAAATATAATTATTAACACATTTTTAAATAAATAAATAAATAAACTAGAATAAAAGGTAATATTTCTGGGAAGGAGACAGCAAAGATTAATAAAAGGTCCTGTCAGGATAACAGTGCAGAATTAGTATAATTCAGTATTTTTTGGTGTTTCCAGATGATGACCATTTCAAGATTAAACTCATAAAGGCCTTGCTGTTTGAAAATATTTCCCTGAATATTAATTGCTCTCAGAATGCTCACCCATAATCAATGGTATATTAGCCTGTAATCAGAATTATATCATTTGGATGGTGACCAAATTAAAAACCATTTGAGAGAGGACAGAAAGAGCTGTCAGATGAGTTGTCTCTGCTTGGCTCTGTGATGTTGTAATAACCTCCTTTTAAGCAAGAGAATCATCCAAGGGACCATTGTCTCACATTGTCTCCTTCAGTGTTTTCTTGACAAAGAGCCCACCTGGCTGGAACTGATGTATTTTGGACCCTGGAATTAAACAAAAGAGAGTGACCAGATTCCTTCCAAATCTAAAGCTTATAAAATTCTTCCCAGTGGGTCACACAAGCCATAGGCATCTCTGTCAAAAGGAAGACAGCTGAATTGTCCTTTAGCTTTCTCTGTAGTGTCTGTCAAATACACAGGATACTATTTGCTAAAGTTCAGCACTTAATTTTTTGTTTCAAAAAGAAAAATCAGGCTACAAGAACTGAATTTTGCCTCTGAAAGGCCTTTATTCCTGTCAGAGATAAGTTATCACAATATTGCATCAATGGTGGGTGGCTGACAGAGTAATGTAAAGCAGCAGGGAATTTTTCACTGACTTTTTTAAAAAATGTTCATCAGAATCAAAGCTTTTCGGAGAAACATGGAGCTTAGGTGGAAACATTCAGATGGCATGCCAAAAAGTCCTAATTCTCCTGCTGGTCACTGGAGGTGGGAAAGCAGAGACTTGTGGCTGAGGTAACCCAGTGAGTGGCACATTGAGCTGTTTTTTGAATGATTTATCCTCCCCTCTCCGTTGTTATAAATTGTTCCATCCATTCTAAATCAAGTCACCAGCATGCTTCCAACTCAGCTGAGAGGAGGGGCAATGCATATTTTAAGAGAATCCCTAATGCAAAGTTTGTTATTTCAGGTACGTCTCCCTCTCTTGGTGTTCATTTGAGTTGCTCAATCCCAACCCATGAGCAGGTTGTCTTATTTCTTACACCATCTTTTAGGCATAGTAATTTCTGAAATACCATTGGTGTCTCACCTCTGCAGTGTGTTGCCTGGCTGTTACTTGAAGGGAAAACCTCATGTTAAGGAAAAAAAAATTAAAAATAAGTTTAAAAACAATGTTATGAAGTGGAAGGTGGGTTTTAAGTGGCATAAACTGCTGGCAGCATATATATAGGAAATTATTTGTTTGTAAATTTGATCAAAGCCTCAGTGTTGGAGTAGCAATTGTTTTTCATTTGTCTATCTTTCAAAGAGCTAGTACAAATTTCCTCCACTGAAAATTTTAAATGGTGAATACAAATTTGTTCATACTCATTCCTTTTTTTCTGCTCGGGATTTTTTGTGGCTCAGGATTTGGTGGGCAGTAGAAAAATAACATTCTGGCTGAGTGCTTGCTGGCTCAGATGTTGTTACAAACTGTGAAAACACAGCACAGTGGAGCAGCTCTAGAGTGGTGAGGATTCTGCTGTGTGAATAAACAGATGTGGAAATATAACCAATATCTTTGGTCAGTATTAGAGGTAGAATAGCTATTGTAATAATATAACATAGTAATAAAAGTTATTAAGTGTTTACTTGAATAGAGAAACAGTGGCACATACACAGATGGATGATCCTTTCAAATCAGCACCCTCCCTCTTCCACAAAATGAGATTTCCTTCCTTATCTAATAAGGGCTTTGTAGAGTTCAAATCCTTAGACATAAAGGGTGACTCTTAAGTATTTCAGTGGAAACAGCAAAGCCACCTTCAACATATCTCTCAATAAAATCCTGTTTTATGCTTCTTACACTTGATTTTTCTAGCTTGTGTAGCAAGGCTTATATCCAAGTAGATTAAAAAAAATATATTTTTTTCCCCTTACATAAGTGCTCAGTTTTCATGTTCAGCCTCCCCCAGCGATTGTTCACAGTCTGTCATCCAGTGAAATTAAAATAACTCTTCCCCCAAAGGCCTCCTTCCACTTCATTCCCAAGATTCTTCCAGATTCCCTTGGAAGTGGGTGGAGGATGTAATGTGCAAAGTAGCATGGTTCTGGCAGTGGAAAGGGCTGAAACTGGGAATTCCCTCCACCTGCTCTGAAAACTCTTCTGTCTATTCTGATCCCTAAGATTCTGATTCAAGATCCCAAATCTTCTCCCAGAAACAGAAGCCTGAGCAGTGTTCACTGGTTTGGGAAAGGAGGGAATTGCCACAACGTTCCCAGCATTTGCACTGAAGTGTGGCTCTCATTGAAGCGACACAAAATGTACGTTACAAATAAAATAAAAATAAGCAGGCAAAGGAGCAAAGAGGGATCACTGAGGGAATAAAGGATAGCAAGCAAAATAGTTTTATAGGAGGAAGGATGCAGAAAAGCAAGAGGAGAGCAGACATAAGTAGTATTGTAAGTGGCATAGATCTGCTGTGTTCTGATGATACTTTTGACCAGCAGTTGAGTTTAGATTCAGGTGACTTCCCAAGAGAACTGGGAGATCTAGAATGAGTTCCATTAAAAAGCATTATTCCCAAGTATAACCTGTGCTGCTACTCTACCCTTCCTGTATAGTGTAATTTTGATTTTTAAATTGCTATATGTTCCCTTGAAGAGCCTTGTGCCTGGAAATGTAACCTCTCTGTGCTTCTGTCTCAGTCCAAGTTACTGATTCTAGAAAACAAACAGACATCAAGGCTCCTTTTGGAAAAACCCCCAGAGGCTCATGCTTGATTGCTTCCCACAAATCCTGAGGCCAACTGAACTTTGTCTGACATAACTTCTCTGAGAACCTGAAGGGCTAGGAGCCAAAGAGTGGTAAATTGTCAGCTGTTCCTTCAGAGGATGCAGCCCTCACATTTCGTGCACTGCAAACTCATAGGAGAATTTTGTCCAGGCAGTGCCACAGGCAAATCCAATCTCTGCTATTTTATACACAAGGGTAGTTCTGACAGACATGGTCTAGCCGGTGTAAAGAGTAGTGTGGGTTCTTTGTTCCTCCCCTAAAATTAATCTATATCACAGTATTTTGAAATATTTGCTGTTCCTGTGACAGCTGGGCCTTGGCTTGAAGTGCTTGCCAGAAATTGCCCTCCAGTTTCCATGGCTGATGGGACAGAGCAGAGCGACACTTGGAACATAAGAGTGACAGAACTTAGGAAAGCACCTCTTGGCACACACATTGAGGATGTTATGAGTTATGTTTCCTAAATAACCAGTCCTGTGGTGGGTGCCATCTCCTGGGTGGAGACTTTGACCAGTAACTTTCTGTAGGGTTGCACACAAGTCATGTTCAGCTGAGACAGTGTCACGGTGAAACCCACAGGATATGGGATTTTTACATTGCAGTAAGAGCAAATAGCACAGAAGTAGGGATGTGCTCTTTCTTCTGTAGCATCTGAAGAAACCAAGCCTGAAGGCAAGCTGAACAAACCCAAAGTTATTTAGAAGGAAAAAAAAAAGTAGCTAGAGGGGTTGAGTTCAACACTGCTTAAATGGAGAGTTTTTTCTTTTGTTCATTTGTTAAAGTCCTTTACAAATATATAATGGAAAATATGAAGAAAAAAAATGTTACAATAAACACCTTTAAGAGAAATTACCTGATTATTCCATTCTGCCCACATCACCAGACACATGCTTGCATATAAAGTTTCTGCAGGTAGGCAGAAAACATAACATTCAATGATGATATTATTTGAAAGGCAGCTTTATAAAAAGCCATAAGTTACTAGTGACAGCAAATGCTCTTAGAATAAGAAACCAGTAGTTTTCAATTAGTGTTAGATGAGAAATTATGTTATGTCAGTTGATATTAAATCAGTATGAATGTCTGGATTAGTACAAAATTATCTGATGTTTCGAAAAAATATTTAATTTACTGAATTGATATTAATCAGGCTCATTAGCTTTAGTGTGGCAGCTGCCATCTTGGCTAATGAAGAAGGGACTGAACAGGGATTTCCACAGTCAAATTCATTGCCTTGGATTAACTGAAAGAACAGTCCCTCATCATGAGTGCTGCAAGACTTTATAAATTTTTAACTGAAGGAAGACTTTGTTTGTACTTCAGCAAGGGAAGTGGGGTTCTGTCTGGGAAAAAAGGCTCTGCCACTTGCAATAATTATCCTGTGAGCACTGGACATGGAGAAGGTCAAACAAGTAAACAAGACTTCACCATTTCTGTAGCATTTCCTTTGTTGAGTGTGGTATGAAAAGTCAGTATTTATTCTTCTACTTAACCTGCTCCACAGTGTCGTTCATTGGGTGTGATGATTCCTATCAGGAGAAGCACTTTAATTTATTTAAAATTTTCTAATAAGCACCAGCTTTTGAGTGACTCACACAGCCCTCAGATCCCATGTATGTGCTTTTGTGGACAGGGCAGTTTGTCAAAGTGTTTTGTGGATGCCACGGTGGAAAATATTCCTGAGCTGTCAGGGCTTTGCTGTGTGTGTCACTCAGAAGGAAACTGCTTGGTCATGGCATGAAAATGGAGCTTCATTCAAAGGATGCCCCATTTTAAATCTTTTTTCCATCAATTCACAGCTGACACATGCTGTCTTCAGCTGTTGCCCAGCTTTGTTATTAGGAGTTTTCAGACCAGCAATTTAAAGGTGATTCAAACAATGATTTGCCTGGCTCACCCATGGCTGCCACCCCATGTGTATTGCCGGTAGGGAAAACATGATACTTGCCCATATTATTTTTTTGGCATGCACAGATTTTTGATCTGTCAGCAGAGCACAAATTTTGACAAAATGTGGCTGATTCACGGATATTCACAGAGCACAGATAGGTGGGAGTGGAGAGGAAAGATGGGAGCTCTGCATCTCAGTCCCCCATCCAGCTGCATCCTCACATGGGCTGAGCACAAGGACAGTGCTGTGAGGGTGAGAAAGATGCCAACAGCAGAGCCAGGGAGCTTCAAAGTCCCAGGAGCATCCTGTGTCAGATGGCTGATCTATATTTATTCTGCCAATGGAGAGCTTGCTCCACTCTTTACCTGACTCAGGACATATGGAAATATGACATCTGCTTGCTGCAGTAATACTTCCCCAAATGTGATTGTGAATCTTGGAACCACACCTGGACTTTTTATCACAGCAACTGAATCTTAATTCTGTTTTCTTATGAGCAAAAAATATGCCTGGGGCTGTTATTTTCTCCGGTATGATTGAAAGATGCTGGCGAGATGGGTTCCCACATGGGAAGGAGGTGGCAATGTTATTAAAAAGACCTATTTGCCATGGCATTTACCTCTGGCATAAGAGCAGCTTAGAAATAAACACAGCATTCTGTGGAGAGCCTCTGAGAAATAAATCTCTCCTCTTTTGACAAAGAAAACAGAAGCGCAGAGAAATAAAATAATTTTGCCAAGGTTACCTATCAAGTAAAATTCAGGATTGATTTTCAATCTTATATCTGCCTTAAATTCTTCTGACATGAAAATCTATGGATTTTAACCCAAGGTTAAAATTCAGTTTGATCTGAAGAGGTTGATGTAGGATTTCCTTGGTAAAAGCTTAAGAAGCAACACCTTCTTGCTTAGTGGTTCATTAAAAGGGATTTTACTTTATTCAGAAGTTTATTCAGATCTGGTCCCACAGCCTCAGCAGAGCTGAGATGGACTTTTAAACCTAGATGAAACTCTGTGTCTACTCCCAGCAATGAAAGAGCAACCAAGGTGTCTGAAGTGAGATTAATTTCAGCAAGCCTCTGCAAACCAAGCCAACCCAATTTCATGTAGGTCTCTGCCTCATTTTCCTACTGTGCCTGCCCTCCAGCTCTTCTGTTTTCCATGGTAACTAGGCCAGCTGTCGACTAGGAAAATACCCTGGGGCCATCTAAAAAAGAAAGCTTTTCTCTTACTAATATCTTACAGCAAGCTTTCCTTGGTACATGGGCTTAACTTCAAATTCCCACTTCTCTATTTACAAAGCCAATATTTGGTGGCTATAAAGCAGTGAAATGGAAGGAAAATCAGAACCAGAGCAGTATTTAAAAAGGAGAAATCGAAAGTTATTTCCATCTCTGCTCTGCTCTCCTACCTTTGCAAGATATACTATTGCTATGTATAACATGGAGCAAAAAAAGTTAATGGAGGCCAAGAAAAGAGGAAGAAAAATAAAACCAGAGAGGAAGAAATAAAACACACCTAGAAAAGGTATGACGATAAAATATTCTTTTTTACCTTGTAAATGCTTGTTCTTCTTTCCTGTCACCATCTTTCATGGTGTCCTCTATTTGAATTAAATTAAAACATGGCAGCTATCATCTTATTTGAAAAAGATTGCAGAGTAGCCTTATGCATAAGGAGAGCTGTAGTGTTAAGAGATTTCTCCTTTAAAGGAGTCAGAACCATGAAAAGATGACAAAGTGTGATTTGGACTCTAAAGACTCCCCCACTGAAAACTCTGATTTTCTCTCTCCTACTCCCTGAAAACAAACAAGTTGTTTTTGAAGCGTAAGGGGCCACACATTCTCATGGTGCCCCTTTGAAAGTTGTCTCCAGTCACTCTATTGACAAAGTCACCCAGGTACAGAGCTCACAGAGCACTGTGATCCCACGGTCTGATCCGTGTATCCTTTGCTGTTGTGAGCACTGAGCTGCCACACAGCAAATTGACACAAAAAGGAGGTTTGACATCTTGCAGAAAGCACACTCTGTCAGACATGAGAGGTCTTGTAATTGCACTGAGGTGCCAGGATTGCTGAAACACCTACAGCAGTACCTGCTGAGGCTCATTTTTCCTCCCTGTTCCTGTTAGGCACTGATTTGAATAAAGTTCCCTTTGATGGATATTGGGAAAATAAGATAAGCTGGTCTGCTAGCTACAGCAGTGATGAAAGTAAAGATCCAGGAGACAGACATGTCAGGAAATAATGTGGAATCAGTTCTTGTTGTGTCTGTACTACCTGTGCTTAAAACACAGTGGACCTACAGACAGGTTCTTCTACAGAGGTAGAAGTGATGCTGCCTTAAAAGAAACATTAACTCCCTGTGTGTTTGAAACATATCAGATCTCACACATCCTTCTGCTGCTGTTGACATCTGAGCACCTTTTCTCTAAAACTCTGAGACTCTACTTGAAAGAGAACAGCTTTGAATGTAGACATTGTTCAGCAAAGCAAATTCTTGTAACTGAATGCAGAGCAAACAGGAAAATTAACAGCTCTGCAGAGCAAGTTCTTTTAAATGTCATAATATTTGAAAAACAATCTCAGTGTCTTATCCTATTTCCCCACCCCCCCAAACCAAACTCTTCCTTTCCGGTGCCCAGAGTCATAAAAAAAAGTAATCTGAAAACTCTGGGATTATAAAGCAAAGATCTGGCTCAGAATGTATGAATAAAATCTGGAACTGCTCCTGTTATGAGCAGCCTTCATGACCTTGTAGAAAGACAATTTCAGTTTTCTCCCTGAAGCTATTTCTGTGTTAGTATATTAATGTCATGGTTTAACCCCAGATGTCACGCAAGCCCTACACAGCCACTGACTCACTGTCCCCTGCAGTGGGGTGGGACAGAGAATTAGAAAAGTGAGAAAATTTATGGACTGAGATAAGGACATTAGAACAGGTAGAGCAAAAGCTGGAGCACATGAGCAACATGGAACCAGGAATTCATTCATCACATCCCATGGGCAGGCAGGAGTTCAGTCACCCACAGGAGAGCAGGGACATCACACATTGGTGACTTGAGAGGACAAACACCATCACCCCAAATTTTCCCCCTTCCTCCTTCTTCCCCATCTTTGTTTGCTGAGCACGATGAATTTGGTCTGGTACATCCCTTTGGTCGGTTGGGAACAGCTGTCCTGGCACCCCCAGCTTTTTGTTCCAGCTTTTTTGCACCCCCAGCCCACTCATTTGTGGGTTGGGGTGAGTAGAAAACACTTGGCTCTTCAAACACTGCTCAACAATAACTAAAACATCTGAATTATCAACTGGTTCCAGCATAAATTCAAAACACAGCCTCATACCAGCTACTGGGAAGAAAATAAGATCTACCCCAGATAAAACCAGCACAACTAAAGAAATTTAAAAAAAAAAAAAAAAAAACCAAACAACTTTCCCAAAACACTC
>WEZZ01013953.1:65270-80818 GCA_013400585.1 Chloropsis cyanopogon
AAACAAAAAAATTAAAAAAAAAAAAAAAAAAAAACCTAACAAAGTTCCCAAAGTACTGTGGTGTAACTCATGTAATTCTGCATTTTTGTGTACATTTGGTTTGCCCAGTGCATGCAGAACCATTCAGAATTAGTTCTGTGTCTTACATTGTTTGATAGTGTCATGAGGGATTTTTTTTTTGTTCAGCTGTGAATCTAATGGGAACCACAGATGCTATCCAAAGCCATTTTGACAGACACAAACTACCCAAACAATAGGCAGTTGAAAAACATTTTCGGTTTCTCCTCAGTGTATTGCTGTGATAACTGTGGCCTAAATTCAGAAACAGTACAAAGCTTTGCAAGTCCATTGGCTCTCATGGACTGCTCCAATCTGAATTAATTTTGCATTTTATTTATAAAGTTTGAAAGTAGAGTAGCTTAGTCACCTCCTGTATTCAATTAATTGCTGGCCTGTTGGACAGCATCCCAAGAAAGGCATTGGGTCTGTCTATTTTGGTGGTGATTATCCCATCTAATCCCATTCCCTGCTAGCTCCCAGTGCAGTCACCCACTGGGAAGAACACAACAATTTCTGTTATGCCTGGAATGAATGGTGCATTTCAGTTCCTGGGCATGAATTTACTCCAAACTCTCCCAGTGACAGATTGTTGGACAATTTCAGGCTTGCTGATGCTGGTGTAAGATACAGCATGAAATTCTGACAACAATACAAGTCATTTGTTCTGAGGAGAAAATCTGCACTTTTGGGAAAAGCGCAGACGGGGCCGTACTCGGTCACGTGAAGAAGGAACTGGCAAAGATGGAACCAGACTTTTCAAAATGAATGCCAGACTTTAATGCCAAGTTTCTCGTTGAATGGAAAATAATCCTGTCCAATTGATAATGTTCATGAAGAGTTTGAATGCAATACCTTTGTTAAACAATATTCTTTTCTTTTCCTATTTCCAAACGTGGTTTTTGGAGAGGAGATTGAACCACTCTCTTTAAAGAGGCAGTGGTGGTACTTCTTTCATTAATATTCAAGACAAGTCAGACCTACACTTGCAAGTCTGAGCTTAAGTCACCCTCAGTATTTAATAACACTTCAGGGTGAAGGCTTTTCAATTCTGTAGCTTTGGATTGATGTTTTATTAGGGTGGGATCTTTGGTGGACCCTGCTCAGAGATTCTGAAGTTATCTAAGGTCAGTACTGCTGAACACAGATGCATTTTGAAACTCCCTCTGTTCTGCTGGAGGTTTTTCTATTGTTGTTGTTGTTTGTGATCATGTGCTAGTAAATTTCTGCTTTCAGATCCTATGCAATGAAGAGGAGCAGACTAGAAAAATACACACTTTGCTAACAATTATATTTTCAATTTTTTTTTTTCCAACTGGAGCAGAAAGAGACAGACACTATTAGCACTGCTTTTTACTGGATGATTCTTGTAGCACTTATATTGATGTTACCGTATCCATTCAACAAATTGGAGAAGACCTTATGGGGGTGATTATTTCTTGCTTAAACCTTAGACCAAGCAGCATCTATCTCTGGTAGTGATAGTGGTACCTGTGCACCATTATACTTTCAATTAATTCTTGATACAGTTCATTTTCAAGGTTCATTTCATTTCTGTTTCACTTTCAAGCTCTTTCTCCTCCAGACAAGACCAGTTCTATCTGGGGTTCATTTTCTTAATGCAAAGTGTGTGCAGCTGACTATATTACATATCAAATAAAACATTTTTCTCCTAGGCAACCTCAGCAGGTTTTGGCACCTTCCCTGCATAGAGTAGCATAGCCTTTGTTTTCACTGATCTGGTAATTTTTTTGTGAGTCAGCAGGACATGCATTCCACAGTTCAGGCATTCAGTGGGAGTGGGAGGGGCTGCCTTGATCGAATCTACTGAATCAAGTGATTTGTCTGAATGCAAATTCTGTTGTCTTGTTCATAAAGAACTTGAGAGGTTAGAAAATAATGGCAGTGTTGTGTTTCTCAAGCCTAACCCCCGTACTTTATATGTCTGTTGTCAAAGGGAGATCGTGGTAGACTTCTGTTCTATGCTATTAAAATAAACAGTCAGAAAAACAAAAGCAAATTAATCATGTGGTATGTTAAAACTAAATTTCACTTTAAGCAAAGCGATTTTCTGTTCAAGGGTAATGCTTTGAAAAATGAGTCTATAAAAGCAGCTCTGTTTTATGAGAGCAGCATGTGGAACTGGCTGCAGGTTTCTCATGTGAGAGGACTGAAGAGCCAAAAGTGGACAGGTGCTTCAGGCAACTGAACAGCTGCTGTTTCTTCATCTTGGAGAATTATTGGTTACAAAGATTCAGAGAAAATGTACCACACTTCGCCCAGTCTACTCAAGAAACCTAAACTTTCATTCTCTCCTTGTTCTAGAATAGAAATAAAGATGAAAGATCAGCAGATGAAGCAGAGCTCTGCCTTTTCTGCCCCTCCCTTTCTGCTGGCTTTGTACTCGGTCAAAAAAAGGGATAGCAAAAGTTCAGTCTTCATCCTTCCAGCCCAGTTGATGTCCTTGCTTCGTGTTCCTGTAAATCTGTGGAAAATGCTTGATACTCCGGTCACTTGGGACAATTGCAACGTCTCTTCCATCCTTCTCATACAGTAACTTCTGCCTAATTGACTTTGCTCCCCATTTTCCTCAGCAGAGATTGTATTGCTCTCAACATGCCAGGTATTTTGTGCTTCTCACCTGTTTGTTTTTACATCTTCATTTTGTTGAATGCAATGCCCCAATAGGCCTGCCCACAATGGTGCTGTTGTTTCTGTGTTTCTGTTTCCCTTTCTTTGATTTGTAGTACGTAAATCACACTTTTCTAGAGTTTGGAACTGGTTGTCCAGTGTAGTATTGGGGAGATAAAAGTTAAAAAAGCAATGAGAGATTTTACTTGCAACTGAGTAATTAATTAACATCCTCATGACCTGTCACAGGGTAGATGGAGTTCTTAATCTTCAGCTGTGCATTTTTGTCATCTCTGTCATCCCTGTATCTGTGGGGAACTTGCACTGAGACTTAAGGAGCTGCAAAGCCTGAGTGAAGTCCTGCAGGCGAGCTAGCCCTGTTACTTATTCTCCTGTTAAAGAATGCAAACAGTAAAATGTTTTCTTTGAGGAGCAGAAAATGAAAACAGTTAAAAGCTTCAGGCTTGTGCCACGGCTCCATGGCACAATAAAGCACAAAGGACAGATTAGGAGTTTTGAAGGATGTCTAAGGATAATCAAGACAGATGGCAATTTCAGACACAGAAGCTGTACAGTGGTGGAGAAGTGGTTTTGTGTGCTAATCTTTGACACAAAGGGCTGCAGAGAATAATTTTAAAGCAATTATCGCCATAATGAGCAGCAGTCTCGTACCACTGTTTTCTTCTTCTGTGATTTGTCCTGCCCCCAACTTAGCAAAACAGAAAAAAATCATGAAATGCACCTTCAGAACAACGTACCTTCTTGGTCAGGTTTACCAAAGATTGACCAACAACAGAAGGTACCTCAGCACTCACCTTACAATAAGGCACTTTGTTTTCATGGTGTGTCTCTGAATTCAAAAAACCTTCTGCAGAGTGTACAGAGCGTTTTCTAGTGGGCACCACTTTTGTGTAATAAATCCCAGAAAAGCACTTGGAAACAAATTAACCAGGGTCACTATCCTGGTTAATATCTAAATGGTTAATATTGTGTCTAATAACCCAGTCAAACTGCCCTGCTCCTTTGTAACAGGTAGGTGCTAAACCTGCACTAAGGAACTGCAAATCCTGACCTTTTCTTCTTGGGGTTGGGGTGGTTTTTTGGTACAAAGTGGTTTGACAGACTACCTGTGAGCTAATCTGTCCTGTCAGGCATCGCTGTCCCGTTCACCCTGCTCCCCTTTCTGAAGGAGACAAGGAACAGATGTTCAAGCAGCGGAGTTGTCTGAGCCACCTCACTCTTTCATTTGTCTGCCAAATCCTGCTCAGAGAGCAGACTGTGTCAGCTGCCCTGTCTTCCAGCACCGCAGAGGGAGAACGAGGCCACCTCACCTGTTTTTCCACCAAGACCCATCCAATCCCCTTTCTTTTATTCTCTCCTTTTTTCCCCCCTTAAGTACCCTTTTCTCCATAGCTGCTAGGTTTAGCCCTGGTTCTTCTCTGACACAGCAGCCTGACTCAATTCCACCTTCCTTTCTTCCCTGTGGCAAAAATCTCTCAGCCCTCTTGCATTTCTGCACGCAGGAAATGCACACACACACACCTGCAGCTGTGAATGCCAGGAAATGGGGCTGGAGCCACCTCACAGGCATGGAGCAGGTGAGTGCAGAGAGGAGAAGCAGCTGCTTGCAGAAGGCAGAGCATCTTTCAAGGCACCCCTGTACCTGACTTACTCCATTTCTAGATTTTAGGTCAGCTTCCTTCTGTACTATTTCACAAAAGTGACCTTTTGTCTGAGTCCACCAGGCCTTGCTGAGAAGGAGGGTGCTGGTCTCAAATCAGAGAAGCTGAGGAGTAAGGAAGTGTCTCTGTTGTTAGGAGCAAGATGCTCCATGTAGGCCTGGCATAAAGCCAGGCTTTTATACTGAGTGCTGTCTTGCAGAATCCTCTGGAAATTATCAGGAAAAAACAATTTCACATGCTTCTTTGCTGGCAGCCTTGGGTTTTAAATCGTTCCAATTTTGTCTTCCTCTGTCACAGCCAGGCATCCTGTTCTAACTTGAAAATTTCATTAGTGTCTTGAGCACTTCTCCATCTCACAACTTCAAAAGCTGCAGATTTTCCTATCTCTGCTGACTTCTCACTGTGGCAGGGTGAAGATGTGTGTGCCAGCAAGCTGGGAAGACAGAACTGCAACAACATATTCGTTCATTTGTTGGATAAACATTTCAGGAAAGCCTACAGTGAGTCATCACATTAAAAGCTGTCCTGTGCATCCTCTTTGGGAACACTTTTATGAAATTAATGTAAATGTCAGACCCAGTTAATAGAAATCATTTTGCAAAGGAAGGTCTGCAGGCTTTTAGGAGCACACCTGCACATACATCCTCTGTCCTCATGTTCACCTTATGCATAAACTCTCTGAATCTGGCCCATACTCCTTTCTCAGAAAGGAAAAAGAAATTGTTATATTGTATGTGTATATAAGCTTATTTTCTGTAAACACTCAGCCACAAGAATAATCAAAAAACCAGATCTTCCACATTGATCTGTATTAAGCAGGGAGTAGCTCTGTTTAAAATAGTAAACCACCTTGGTTTTGCTATTTTGCTTCCTGTGAAATCCTAAGCCTTTCATTTTAGGGAAATAAAAGCTGGTTTAATGTTCTCCATATCTGAGAGGATTAAAGGGCCATCTCAAACATGAAGAGGTAGCCTTTATGGATTCCCTAAATATGTACTAGTGAAAATGGAGTAGGGGAATGAATATGATTTAGATACTCAGGAGGTGATTCCACTGCAAGCCTTAGTGCAGGCAAGGCTCTGCACCAGCATTACATTTCCAGTTCAAAACAGTTATCAGTGATAGTTTAGGTGCATTTGTATTTGCAGGACAGAAGTGAAAAAGTTCAATCTGACTGTGTGCCAAGAAAAATGCACTGTTTGGCTAGACTGAGACTGAGCTGGACTTTGCTTTGATAAACTAAAATTCCTGCCCACGTGACAATTTGGACCGTACCAGTGATGCTTTTATTTAAAAGATAATCACCAAGCCTCTTCCTGACTTGCTGTTGAGGTGGACTGATTATGTTTTTATTTTCAATGGTGTTGTTTGCCTACAGCTGAGCTATAAGGCCACTGCAGAGTGTGATGCAGTGCCCAAAACAGGCTATTTTAGACAGCACGGGGAATCTGGGGCATCTGCATGGGAGCAGCACACATGAGATGCTGCCTCTAGGGGACCCATGCCCTTCCAAGGCAGCAGCTGGAGGAAGTGGATTTCCTAGGATATCTAAAATGGCATGAGCTATTGTCATTTAAGCAGATGAATCCCATCCTGTGGAATCTTGGGCTTGCTCTGATTGAAATATGAAAGAATATGCTGTGTGTGCATGTGCTCTCAGCCTTCCTCAGTTTGTGAAAGGTTCAGGGTAAGAACACAGCTGAGGTTTGCCTTCCACCAGCCACTGCAATGACAACTTGTATCTCCTTCAGATCCAAAAAGTAATTATTTGTTTTTACCAGTCTACAGGGAAAAAAAAAAAAAAAAAAAAAAAAAAAAAAAAAAAAAAAAAAAAAGTAATTTCAGACTTCTCCAGAGAGCGTTGATGATAAACTTCTCACATGGCTTCCCTTTCATGTCTAGGCATTTCTGATAGAAACACCACTCATTCTTTAAGGATTTTCAAATCCTCAGGTGTTCAGAGGTTTTGTGTAGCTGGAAAGGGTTTTCAGAAACCAGGAGGTGATATTGTTCTGCCTTGAATTATGTTGGAAAAGAGGACCTAGAAAAATCATTGCTTCAAAAAAGATCCCTCACCACCAAAAGAGGCAGTAGCAATTCTGTAATGCCTTATACGTGATTTGGAGGAGTTGAAGTGCCTATAGGAATTTCACTCTAGGAATTGCCTACATTCAGGAATATAGGAATTTGCCTATAGTTTTTCACCCTTAAATATCAGTGTTTCAAATAATTTCTTGTTCTTGCTTTTTGTTATGTGACATGTTCATATGTCACACATTCATTTGTGTAATGTGCCTTGAAAATCAAGAGCTTCTCTGATTTCTGTCCTGTGAAAAGTAGCATTATTTTTTAGGTTGGGGAAACTGCTTCAAGATTCAGACATTTATAAGAAATTTAAGGTTTGAGATTTTCTGAAGGATGAAGCTGTGAGGGGGAGAGTTCACAAAAAAGCAAAGAACACCAGTCCTTCAGGCAGAGGGAAATCCCAGTGATGGGCAAGTTGTTAACAGCATTACAGAGCAGGTGATTCAATCTACACTTAAAAAAAATAAATCAAACAGTGTACAAAACCTCTGGCCCACATAAGGAAAAAAATTCCCAATGATCAATTTGATTAACTAAAAAAAACCCTCTAAACTCCCCAGTTTTCCTGACCCAAATAAATGTGTAATAAAAGACTGCATGATGATTATTATTAAAAAGAGTATGGTTTTGGTTTTATTTCTGATTTTATGTGGGCAGTAATTTCAGTTCCAAAGCTTTTGCAGGCTTCAGAAGAACTAAAAGCTGAATTTTGCTTTAGACCAGCACTTACCAGTAAAGAAAGGAATAAAATGGGCTCATTTCACTCTTTTTAGCAGTATAGCCAATTTCAGAAATGTCTTGTCAGCTTAAAATAGTGAAAGTTTCTAGAATTGATGGTACATCTGAGACTGAAACAGTCTTTAAATGCACCTCCTAGCTGAAAGATGTGCTTGCTTGTATAAATGAACTGGCAGGAGAAAAAAAAATATTTAGGAATATATATTTAATGCTGGACTTGAAAAATGCAACTTCTTTTCACTTACCTTTTCTTGCAGAAATAAGAAGCAATACAGGCATTGCACTATGTTTGACAATAAGAAATGACAATTTTCTGTTTATTCAACACATTTGGAATCTCATTGGTTATCAAATGTGTCTTGAGTTTCATTGCCTACAAGCAATAACATTTTTTTTCATTCTCTGCTGCCCAAAGTGACCAAATGTAGATTAGTCTGGAGTTTATTGTTCCTGCTAGAACTGATATGTAATACAATTCATTTTTTAGATACAAAGATTTTTTTTTCCCCTCCATCCTTCAGGCTGCTGAAGAATGCACAGAATGAAGTTCATTTCAGAATGTGGTATAAGAAACTACTGGCTGCTCTCCAATTCTGTGCTGGACAAGCCCTGAACAATGAATTTTCTAAGGAAGAAAAACTCATCAGAATTCTGGAAGACATTGCCACAAAAGTGAAAGCTGCCAGTGACCCAAAAAGAAAGGTTTGTTAAAAAATACTGCCCCTTCCATCTCAGTTTCTGTAGGGAATTTTTTTTTTAAGGTAACACCTCTTTCTTTTAATACCCTTTATGTAAACAAACCAAACACTTAACTAAACTTTATAAATGTTTTTCTGCACTGAAAACAGGTAACAGAGATATTTAATGGGACAGCTCTTATCACTATTACTCTTGAGGTCTGCAGATCTTTTAAGCCATTTAAATTCCTTCATCAGTGGTTTCTCAAATGGACTTCAATGTGGCCAGAAATAATGGCCACAAGGCTGATTGTCATTTCACTGAGAGGAATGCTCACATTCAGCACCTCATCCCAAAATATTTGACTCCTGCAGAGCTGCAGTATTTCTTGAAAGCTTTACTGAGAGTTGTTCTTGGCAGGCTGGACATATCCTCATTTCTTAGCAAAGACAAGCAGAGTGGAGTGCAGTCAATATCTCAAATACAGCTCTCAGTGATGAACATTGAACAGATATCTGATGCAGAGATGCCTCCCTGGCAGTAGAAACTTGCAGTTGTCTTCTCCAGTGGGTGCAGCTTTTCCACTGCCTAGGTGCATTTCCAGTTCAGAATTGTTAATTTTCCAGGACAGCTGCTGTTACTTACCTGGTGTGTAAAACTGCTTCTTGTTGAAATCTCAGCAAGGCAGAGCAGAAAGGCAAATAAAAATATACTCACCACTGCTGGTTATCATGAACAATATCATGAATCTTTCTGCCTTGTTAAGGATTCAAAGGTTTTCAAAGGGTTTCTCAGAAAACTCTCGGTGCTGCTGCTGAGAGCAGCAAAGCAAACATGGAAGTAAAAAGACAAAAATATTTGCAAAAGGAAAATCCATCTAAAGAAAAAGAAATAGTTGTAATACATTATACATCACTGATGCATAATTCAGATTTTAGAGATTAATCTCAAGGCTGCAGTTACTATGATACTGAGAAGCTCCCAAACCTTGCAGTTAACAGTTAGGCAAGGGAGATCACAGTGTTGAGGCAACAAGCAACAAATTGGGAAGGTCTTAGGAAAGGCAAAAAACCCCATGAGATACAGCAGAACAATACAAGGCTAATCAACCCCTAATGAAGTGTATTGAATCATGGAATCACAGAATGGTTTGAGTTGGAATGGACCTTAAAAATCATGCAGTTCTAACCCCCCTGCCATGGGCATCTTCCACCAGACCATCCAGCCTGGTTTCACAGGTAGAGATTTTTTCTGACATCCGATCTAAACCTACCCTCCTTTAGTTTGAAGCCATTCTCCCTCGTCCTGTCACTCCATGCCTTTGGAAACAGCCTCTTTCCATCTGAACCTAGGGGGCAGTATGAGCTGGTGGCACATCTAGGCAGAAAAAGCATCAATGTGGAGTAAAATTACAGTTCTTAATTTTAATACCCCAGTGTGACCTCATTAGCTGTTGTAAGGTCACACGGACGCTACCAGCTCTGGAAATTGCATTGTTTCTTTCAAGTACAGAAAGACAGTCCAAAAAAAAAAAAAATTAAGAAAAAATAAAATAAAAAGCTGCTTTTGTGTTCTTTCATGATGCCATGATGTTTTACTTGCTGCAGGAGGTGTTGGACGTGGAGCTCAGCAGACTCCAGCAGTTCTTCCAGGAGGTGAAGCTGTGCCGGCTCCCCCTGAACCCCGCGCTTGTTGTCCAAGGCATAGAGGCAGATGTAAGTGTGATCAGTTACATTTTCAATTTTGGGTTTTGGTATAAAGGAGAGAAGGAGAGAATGCCTGCATTGAGCAGGAAATGATCATAGTGCTATTGAGCATAAATCAGCTGGCAGATTTCCATCCAGCCCAATCTCCTTCAAACCAGGGGCCTTTGCTTGAGGCAGAGGTGACAGGATGGGTTGGGTGGGTGCATGTGTGTCACATCAGCCAGAGATTTCAGCTCTGAGCAGCCCATTCCCAGCTCAGCTGCCCTGCCATGGTGTTGGAACTGGCAAAGGAGCTGGGATCTGCTTCCCACCTTGGTGGTTTTCCCATCCAAGACTCTCCCACGTCAGGTATGGGAGCAGCAAAAAGTCTGGAGCCAGCTGTTTGCCAAGCTGACTGAGAACTGCTAAAATGTTAAATATTCCCACTAGCTTGCCTGTATCTATGACCCCTATTAAAAATGACTTAAGGATAAAGGAAACAGCAATGCTCTTCAGTGTTACTTGACTTTGACTGCAGTACTCAGATTCAGTTGTTCATTGTTCAAAAATGTTTTCATAAACAACATAATGCCAGGAGTTAGCTGATTCATTTCTGGAGAAGGAAAATGTATCCAGCATGAAGGAAAAAAAACCCTGAACAGCCATATATATTGCCAGTTATAACTGCCTAATTAGAGCAATTTGTGCTCTGGTTTTGTTCTCTGGCTCATTATCCATAGTAGACCTGATTCTAAGGGGTGCTGATCCCTTCAGTTGCCTCTGACCTGTGTTTCTCCAAGTAATCGCTATTCAGCCTTGATGTGGCTGAGAACTGAGGTTCCAGCACCCCACAGCCTTGGGTCAATTGTGTGTGATACAAGTCAGAAGGATCTGAAGCCTGCTGCTTCTCCCTGCTTTCAGGCTTTTGGAAATAATGACTCATGGAAAGGTATCTCACCATAAAGTCATGCTATTTATACTGGACAGATACAAAAATGTTTAAATGTACCATCTGAAGAGATTTTTTTGGTTTTTTTTTTTTTTTCATTTTTCTTACATCATTATAGGCCATTATCTTTCCTTAAATACATGTAGTTTCTTGATTGGACTGTACGTCAGTATAATCATGCAAATTAGAACTTTTAAGTGCTTATAATTACCTAAATTTAATTCATCTTGGTGTCATCTATTGATTTTACCAGTGGCAAGCCCCTCTCCCAGCTCTATCAGAGTCACATTATCCCACAGGAGCCTTTCAAGCACTCACTGAGACATTTCAATGGGCAAAATTCCCTGGGGGGGGGTCAGGATTTCATCACTGCTAATGTTTCTGGCCCATCCCAGAGGTCTGGTGTGGCTGAGACAATATTTCCAGGCTTGTGCCATGCTTTGAGGTGTTCAGATGAAAAGCAGCAGACAGCTGTGCCTGGTGGAGCTCAAATGAGCCTCCCTTCCACCCCACCCTGTCAGGACAGCAGCAGCTCTTGTGGGGTGCTCGTTATCTCCAGAAACCAGCCCATTAATTTGCCATGGTCTCTAGCTGGTTTGGAGGGCTTTCCCCACCACCTCTGCTTGGATGTTTTTAATGAGGGTAATAATCCCACCCTAAACTCTCACAGGATTTGCAGTGCTTGGCTCATTAATGCTTTTTGAAGGCCTTTGAGATCTTCAGGTGGAAGGAGCTGTAGAGCATGAAAGTCGGAGTTTGTGCTTAATTAAGATAAATTCCACATAAAATAGAGCATGATTTTCAAAATTTCCTGTATCCTCAGCCACAGTGAGGTAATCCAAGAAATTGGCAGGTTCTTTGCTTCTATGTCTGATGGGGCAGGGCTGGGTTTTTTTCAGAAAACAATGGGACCAAAGGCTTTTCAATGCTTTAAGACTCATTAGATCAGTCTTATATAATTTATCCACCCAGTTCCAGGCAAAGCTTATTGTTGATAGTCCTGGGTGAAAATGAGAAAACAATTAGTACATAAAATACTATCTGTTCATATGGTCTGATATTTAAGTGAAGCAGGTTGTCTGGGGACAAGGATTTCTTGTTTTTCAGACCCAATGAAACAGTCAATAATATCATGAATTATTTATTTTTGCTGCCCCTGCTACTGAGCAGTGTTTAAAGCTGGAATCCTTTCCAGAGGTATTTTATTGGCCTGGTGTTTTGTATTTGTGACACTGTTGTTCTTCTGTCTCATCTTTCTTTCTCCTGCAGTCATGTTCTTATTTTACATCCAATGCCTTTCCATTAAAAATCTCCTTCATCAATGCAAATGCTCCAAGTGGAAACGTCAATGTTATTTTTAAGGTATGTTCTTCCTCCATTCCTCAGCTCTTTTGGTATGGAAAATGATCATTTAAAATTCACCTAATTTATGTTTTAAACCTTGAATCTGAGAATAGTTGATTTAGCTCTGCTGCTTGTTTATCCCTATTACTTTTGACACTATAACTTTTAATGAAATATGTTGAGGCAATACACTGAAGTGTCACCTTTTTGATCAACAGAGAATCAAACAAATTATGGCAGTTTTTTTCCTTAGTGAAGACAACCAGACTAGAATATAAAGTTCATATTTTAAATCTAGTTTATTAACATCAAACTCAGAGGGCAGGCCTCAGGGAAGAGATAGATCAGAATGACTGAACCCTCAGCCTTGTCCATATATCTTTAAAAAATCAAAATTCTGGAGTTTTAGAGGCTTCATTTGCCACACAAACCTAATTCTGCCCCTATCAGCCAGCGTGGGGGAATGGGCTGAGGAAGATGGAGGTGGAGGAGACAGCAGAGGAGCTCTGTCCCATTGGAGTTACTTAGAGGAACTGACCCAAAATAAACTCTGCTTTATGTTGCAGTTGTCACCTAGAAAAGCTTCAGAGTTCAGAACAGTCCATCCACAAAAGACAATACATGCATTCCAAGCTTATTTCTCTTTCCCTAAAAGTGGATATTGGTTTTAGAGAAGAGCACAAGTTCATAAAATTGCTGATGGATACAAAATGGTTGGTTGCCAATGGCATTATACTTAAGTATTTTGCAGAATCATTTTCCAAATGAGAAATCAAAAAAAATTATATAAATAAATTTTTAAAAAAATAGATTCTATGCTGTCTTAAATTAACTTGTCCTTTGGAGCAGCTGTGATTCTCAGAAATAGAAGTAAGCTTTCCAGGCCTGCTAAGGGGAGAAATTAGCAATTTTAGTTTTTTTTCAACATTTAGAAACCTGGTTCATATGCTGTTTCATCTGAGAATATTAAGTAGTCGGTTCCTACCTACTTGAGCAAACACCTGCTCGTGGGGCTTTCATAAACAATTGCATTGGTTCTACTCAAACAATTTTTTTCCTACCAAGTATTGTTCAGGAAGCAGCTCATTGTCCATTTGTTGTAGAAGTATTATAGCTGCTGTCACCTTCTCCTGTCAGCAAAACATTGTGTTAAAATACCTTTTACTTGTACTATAGTTCCATTGCTTATTCATGACAGATAACTCATACATAAATGATAAGCACAATAAATGATAAGGGTCTCTTACTAAATTGTCTTCCTGCTGTATATGTGAGGGAAAGTGGAGAGAAGAAGATTTTTTTGCATTTTTATATGCTAAGAAGAATTAATTGGAGTCAAGATTACCTTTTGGTGAGAGAAAAATAGATTCAGATATTTTGTCTTTTTAAGATGAATTTATGTCTCTTCAAGTACTTATTTCCTGGCAGTACATGTCTGTAGATTGGAGTGCTTGTGTAAAAAAAGAATGTAATGAAAGAATAAAGCTCTTAAAATACCAGTAAAAGTCATGTATTTTATGCAGAGTGGGATGGGGGGAAACAAAAAAATCAGGGCTGTTGTTTTCACAGGCCATTTACTCAGCCATGGTTGAAAATAATCTCTTCATTAATTCTTGTGGCTACAATTAAAGCCCCATTTCACTGAGATTATTGTTTGACTAACTCCATGGGGAGAGGGGTCATCACTGCATCGCTGCTTGGAACTGAATATGAATCACGTTGTGGATAAAATGTAAATTCGTGATAAAATTCCCTTGCAAATACCAAGTTGTGAGGCTCAGTGTTAGACAAACACTGTCATTGGTGCAAAGGGATCTAGCATTAGGCAGACTTAAAAATGCAACTAAATTAGGATCCTACCTCTGGATTAAATTTTCAAACTCTAATAATTACATAGGAATGATAAGCAGAAAGGCCACAGTTAAGCAGGGATCATTTGTTGCCATCTCAGTGGCTGCCAAAACTGTTCGTGTCTGCGTGTGCTACCTCTTCTGTCCTCTCCTGACACAGAAAGGTAAGTAGGAAAGAAAACAAGACAGAGTTACTGAAATAAATGTAGCTGCTTTGGTGGGCAAAAAAGTCCCAGTTAAATAGGACATTATTTCTGTCTGGTATTGAAGAAGAAAACTGAATTTCATGTGCACTTTTCACAGGTGGGTGATGATCTCCGTCAAGACATGTTGGTTCTGCAAATTATTCGAGTGATGGACAGCATTTGGCTCCAAGAGGGACTGGATATGCAAATGATCATTTACAGGTGTTTATCTACAGGGAAAGGACAAGGTCAGTCTTAAATTATAACAGGAGCCTGTATTACATTATTCATATTTCATGTAAACAGTGGTATATAAAATTTATTTATTCTGCCTCTCTAGATCTCATTGGATTTTGTAGCAACCTAGGCTAGAATTTTCCAAAAAGCCTCAACACTGTCAGCTTGCAAAACATTCTTAAATTCACATATCTAAAAGAGGGCTCTGGAGAAAATTGGCCATAGGTAGTGAAGTTTTAATCCAGTGTAGTCCAACATAGATGCTTAAATGAGCCTAGATGGGTGTGGCTACACAAAGTACCTGCAGACAAGCGATGACAGCTTTGTGCTGTCGATTTTGAAATATTATTCTTGTGATTTATGGTGCTTAGGGCAGGCCTGACTCATCTGAAAGCTCCATTTCTCTCTTTTATGGTTGTTGTAGCAGAGCTGTAGCAGGGATACCAATTGCTTGCTGTAGAAATCTGCTGACAGCAGTAAGCTGGCAATATTTCCCTGACCAAATCTTCTGCTGGAAATAATCCTAGCTCAAATAGAAGGCTGATGTATCCAGATTACCTGCTGGACAAAAGCTATTAAAATAGAAAAATTAAAAGAAAATCATTGCTTTCTGAGCCACAAAGTGAACGTGAGAGAGGAGGAATGATCTAAAGGAAATAAGAGAAAAGTATAGATGAGTTCAGGCACAAGGCATATGGTGGTGGTGACCTGGAAAAAACTCTTTCCTTCTTTGTGGAATGGGAGTCAAAGCTTGAAAGCTTCTGCTTCAAAGGCAGATAATACAAGAATACTATTTCTGGACATGACATTATATATAGACTCTTCTATATACTAATGCTTAATTTGATGTTTGCCAAGAGAGAGATACAGGGATCATCTGCAAATGATGTTCTCTCCCTGACAGTCTCTTCCTTCAAGCATCATAGCAGCAAAAAAACCCCAGTATCTCACAGTTTTTCCAGATGTCTTTCCTTATGAGTTTCCATCAGTGTTGAGATAATTGATTTACAGTTAATAATTAAGGATAAAGGACAAGTGACATGCCTGTGGTGACACAGGACATGTGCTTAGGGAGGTTTGGGTACAGAGGTTTTCCTAGTCCTGGGCTAATGACTCACTCCATGGCCACCTTTCCCACACAGGAGGGGTGGGAGATGGTAATTTCATGGTCCTGCAAACACAGAAATCACTTTTCACTGAAATGCAGTGAAAACTGAATAAAGCATTGGTAGAATTCCACTTTCCAGGCATGGTGAAGTGGAGGAGCCTGTCACCAAGTGAAATTCTTAGAGAAAGTCCTCCCTGTACTCTTAGAGCAAGTGCCCCTGCAGAGTAGCAGGATGACACCCAGGGGGGCAGCACAGAAGGCTGGAATGCCAGGTCTCAGCACCAAAAAAAGGAATTAAGTGCATGCAGTAGAGACAGAG
>WEZZ01013954.1:8850-38145 GCA_013400585.1 Chloropsis cyanopogon
TGTGGCATTGTATAATTATCTTCCTGTGCTGGCTACGCCTCCAGACCCCTGTATAAAAACCCCTGCAGGAGGCGTGGCCCGCTCTCTCTTACTCTCTCTCTCTCTGCTGGCTGTCCCTGCTCAGCCTCTCGGCGCTCGGAGCCCGGGGCGGGACCGGACCCCCACCGGTCCGGTCCCGCCGGCCCCTCGTTCCGCCGGCCCTGGTCCCGCTGGTCCCTGCCAGCTGCTGCCGCAGACCGGGGCCGGGGCCGGGGCTGGAGGAGGCTGCCGGAGACTAGCGTGCCTTCCAGCACGTGACTTGCCATGTGCTGCGTACCTCGCCTCTTCCTCGCTATGTTGTTATATTTTACCTAGCTGTTGTTGTAGTTATTAAAGCCTTAAAGAAGCAGCCTGCGTCTTCTCGTCTGTCCTGCCCCGACGCCGAGCCCGGAGGGAAGAAGCTGCAGCTCACCGGGGAGCCCGTCTGCCCGGGGAAAACCCGGGACCCCCGGGAATTTCCCGGGCAGGGGGTCGCCTCCCTCCCCGTCCGCGGTGCTGACTGCAGATTGCACTGCCGCACCCGTGAGAAGGTTTTGAGCTGCTTAGCCTAAATCATCCATTCTTCATTTCATCCTCCGACTCCCTAATCAGATCCTTTCTCACTGTCCATGCCCTTACTTGTCAATTGTACATGGACTGGTGCTAGAGCTCATCCCTATTTGTTCCCTCTCCAAGATAAATAAATTTAGACCTAGTATTTTAATTTATATGTGAGTCATGTTTATTTTTCTTTTCAGCAACCTTTAGTTGCCATAAAATTCCAGATGATTCGCTGCATCACTGCACCTTCTGTCTACAGGCCTGTCCCATCTTTGGTACCTCTTCACAGCTAACATACAAAAACTGCTTTTTCTTTTAATCATGCATTCAGCTTCAGAAACACTGAATTTTGTAGGATCATGTCTTTGTTGCTGTCAAAATACTAATATGCTGCACTAATTTTCCTAGATTTCTTACTTCTTCTATACAGCATGAAATTAATAATTTTTCCCCTGGGATTTACAGTTCATCAAAGAAAAAAATTCCTGCTCTTATTCCTTCACTTTCCAGCTAGTACTGATGCCTTTTCCAATTCAGTGCTGTCTCAGAATTTCATCCATGCTCCCTATACTACAACTTCCAGATGGAGACATCCCATACGGCCAATTGCCAATCATCTTACATTCTGTCTCTTCCAATGTGATATACCTTCTGTATTATAATCCTTTATTTCCTCCTTCAGCCAGTTCTAAATCTACATTTATATCTCTATTAATCCATATTGGTTTGGATAAATATGTCAGGCTGGATTTTTTGACATAGAATATCAAATGTTTTATTAAAATTTAATTCTAAAACATTATGTATCATTCTGTGCACTTTTAATATCTGATAATCAGTTTATAGGGAAAAGGGTCCTATTTCTTCATAGCTGATTGTTTCTTATCTATTCTCCTTTATATTTTTTCCTCTCTGAAGCATACATTATTTTATTCCTTTTTAATTTATTATTTATAAAAGCCTGCTATTCTTTCCTGTTGTAAATCAGTATACTTATCTTTCTCAGTATTTTTGCAATCTACATAAATTGCAGTATCACTTCAAATAGAGTTGATAGCTCAGTTTGTTTGTTTATTATTTGCCTTTTAAAATAACATAAAAAATAAATCAGCAATAAATGATCTTACAAATTTATATGAGAGTTGTATATAAATTCATACTCGGCAATACTTTATTAAAAGAGGGCCCCTTGCAGATGTGAGGGAGAAGGGAAGGATACAGTGGCTATGCCTGGTGATGCAATGGAGACAAGATCATGAGCTTGTAATTGTCCCCTTTGCTCCATCCAGACCATGCTGAGATGCATGTTAGCTGCAGAGCACTATAGCCAAAGTTAATGATCTCTGAGATATGCTGTAGTGACAGATTGAGGTATCTATAGATCTTGTGTTTGTAGAACAGATGTTGGGTCTATGTTTCAGGGTTTAAACATCATTGTTTAAATGGTGTCAGCATGTCCAAAATGTGCTACTTTCATTACAGTTCTCTGCAAAGATTCAGAAAGATTTAGAAAGGCCACTGCCTAAGAAAGTGAGGAAAGAAAAGAGCACATGAAAAGTATAGTATTATTCAGGAGTGTAGTCATTAATTTAATTTAGTCAATCAATTTTATATATTTCTAGTTTCTACTAGAAAAAAACTTAAAATAGGCCTTTTAAGTTTTTAACAGATTGAGACACACTTGGCAGAACTGCCTGTTTTCAGAACACAAGATCTCATTTTATTCACTCATGAACATGTTTAATACTTCAATACAAAAAAAAAAAAAAAANAAAAAATCTGGATTTAAGGAAAAAAAAAAAAAAAAATCAAACCAACAACTGAAGGATAGGAAGGAAAAGAGAATGGAACAGATTGGAAAATCTTCTGCTCTAAGTTTTTTTTAAATCAGGCCTGGGCTAGGAATTGGCTGTGACAGATACCTAGTTGCTGCCACTTAGAGCTGCCACAGTAAAGTGTATTGCACTGACTGCAGGGACAATGAATGAATCCCTGCAAGCAAACACTGCCAGTGCAGCCACCTCAAATCAGCTCAGCATTTCAGAGACAGCCTGTGCGAAGAACACATGCCTTCATGAGAGAAGATAATGATGGGAAACAGTGGCCATTTAAGGGCCTGCAACTCTACGTGTACCTTTAAACATGTGGAGTCCTGCTTACCATATCTTTGTAGAAGTTAGTTGAAAGTTGCAATGATGACTGTTTCACATCTCCAGTGTTCTTCTAGACTGGATTCACACTTGGATAACAAAATTAAAACAATAGAAGTTTACATTGGATAAAGGAAGTGGGACATGAATAACACTACAATAAAAAAATGGTAGAGATATATTGCATGCAAAGATACCTCGAGTAAACACAGTTTTTCAGTAAGTTTCAAGGTTTAAAATTTTGATTCTATTCTGGGAAAAAAAAAACCCCAAACTTTTGGAAAATCTTTCAAAATAAAATTGTGGAGAAATATGAATTTTTGAGTCAAAACCAGAAATGGATTTATATGAGAGGGTTCTTTGGACTTCACTATGCAGGTGTTTCTCTCTCTTGTGATCTGGGATAAATATTTTTCTGTCTGAGTTGAACTAAGAATTTGAAGCTCTTTCTTTGACATCCCAGCATCTGAACTAATGCAACGTGAGGATTGATCTTAATATTTCTCCTGTTTGCTGCCTGGAATAGTCAGAAAGATTTGGATGTTCAAAAGTGTTGTTGAAACAGATACATTTCTGGAAGTCATTTGCTTCAACAAAATTTCACTTCTTCAAAAACCTTTCTTCAGCTTTAATCATTGTCTCTTTTTCCTCTCCTACTACTATGGCTATCTGCCACTTTCTAGGAGATGTAAGGACTTAATTTTTCAAATGTCATTGCAATGCTGTGTGAGCTAATTTTCTAACTCTTTCAGAGTTTTGAAAATGTCAGATATTCTTTCTTTATCAATGGAGTTTTTAGTGTCCTCTGACTGACAGTTTCCTGCTATTTGCCTATGTGTTTATCTTGTATATATACATGTCATAACCATATTATTATTGAATTAGTATGCACATAAAGAATTAATTGATAGAGACTAATTTCTGCAGGGAAAGCTGTGCCCAGAGAAAGAAAGGCTGGATTTCAGACTGCCATGTAGTTTCACCAAATCCTGATGAGTACTGCTCTTTGTTCTTATGTATACTTACTGCTATAACCATCTCCTGCGTGCAACAGATCAGAACAGAACTGAACAAAGCAGAACAGAACAGCACAGCATAAAGTAGACTAGAATGGAGTAGAATATTTCAGTTGGAAGGAAACTACAATGATCATCTAGTCCAACTGCCTGACCAATGCAGGGTTGACCAAAGGTTAAATATTAGTAAGGGTGTTGTTCAAGCGCCTTTTAAACACTGACAGGCTTGGGACATCACCCAGCCCTCTAGGAAGCCAGTTCCAGTGTTTTGACACCCTCTTGGTAAAGAAATGCTTCCTAATGTCCAGTTTGAACATCCTCTGATGCAGTTTTGTACCATTCAAATGCATCCTGTCACTAAATCCCTTGGAGAAGAGATCAGCACCTCCCTCTCCACTTCCCTAAGTGGTTTATGTTACAAAGGAAGGTTATCTCTATCACAGATATTACAGAAAGCTGTTATTTTCTGAAACAGGAGAGCTATTGACATCACAGGAGGAAAAAGAGAGTAAAATATAAAAGAATAATCCAATGAGCATGCTTCTCTCAAGAGCAATACATATATTTGGTGCTATTTACCTTGACCCAGCTACTCTCTGAATCGCAGAAAGACAAGATAAAAGAAAGGTCACTTCTGAGATGTGGGAACATTTGCTCAAAGTCTCTAAAAGGTCTGCACTTTATTAGGACTCTCCATGGAAGAGTCAAGAGTAATATTTGAAAACCAGTGGTAAAGACTTTAACTTGGCCCATTAAATAGGAGGAGCACAGGATGAGACTCTTATCCCAAGGGTGACAAGTCTAGACTGACTTTGGTCTCTGGTCTGTCTAGAGGCTTTCTTAAGAATAAGAAAGAGCTGTATTCACCTCTTCTTGTCCAGAGAGGTTTGTCTTGGTCCAGGAACTTCATTAAATGAAATTTTGGAGAAAACCTGTGCTTTTTCTGGGTTACTTGAAACACAAATGTCTTAGGTCTTTGTAAGGCTGCTTTATAGGGAGGTTCACATGGCTTTCCTCACATACTAGAGTCACATAATACAACAGGACATAATCTTTGAAACCGTACCTGTGCTTCTGAAAGTTCCCCCATATGCTGTGCATGATGCACAGCGTGACCTCGGAACCCACAACCTTGTACAGAAATAGCTTAGAAAGAACTACAAGAAACATAATGAATCCTCATACATGGCTGTGACCAGTATTTTTTTAAGTCCTAGTGGGAGTTATTTTTCAGACAGGAGTAGCTGTATGGTTTTGTCTCCACAGAGTGACAAAAAAAGCCTCTTTTCTTCCCTTTACTGATATTAGTGATATCACAAGAGTTGTCAACATTAAGGTTAAAATTTTGTTTCCATTATAAATCTTGTTTGTAGAGGCTTTCCCATCTGGCTTATTTCAAATTACATCAAGCTTCAAGAAATTTGGTGTCTAAACTGTCAGCATAAGTGTGATTTTTTTTAAAGCAAAAATGTTTAAATCCATTAAAATATTAGAGCTATTGAGTGGGAAAGTATAGCATGTGTTCCCACGGGATCAATGAGAGTTTTGCCTTTGACTTCAATGGAAACAGGAAGTGGGCTATAATGCACAATCAGTCCAAGAATTCCCCAGCCCCATCCCATGTTCCAAACTTTAGCTAATATTTAAAAGAGGATTCTGAGGTGTGTAGGTGATGTTTCTTTTCCCTTTGCCAACCTTTTAACAGTATTTTTGTGGTGTTTTAACCTGAATTCACATCTGGTCACAGAGTCAGTACACCTCTATTGAAATAACACGGTCAGAACAATGGCAAACAAGCCACGCAGAAATCTCCAGTGCCTTCAATGTGAGAGACTGGTATTTTGTTTCAAGTCCCCTGAAATGTGAAGTCACAGAGTGAGAGTAACTAGAGATGAAAAGTTGAGTATTAGGTTGCATGTTACTCTCCCCTGCCAGTCTAAAATTTTTCCCTGCAGCTTGCAATCTAATTTTAAATGACCTGAGTATTAAGGGGCATCTCCATCTTTTCTCAGGAGTATTTTCCAGTTTAACAGGCCTTGCTTTAGGAAGCTTATCCAGATAGCCACTAGATACTCCCTGAACTCAGTCTAAGGGTAACCTCTTTGACCACACAAAATAATCATGTCATCTTTGACTCCCACCTTTTGCACTTCTTGCAGACAATGAAATCTATTACTTCCCACCTCCTTCTTTACTTTACCTAGCGATTCACATAGAGGTCTTTTCATATGGCCTTATACTATTGTCTTTACTGGGTTTTTTTTTGAACATGGAAGTATTTTCTTTTCAGCAACCATAGATAGTACAGGTATTTCAAAATGTGTGTGTGTATGCTGCAGATTGCAGTACAGCAGAAATATTTACAGCCTCTTTCTGAAACTGATAACGTTTCACAGCCCACAAGAAGTTTTCTGTTTTCTATTTGTTCTTGCACAAACACTGGCTGTAAAACTTACTGTCCAAAAATATGCCTGGCAGCTGAAACAACATTCAGCTTTCCTCGTACTTGGGAATACTGCACTATATAATTTCAGGCTACATCATGCAGTATCTGATACATATTACCTGAAATAATGCAGCTCAAACAACAAGAGCTGCTGACTTTGTGCTGACTTTTATCTTTAGCATAATATAGCTCAACTGATTATAAGATAAAATAATTTACCAGAAACATGTTGTTTTGAGTAAGCTTGTTGCTCATGATAGTGTACTGCTGCTCTTAATGATAAATCATATGCCCATGATGTATGTCCCAGATCATCCATTCCCAGACTGTGAAACATTCAGCTGTGTATCTGAGAGCCAGTGAAGACTGGTAGCAGACAAAATGTGAAAAAGTGAGCAATACAAATTTGTGTAATCCATGGGGAACTTTTTGGGTATTTCCTGTATTATAGAACAGACTATTTCACTTGGAAGTGACTTACAGTGATCATCCAGTCCAACTGCCTGAAAAATTCAGGGCTGACCACTGTCAAAGCATGCTGGTAAGGACATTGTCCAAATGCCTCTTAAATACTGAGAGGCTTGGGGCATCATCTACCTCTCTGTGAAACCTGCTCCAGTGTTTGAGCACCCTCATGGTAAAGAAATGTGTCCCAATGTCCAGTCTGAAACCTTCCTTTTGCAGTTTTGAACCATTTCAATGCTTCCTGTCACAGGATACGAGGGAGAAGAGATCAGCAAGAGATCAGAGTGAGCTGGGTGAAGCCATGGCCCCATCATGATAGATAAAATTTCTTCCTTGATGTCAATGAGATTAAGATTTCAATATTTCAGTACAAAATCTGTATTTAGCTGTTGCTGTGGAAGATAAAAATAGATCCAAAGTGCTTAAGCTTATTTACAATAAAGATAACTGCAGAACACAAAATGAGTATAAAGGAACAGTTCCCAACAATTCCCTCAAAAGCAGTACAGAAAATATACAATAATTCAGACTTGTTTACAGTTATTCCCATTCATACTGGACTGATTGGCAGCTCAGATATTACCCTGCGAACATCTTTATTTCCACAGCTCTGGTCCAAACTTATTTGTTCTTCCAGTCCTCAGCATTCCAGGCCTGTCACCAGTAAAGAGAGTAAAGGACTATTAAATTAAACTGGGAACCATGCATTTATCAGCTTTGCCTCTGTTGTGAAGAGGTCTGATCTGGCACCTCTGGAAGCCTCTTCTTTTTATGTTGTGAAAGCTGAAGTGGCCCATATAACACACAGCCAAATTCTCAGTCTTTTAGTTACTTTTCAACTAAGTTTTAACAGGACTGTCAAGCAGCACATGCAGTATGTCAGTTAACACTGTAGAGTAAAATTGACAAAGAGCACTTTATGTACCTTCAGAGCAAGTATATCTTTACCAACACTTTTGAGCTATTTTAGGTTTGTAAGCTGTAAGTATCTCCTGCTCTCAGATTTGATAACAGGAGAACCAAGACTAGAGAGGAGTAGCACCTGGCAATTAATAATCTAGCTAGTCTGCAGTCTTTAATAAGCAGAATGATAAAAGCTTAAATTTTCCTGACTCTGGCAATCCCTTCTCCAAATACTACGAAGTATTTGTTTCACAGTCACAGGAAGGCTTGCCCGTCTCCTTATTTCTATGTAAAGATCTCTTAGAAGCATGTGAAAAATCAGAGAAGGGTTAATCCTGAGACAAAATACATAAAAGTAACAGAATTCTTTGTGTCAGTTGCCAAAAATGAAAATCCTCCCATAATTTTGTGGAAGTAAATGCCTTTCAAAGTGCTTTAATTGTTCCTTTCAACATCACTTTCTTCTCATCATGTCCCAGAACAGCAAAGCCACTGCATATGCTGTGGTTAGCTTTCAAGAGCCAGTCACTGAAATGAAAGTGGAATGAGAAAAGGGGCATTCTAAGAATTTTCTAGCTTGTCTTGTAGTGTTTCCATTCAACAACATCTGCTACTCATAAATCATGAAAGAAACCCCTAACAGACTGTAATACCAATACATGTTCGAAAGCAAGAGCCTTTCACCTCTTGCAGGTAGGCAAATACTTTCATCTTAAAGTAATACCAGCAGAATATTTGTCTCTTTCTGCCCATTTGGTAATGCAGTCTGCCCTCAGTGTTCCTGTCACCAGGGTCTGTCAGGTGGCCCACCCTGACTGTGGCCAGGCTAACCTGCAAGTCAGCACCATGTCCTCGCTCAGCCTGCTGCCCCTCACACCCCAAACCCAATCTGGGCTCACCTTGCTCCCCACAGCCTGCAGACAAGCAGCTGCTGCCAGGACTGTGCCTGTTGCGCTGAGTGCTGGGCTGGGACCTCTCAACTGCTTTCTACATGTAAAAAAATAATGTGCTCTTTTTTGAGCAGCACATGGGAAACTTCTGCCCATCACCTTTTGTCTGTGGCTGAATGACTTGCCTTGGCACACAGATCTGTTAGGTAGAAGATGGTTTGGTTTCAGTCACCAGCATGGTGATTCCAGCAGATCTTTCTATATATAAATAGATTAAATATAAATATAAACATAAATATAAATATAAATAATATAAATATAAATGTGGATAGATAGAGATATAGATACATATGAAGAATATAAGAGTTGTGAATTTTAGAGCTTGTCATAACCTAACAGAGACCCTAATCATTTATTATATAATGGATCCAGATGCAGACAGGCAAGACTGTGTATCACCTCAAAAACAGTCTTAGACTTTGGGGCATCATCAGAAAAAAGTGCATGAGAAGTTATAAGACATGAAAGGGAATTCATGTCCATGAAAATCAAGTTATGACAAAAAAAGTTGAATAAATACAGACAAGTAATAATGACTTGGCTTTCCATGGTAGCCTCCTGGAAATTTTTTCTGAAATCTTTTAACCAATACACTAAGTTTGTCATAAATTTGACTCAGTTTTGATAAATAAATTTGGGAGGAGCATTATTAGAAATTCTGTGGCAAACATAGCAGTAGTAGAGAAACCAGTTGCAGTGTCCTGTACAGGCAGGTTACATAACAGCAGCATAGCCAGCAGGGCTGGTTTCCAGCTGCCCCTCCATGTCCCCTGGGCTGCTGTGTGGGCTTACCCCGTCTCGGGTGCAGAACAGTCAGGCTGCAGCATGGACCAGGGGGCAGTAAGGGGGCTGGGGACTGCAGGGACTGTCCCACCCCCAGGCAAAAGCAGGGTAGCCCAGGGACACAGGGACAGCCTCAGCCCTGACAGTCAGGCACCTCTCTGGGGACAGGGGCAGGTGAAAGCTGTGACAGATCACCAGCCCACATTTACAGGTCAGTGTAAAAACCTGGTATTAATCTGTCTTGAACTTCATGTATTTTCTGTTAGCCTAGTCCTCAAGTTCTCAATAGAGTCTGATTTGAAGCTATATTGACTGGCATATCATTTTGTCTCCTTATTTCAATAAAATCCACAACATTGCTGAGGATGTACTTTGACTCCTCATCCCAAAGATGAAGATACTGAACAACATCAGCATAAGCATTGACTTCTGGGATACAACACTCCTGACCAGCCACAATGTGGATGTCAAATTGCTGTCTTCTGAGCACAATAGTTTCAGCCAGTTTTCAAAACCTCCCACAGGGTATCCATCCAGCCCTTAACTATTTAACTTCCATATGAGAATGCAGTGGGAGGTGGTGTCAAAGGCCACATTGAAGTAAAGTTATGATACATCTGTATACCACAAATAGATGTTTTCCATCTGTTTTCACATGTGGTCACTTCATCACAGAAGGTTATCAAGCTGATCAAACATGATTTATCCCTGATGGATTGACACTAACTGGTCTAAACACTTTGTCATCCATGTTGACATTGAATTACTAGGGGCTTGTCTCTCCAGGAACAGAGGCAAAGCTGACAGATGCATTCATCCCAAATTCACTCTCTGGTCTGTCCTAAGACAGGAGTACACTACCCTTTTCCCAGTTATTAATAATTTTACCATGCATTATGAATTTCATCAATGATTCAGAACAGACTAAAAATCACATCAGCAAACCAGTTCAGCATCTTGCTGAATCCTACTCATTTTGGGCTGACTGTATCCAACCCATATGACATTATTATTAAAACCTTTGAGTCTCGGAGATTGGTATCAGCCAGGCCAGAGCACTGAAGGTTTTCATTTTGGATGGAGGTACCTGTCCTCACCATTTGGAGACACATTTCGGCTTCATTGAGTTTTATTTGAAGGTGACTGAGGCAACTAGGCATTTTTTTTTATTCTTGAACTAAAATGCCATTCTGAGCATAGTTTGTTTCAGTATTTTCAATAGTATTTTCCTTGTTGTTTACTATTTGTCTATATATTTTCCTTCCTCTGAAATTTCATTTGTTGAAGTGAAGAAGTCTCTAAAGCAGTTGAGATTTTTGTAATATGAGAGATGCCTTTTCGAAAACATCAGTAGCCTTGGAAGAAAAAACAAGATTGGTTTTCAGAAGAGCATGAAGTTCCTGTTGCTAGGATCCACAAATGCTAATTTATTCTAAAACATTAAAATTCCTAAGCATGATGATCAAATTCCTGTTTTTATTATAAATTTGATTGACCAAAGTCCACTTTAAAAAATGTGACTTCACATTAGAGAATAGTTGTTCTATCAATTACATACTAAGGGTTTAATTGAGGAGAAGCTGGTTGATTTTATTGAAATTCTGGTTTTGGTAAAGTTCTAATCTCTCAGAAGTGTTAATTAATATTATTCCCCTGGTTTTTGCAAAGCCATAACTGCTGCTTCTTTCCTTTAATAATTTCATGAGGCACAAAAGAATGTTTAAAATGAGCTTATTCAGCAAGAAAAAACAAAAAAGATAAAAGGTCATCCTTGTTTCTCATGCCACAAATAAATTTAAATCAGCCCTTGCACAATCATTTAGAAAAATACTTGTGAAATGTTCTGTTGATGGAAAAAAATAATCTATTTTATATGTCTTATGCAAACTTTTTTCTTTGAGACTCTGAAATCCATGTCTACCTATATTCCTACAAGTTTCCTCATTAATCTCCAACTGTTAGCAAATCATACACTGAGGTTCTCAGTTCTGCAGGAATCCATATAATAATATGTGATGTGTTGCCAAGGGACACTGTAATACTGAAAATATTGAATGCAGAGATGGGTCCTGCAAAGGTTTTGGAGACAGAGTGGATAGAGCTGGTATCATTGGCCATGGGGCCACAGGCTGCTGGGTGCTAGTGAGTATGAGCTGTAACCTTAGAACTTCCAATCCTAGCAGCCAAGATTATAATAATATAGGATAATATAGGATTCTAAAAGTTTTAATGTTCCTCTTCATAGAGGTATTCTTTCTGTGCTAGCTGCATGAGAAACTTCTCCATTAGTAAAACAAAGGTGGCCAATGTCTGGACTTAGGCAGAGGCCTGGGGTTGCTTTTGCTGTTTAGCTGTTGGCAATTAGCAGCTGTCTGGACTGGCCCTGGGCCTGGTAACAATCTCTCAAAAAACCCCTGACTTTGACCTCTGAGACTGGACAGAAACTCTTCTGGGGAAGTTTGGATGCAACCACTGCGTTTTTAGGGGTTAAAGAAATTGGCTCTAAGTATATAAAATGCCATGCTAGATGGCCTTGGGGTCTTAGCTGAGTCTTTTTATTAGCCTATGATCTTTCACAAAGATTTTATCCAAAGTAGGTTTATAAGAGAAATCTCCACCATGAAGATTCTTTTTAGAGCTTTCATTGATGTCCATTTTGAAGGTCACTGGACCAATACAGCACCCTCATAACATGCCAGCCCTGGCACTGAGAACACACTTGGGCAATACACTCATACCGCAAACCAAAGAAATATGACCAGCAAGGTATTTTTGCATTCCTCCTAGAGGCTACTTGTCTGCAGCCCAACACAACCAACCACGCTCCTTTGCTGTCCAAACAGGACAGTTCATCAAAGAGTAGCAAAAGTTTGGTATTTTTCACATTCAAGAACAGCTGATTGGCTGAATAATTTTTAATTACTGCCAACTTGATGGAAGTCTGCAAATAGTCCGACATGTCTTATCACATATCGCAGCCATTGTAGGATCAAATTGCCATCCACATGAGGGCAGCTAACTTCCAGATGTTAAAAGAGCAGCTCAAACTTTCAGGATTATATTGGGATTTTTTCCAAATTAAAAGTGACCTTTTTTGTGTGTGCAGATAGCAGCTGCAGTGAATGTGTGAAGCTCCCTTTAATTTGGTGAACCTGCACCAAATTACTCTAGAAAGGTTATGGTTGCAGGAGACACAGAATAATTGTAAAGCAATCTCCACAGTTATAATTTGTTTGTTTTAAAAAGGAAAGCATTACTTCGTACTTGGTAGGGATCATTTGACATTATTACGTTTTAACAGTAATGTTTTTCACTGTGACAAGCAGAGATAATTGGAACTATCTTAAATATCCAGCTTGAAATGTCTTCTTGTTTTCCTTTTATGGGAAAAAGGAACTTTTTAGAAGAGAAATAGATAAACAGCTCTTCTTCTTTATAGGGGCATAGAATGAAATAACCCTGTAAGTAAACTAGTTAGATAATCTTTTAGAGCTTAATGAGAATATGGAATCCACTATTATTCTTACAAGCCAAGTAATGTAAAACATATGACTTCCCTAATTAAAAACACAGAGCAATAGAGCTATGACTGGAAAAAAAAAAGTTAGAAAACTCAGTATGAGTTTTTGTAGTACTTCAGATGATAACATTGTTTTAAATAATAAGAAAATAGTGCTAAATATCCTAAAATGTAGTTTATATAATACAAATTATGTGATAAGACTATTATAAATGCTTTGATTTATTATTGATGAATGGTATAGTATGAAAGTGTGATTTTTACTTGATTTTATAAATAGAGTTTGCAGTTTCTTAAGCACTGCAGTTTTGTTCTATTTCCATCTTTTTCTTTTTTTTTTTTTTCTATGTCAAATCATATCTTGTGCTTTCAAAACCAGGCATGCCACCAATGCGGTCTTTAAGCCTACAGATAATCTCTTTATTTGAAAAATAGCACCAAAGATAATCTCTTATCTGCTGGTGGCAGAATTGCATTTTCACTTCACTAGACCTCAAAACTGCCTAAGAGTACAAGAATGGCCATAGTGGTTCTTATTAAAGCTCCATGTAGACCAGCATTCTGCCCATAAGAGGACATCAGGGAAAGAGAAGATGCATACAAGCCTCTTGTATAATATTTCCCTCTCAAAATGTTTTCAGCCTCTTCCTACTTCCACTTCAGGGAATTTTTTTGTTTGTCTATTTTGTTTATCTCTACACAGACAATTTTACTTGACTGTGGAGAAGTCAGAGCTTCACAGAGCTAAACATATTTAAAAATAGGTCTATTTGATCTTATGACTGTGAAGTTTTGCATGAGGTTGTCAAGACAGTATCTGCCTGTCAAGCCTGCTAAATTCCTGTCATATTGCATCAGATAAAGCAAACCTGTCAATATCCCTGACTAGTGTGGTCCATAAACAAATCACAACTTTGAGCATGGAAGTGGGTGATATAACTTGCAACATGGATAAAAGTGATATTATTTCCAAATTTTTTATTACTTACACGCATATATCATTGCACAGTAGCATAAACACCATCTCAATTATACCATATCTTCCCTTAGTATTTGTGAATTACAGTTGTGGTGAAAAAGGTGGGTCTTTCACAGCCATTATAAGAAACATCATCTCAGAGGGAGAAAAAAATTACAGAATCCCTCACTGTGTTTTTTGTGATTGTTCTTTTCAGGTCATTTCACAGAATGAAACTGAATAAAAATATTGATGATCTCTGGGAGAGGGAGAAAATTATGCTGATATTAGAGCAATTTACACACTTAAGAACTAGAGGAAAGTTAGATGACTTAATTTTTGTCATCTTCAATTCTCTCTTAGCTGCTCCTCTAGTTCCTTTACATTTCATTTCCATGAGCTGAAGTATTGCTACACTCCAAGGCAGGTGCAGGTGGGGTATGGATTGTGTGAGTCACTAGAACTAACTAGTTCTAGAGACTAGTCTCTAGAACTGTGCCTTGGAGTATTTAAGATTCATAACATCTGCTTAGGGCACTCAGCTGGCAAAAACCAGCAAATCTTAAGGCAAGGCAACAGGAAATACTAAACAGTTCCTAAACTCTGTTAAAACCTAGTTTCACTTGTGATCCAGAACCTAGAATCCTGAGCATAAATCTGTGATAGAAGAAGAAGAGAGGAGCTTTTTGGGGGAACTTGGGGCAGGTGGTGACCTGAAGCCAGGGCGGGGCTTGTCCTCACTCTCCTGACCCTCTTTGACCTGGGCTGTGCAGATCCAACTTGGCTGCCTGGGAAGTGGCTTTCTGGCTCCACACTGGAATAGTCACTATTGCAGAACAACACCATGGTGCTGGAGTGGCCACTTGTTTAACCCCTGCAGGCTGGATTTGCCCTGTAAGCTATCATATAGGTTGGGGCTCTAGCCTACAGGAATCAACACTAATTCCTAAATAAAATTAAAAGTGACAAGGAGTAACAAAGTTATGGAATCCATAGACAAAAATAACCAGTTATTTCAAATTGATTGGACAACAGTTCAAAAGACAGATGCTTTTTTATTTATGTTGGTAAATCTGGCTTAAACAAACTATTTTGCTTAGACACTGCACTGTCATTTTCACAAGAGCTTTGTAAGATGATAAATTAGAATCCCGTTCTACAATAGGGCCATTTACTGAATCCTGGGATATATCAGGCTTAAAAAGCAAATTTCAAAAACTGTTTCTCATCCAACTGCATCTGTCATGAAGCAGACCTCATTTGGGTGTCAACTACAAGGATATATGAGAGTGAAATAAATTACAGATTTATTTTCATCTGCACTAGCTCATTGATGTAAAAGGGAGCTATATGGATATAATTAGATAGGACTAAGAAAAGTTGGTCAAAAAAAGAAAAAATCTTTGATGACAGCAAAAATTTTTCTCTGAATGCTGGGAAAACTGTAACGTTTTTTATGCTTGGTTAACAAATATTCTGGTCCCTCTGAATTTTCCTAGCCACTCCCTGTATTTCTATGTTTTTGCTGTCAAAACTATTCAGGATGCTAAAAGGAAGAGGAGGGAGGCATTTACCTTCTATTATTCCATTTCAGACAGAAGTATTACTAACAATGAGCTGTAAAACTGCACACTTTTTTGAAGATAGCAATAATGAAGAATAAGAGAGGCCTTCATAACCCTGACCAGGTGTTTTCTCCTTTTTCTTCTTCCTCTCCCATCTCCCACGCAGAATGGTCCCCAGTTTTCCACAGAAATGTGGCCCTATCACATACTAAACTGCTCAAAAAGGTGGAGTAAGTCTGACATGACCTCGTTTTCTCAGTAACATATAGTAAAGACATTTAAAAAATATTTTAACTTTTAGTTGATATTAAAAATTTCATCTGGATTCTTGGAAAATTTCTGTACAAAAAATATACTCAGTTCCTTCTTTGACTTCTGCAGAAATATTCCAGATTTACACTCAGCAGATGTGAGATGAGAATCTGGCTGAGTATGTCAACACATCAGGGAAAAGAAACATCTGGACTCGAAGCTGATCTATAAGATCTTTTTCACAATGCCCAAGAAAGCAAGGGAACACTAGTAGCAAACATCCCCAGCCTGCCAAGATTCTGCAAAAAATGATGGAGCATTTGTTTCTTGGTGAAAAGATTATGCAGTGGCTGTAGTGCAAAGTACATATTTTATTATCTAAATATGCATTTTCACATTTAAGAAAAAAAAGAAGCATGTGAAAACTGGCATGTTTTATCTTGCAGAGGAACAGATTGCTGTTTTGGCTGACTGCAAATTTAGCATTACAAATCACATTAAAGGCAAATTCATTATCAGTTGATCTGTGTACATAAAAACAAGGGCACCCATACTTTGCTGCAGGCATTTTTTACAACTTTTACACTAGAAACAACCATGGTTATGGCCCCATAACTTCATTTTCTATGTTGAAATTTAGAAATGGCAAACTTTTTTCCTTCTTTAAACAATACAGGAGACCTCCTGTAGCTCTATTTTTGACAAAAGACAGATCAAACAGCAATTTGTCTGAATAAAACATTCGGTAATTTCTAAAATCAGGGTTGATTGAAAATTTTCACGCAATAATTGCTAAAAGAACATTGAGTTCTTGAAGATGTTCCTTGCATATTAAGAGAACTGAATTAGCTGCAATTTGAAGGAGTCAGACTAAAAAAAGGAGGCATCTTTGCAGACAAAATGCTGGCAGCAGAGTTTTTCCTGAGTCCTGGTGAAATGCTTCATACTTTGTATGAGATTGCCAACCTTGACTAGTTTTGTCAAATACCTGCATCACATCCTCTTTGGACCTTATGTAACCAAATCAGGGATGATCAAATATATTCTATCAAATTTGGGTTTAGCAGAAAATGGAATTTTATAAGAAACATTTACATACTGCAACTGGCTGTTTTCAGTGGAAAACCTGGCCTTTTGCCAAAGCTTTCACACAAAAACCTTTGTTGACAAACCGCAATTCTTCTTTTTTCTCAGCTGATAACTCTGTTTTAAGTTCTGACAAAAAGCTGACATTTTCAAGAGATGTATTTTGCTTTTTGTTATGAGGTGACTATATTACAATATTTCCATGTCATGTTTTTATCATGTCTCCTCTTCTCTACCCCTTTTCTAAACAACTCCAAACTTTTCAGTCTCCCTTCACAGAAGTTTTTCACAGCCCCAGTCTTTCTCAGAGTAGTGCACTTCTGCAATATGTTGATGGTGAGGGTATGAGCATCACAGCACATCTCATTGGCAAGGTAAACCAGCCAACTTCTGAAAGTCAGAATAACTTTTCTTTAGCACTCTCCAAAGTTGCCTCTTTAAGATTTCGTCGTCTCAGCTATCTGTAGAACTTCTTTTCCACTGAGAGGTATCTCTTGAATACCTACGTTCATCTCCTGAATTGACAGTAATTCAGTAATATGTGCTGCAAGTAATTTTCCTTCAGTTTGCATTGTTGCACCTGACAGCACAGAATTGCTGGACATGTCAGTATGCTCATTCAAAAAGCATAAATAAGGAGAGTCAAGATTTTTGCTTGATCTCAGTTTGATTAACTCCCCCTGCAACATTTTCATATGTGGCTGTCTATATTCAGTGTACAACTACTTTAGTTTAGATGTCTTCTCCATGCTTGGATTTCTTGCCTGTCTTTCCAGACTGTAGTCCCTTTATCTGAGGACTGTGACCACGTAACACTTTCAGTGTAGAAGAAGCAATCATAGCAAAGCCTATTTTTAGAAATGTGGAAAGAAATACAGGAAGCAGCAACAGGAATGTGGTAGAGAAAATTTATTATTTTAACAGTAGGCAATCATTTTTGACAGATTGAATAAAGAATTTTTTTCAGAAGTCCTAAATATTGAATAGCCGCACCTGGATGCATAATACTTCAGCTATTAATAATTTAATTGTTATTTATTTATTAATTATTTCTACAACTAAAACTTAAAGCCAGGAATTGTATAGAAAGAAATAAGAAATGCAGTTTGTGGATTAAAGAATAAATTATAAAAAGAAAGTTTTGAGGTTTTTGTGGAAAGAAGAAAGTGTAAAGATGTTGGTAATTCCTCTAATGGACCCAAGAATATCTGCAGTAGTGTTCTATTTCAATGAAATAACTAAAATTACAGAAAATAATTTACAGAGAATTTTTAGCATTTTAATTATTACAATGATAAAAAGAAATCTTGTCTTAGCTTGAGATATCAAAATACAAGACATTTTGTGATACCTTTGGTGTTTTATATATCTTTTTTCATCTACAAAAAAGTCTGTTTAATAAAATTTGAATTGACATCTATAAGAAAGATATTTATAGGCTCTCCAAACATGTGTTAAACCCACCAAACTACTGATTTCTCTATGCCACATCTTAGGCATTCAGTTCTGTTGTCAGAATCCATTATTCTTTTTTTAATATTGGGATGCAAAGTTTTACCTTTCAGTTGCAGATGTCTGTATAAACAAACTATTCTGAATTGTTGTAATATGAATTTGAAATAAAAATATTTTTTTCTGTTCTTTCAGTTCCATGGATAATATTTTATCCAACACCTTTCTGATATTCATGGCACAGAAACTATGCCAAAGTCTGCTTTTTCCTTTTTGACTTCAGAAAGAGAGGGCTCTTTTGGTTCAATTGTTATTAAAGAGGTTTGACCATGGCCATGATTGTGTGCCAACTGATGGCTGGTATCAGCTAAATCAAAAAAGTGATAGAGCAGAAGGAGACATGAAAAAGCTTGGGTTCCAGAATTATCTGGATTATTCAATTTTTAGTTAACAACAGTAAGTTTACCAGATTAATTCAAGGACAATACATGTATACTTTCATATTTAAAGATATAAAATGCAACTTGACTATCAAAGGTATTGCCAACATATATTTCAGTTCAATGGAAATTCCAGGCTTTTTGGGCTAAATTCACAGAACACTGCTAGCTTGTGATCAGTATACATCTGTACTGCACATTGCAGTTTGGCTGCCACAAGCAATCCAGCTGCTGAGGAGTTGGGGAAATCAGCCTGTGTGGGACACGCCATGAATGCAGCTGTCGTGTGTCTGACAGTCTGTAACACACAGCAGCGTGAGGTGCAATGTTCACATTCTCTGGCAGTGCAAGGTACAGGTTGTAGGCTCCTGCCATCTCTTGGGACACCACAAGACATGAATTAGATATAGACTGTCAATGGAGCATATGGAGAGAGAGGAGTGCCAGCACTCTACACAGATAATAAATAACCTAGGCCAGCCAACAGGAAACATTACACAAAATCCCCTGCTAAGATTTAGACATTTTGGCTTTGCAACAGTGAGAGATTTCACTTCATATATGAGTCATGGACATTCCTGTTATTGAGACCCTTTGCTTAAGGAATGAGTGGAGGATCAAGGTCAAAGGAAGAGTGCAGTTTTAGCTGACTATTTCCATGTAGCCTGTATTATAACATTCACTTACCATCAGGAGAATTGGCTACAGGTTCATATTCTCCCTAAATTGACTTAAACTCACATGACCTGCTTCATGGGAGAGAGTCTTTATCCTACAGCTAGAAGGTACATGGGATGGGTAAGGGACATGTTCATGTTCAGGGACTTTTGAAAGTTGAAAGTTCCCAGTTTTCAACTCAGGACATTTGTGGTCAGACAAGATATCTATTGAAGCTATTTCTCTTTCTGGGAGTAATTAAGTCCTCATCAGGATGGGGCAGAAAAAAATGCACATATCTTCAGGGATTTCTTAACCCACATTTCCTCTTTCTCAGCAAAGTCAGATTGCAGAGTGTATGAAAGACTAAGCTTCTTGTGTGACTGCTGGTATGGAAGGAACAAGTCCTTATTCCCTGGGAGTAAATTAATTTGTTTGCTTATGTGTTGAGTAATGGTTTGTTTGATTGCAGTTTGTCAGATTTGTGGTTTGGATGCAATTTTGGGTTTGCAGTTTGTTTGGGGCTGTCTGTTGAGTGTAGGAAAAATTCCTTGAAGCTTGAAGGGTGAAAAAGCCCTTCTGCTTTTAATCACTGCCAACAGTGTTAATATTCTGTTAGCTGCCAAAGCTCTGTGACAGGGTAAGGTTGAGTAAGGTAGATGTTAGAAGAAGCCAGAACTAGTAGCAATGAAGGGTGACTTGCAATGGAAGAGCAGTCCTATCTGTATTAAAGATGAGAGGAAAAGCAAAGAAGACAAGGCTGAAAAAGCAGCACAGAAACAAAAAGTGTGAAGAGAGTTTATATTCTTGTAGATAGATTTTGAAAATCAAAAATGTGTAACTATTTTTTGCCTTGTTTAAAAAATTGTCATGGTATGTGTGGGGTCACATAATAGAATAGAATTTCACTCCAAGAGGGTATTGGATTTTCTGGAAGCATGTGGTTTGCATGTACCACAGTATGTTTTGGAGCACAGATGTGATCCAGGTGAAGGCACAGCAATGCACATATCATTTAGGGAGCTCACATGACAGTGATTTTGTATCAATAAGAGATTAGGGTTTTATGTCTGAGAATCACAATGTGGTGCATCCACTTGCCCATTGCTGTAGAATGTGAATCTCAGTACAATGTAGTAAGTTCATGGGCAGCTCTCCGGGGTAACTCAGCTTTTTTTTTTCCAAAACAGCCACCATTTTTTGGGATGATATTACTTGAGAGTCTTGCTGAAGCAGGTTGCACTTACGCCTCTCCTTGCATGACTAAGGTAAAATCTTAGTCATCTTCCAAGGCAACTGGTAAAGCAGTGGAAATTTTGGATGCTGAACACATGCCTCAATCCTGGTCTTGCACACTTAGATCCTTTTGGTGTACTTTCCACTGGATATGTGATGATCATCCATCCTGTGTACACAGCAGCGCATTCTGGATGGACTTATGAGACGAACTAGCTAGGCCCTCTGTGGTTTGGTTCGGAGGAAAAATCCCTTCAGAAACTCATCCCAACAGGCAGTATGTAAGACAGTATATCAGGTTTGCTTCTTTACACACCCCTTCAGCCTTATCATTGCAAGATTTTTTTTCATGTACCTACATGCTCTTGTGTAGCAGCTCAGTGTCATGACATGGAAACAACCCAACAGCTGTCTGTCAATAGTGAGACACAATGATTCAACTTCATTTTCCCTTTTTTTTTTCTCTTTTGTTTTTCCCTATGGTCCCCTTTGTCCTGCAGATTCTACCAGTATAGTTCTCACTACCATCTTTTTAATTCCAAATTAATGGGCTTCTCCATCCCAGCCCTGAGAAGGCTCTGGGATGCTGACTATAGAAATAACAATACAGTTTAGGGTTTGTCAAGGGAAACAGCAGAAAAATTTTAAAACAAAGGATTTTGGAAAACAGATGCAACATGTAACAGGATCCATACAAAACTTAGAGTATATTTAGCTCCAAGGATCACAGAACCAGACTTGATCCCAGTAGGCATTGCTTGCAACCTTTTTTCCTACTGGGTTTTGGTCTCTGGAAGCTAATGGAAGCTAATGGGACTGTTTGCTTAGGAAAGTGCATCAGGCATGGACCGGAGGAACTATGTTCATGAAGTAGCTGACTGAGTATTCAGAGTGTGTGATGTGTTTCAGTAAGAACCAGGTACCAGTCAAGATCTCCCACACAGTGTGCTAGGTCTCATAGTCTACCTGTGCTGTCTTCTGTCTTTTGTCCTGTTCAGAGCTAGTATGAAAGTGTAGTTAGCTGCAGCAGTTACTTGGCTCTGGCCCAGGACAATAGCAGAGCAGTACATCTCCTCTGAGCCAAACCATGTTTGCTTGAGAACTCTCTTCACAGCTCCCTTACTTTTAATTTCATAGATTACCCATCCACTTGGCCAAAGATCAGGCTCATGTGCCCAGGCAGCTGATTTTGACTGCAGATGCCCAAACTGTTCAAACAGAAAACAGAAGTGGTCATTGTAGATACCTCAGTTAAATGAGCAACCTTTGCCCTGGGCTGTTGTAGATCCCAGCTGACATATACTCTGTCTGCACCAGCCTTGGTAATGATAAGTTCTGTCAGTGTGATCCTGTGCCTGGCTGGTGTCCCAGTGAGGACAGAAGTGGGAAGAGCTAGTAACTGCTGCATGCTCTCTTCAGATTCTTCCATGACTGGGTCCAGTACATGGAGGACAAAGGCTTCACCAGACCCGTGGTGAACCATGGGGACCATCACGTGCAGATGTTACCTCTGGCAGACAATCCTCCCTGCTTCATTATGGTAATCACCCATATGACTGCAGGGGTGTGCAAATATTTTTTCAACAGCATGCAACCTTCTTATATAGCACAAAATGCTCCAAAATACAGAAAGTGTTGTGGAGAAAATGTGGTCCCTGGAGAAGTCTCTTATCCCAGGAAACATCTGGCTATACTTACTGCCTATCTCAGGCTGAAGTATAGGTCTGTAACTGCTGACACATTAGCTGCAAGGAGAATAGCTAGTGATGAAGAAGATGGGCAGAAGTAACATCAGTCCAATCTCTTTTCCCTTCTCCAGGTACTCTTGATGAGCAGGAAAAATTGTCATTCTTGCTTTTCATGTATGTATGTATGTACAGTTTGAATGCAGTATGTCTTCCTATGCAGCTCCAGTAAAATAAGCCAGTGAGGGCTTTTTGTAGAAAGAAACAGGTATGGGGCTATGATTCACATTTTCCCAGGGTGAAAAAAATATAGACAGTAGTCAAAGTCTCCAAATGTGACAGACACTAGGTCCTGGGGTAGGAAAGCTTTTTCTGAGATTGGAATGGTTTAGGTAGCAGAAGGCCAGTTCCCAGTCACTGACAGAAGAGCAGGGACAGAATTGCCAGCAACACTAGACTGTTCTATTGGCAAAATGCCTAGGAGCTGGCTGTATGCTTAGAAAATGATAGGAAAAAAGAAAGAAAGAGGTCTCAAAGGCACTCAAAAATGATCCAGAGTTTGTCCTCAGATGCTCCCTTGTTTCCTCAAAGAGGGCAACACACAGGAGGTTTGAAATCTCAGACCTCCACATCTGAGTACATTGCAGTTGCCAAGCATAGCTGCAGAACGTCTTCCCATCATCCATGCAGGCATTATTATCCTCGGTCCATATTAGTAGTTCTTCAGAACCTTCTGCTTAATCAAACACAGCTCATTGTTTAGTCCTATACCAATAAACAAAACAAAGCCAGGTCCTCTGTCGTGACCCAGAACACAGGAGGTTTGGATGGCTAAAATTTTCCCTCTTCTACAGGAACAAAAGGATGGCCTCAAGTGCGGTTCCGGACCAGTCCCTGGCCAACAGTATTCTCACCAGTGGAAGAAGTTCAGCTGGCTCAGGCCAAATCCACGTCAAGGAGAGTGTGAACTGTTGAACAGCAGGGCAGGACTCAGTGGAACGGTATGGTCCTGCAGGAGGCCAAGTAAACAATGCACAACCATAGCACAACACAGCCCCTTTGCATGTGCGTTATTGAACAGACCTGAGGAGAGTATCCCTCTAGAGTTCTAGCAGCTGTTTTAGATCTACCCACCTTCATTCTGGATTGGGATCAACATAATGGTGGGATTTGGGTTAGTGTAAATGAGGCACACATGGCGTTGATCTGGCATAAATCCTGTCCCTGTCTCTGTGATGATAACCACGGTGTTGTAGCTAACATTCAGTCAGTGGCAGTGGCAAAGTCTGAGGCAGCGGTCCAGCAGAGATCTGCAATACGTGGCAGATCTGCAGCTAGGGCCATGATTATTGATGGAAACCAAAGACAAAGAGAAATAAAGCACCCTGTGCCTGCATATAAAAGAGGCAAGGATGCTTCCAAAGACAATTATTGTGGGCAAGTAGGCAGCAAAAAAGCAAGAAGGGGCTGTGAGAGGGCTCGCAGCCTATCTGTAGGAGGGTCACTAGCTGTGGGAGATCTGGCATGGTCAGACAGTCGTGACTTAGCATAAAGTTTGCTGGCACAAATCATCTAATCAACATTTTTGAAGTACTATAAACTTGCTTAGCTGGCTCAAGTGTAAGTTTATCAGCACCCTGCATCATGTAGGGGGAGTGTTCTTATTCCAGCTGAGTCTGGATTTAATCTACAGCCAAATCATAGACATTGCCAGTGAGAGCTGTAACAGAACAAGTAAATGCACACATGTACAAATGGTAAAAATTGAGGGAAAAAAGTCATTAGAACATGGGGGAGCAAACTGGCAAATATAAATGCTGAGAAGAGAAATGAAAAGTATCCAAAATACCAGGTGATTATAGAGTCATGATGCTATACACAGCATCTACAATTCCTATGGATATCAAGTGCAGAGCATGCTGTGACAAATGTTTTGCAAATGCCCTAGTGGAAGTTGAAATATACAGCCTTCACAGTAGGAAAGACAAGTGGAAAACACAGTGAATGAGCCTGTGATATGCTCCCTGTGATCCTTAATGTTCATGTATCACACCAACAATTTCCTGTAGGCCAGAGAAACTTCAGTGTTTCTAATTTTACTGGAATTCTCTCCTGCTTTCTTTCACTGTTGCTTCTTTATTACTACTGGGTGATGTAGCTAAGCAGAGGACCTACTTTGGTGCCATCTGAATCTTTGCAAAGGTATTCTGGAGAGTAAAGAGCATGAAAAATTGTCCCATTCCCCAGTCTATAGATTCAGTTTTTCCTGTAGGTAAGAAACATTTTACCTATATTCAGATGCTTTAGACTACGCTGAAATTAAAACAGGCAAAGCCAAGTAGAAATTGCCAGTATTCATAGCATCCCAGACAGACAACACAGTTTGCTAGTGTTTATAAACTTGCATGTTAAAAAATAAAGAAAGGAAAAATGAAAAAATTGATTTCATTTACTCTTATTGCATTTATGTCAGGAAGGTCTCTGCCTAATGCAGGTGGCTCCTGTTTCTGAAAAAGTTCCAGCCCCTGGATACCTTGTTACACATCACTTGGAGAGGCAGTTTCAGGAGGCTCCCTACAGAAACATCCATCACCTCAGGCCCACCCTGCAGGATTTATCTTCAGATAAATCACGGACTACACCATGATTTTTGATGTGGGGAGAATGCTAATGCTAGCAGACAAACTCCCTTTAAATTCTCAGAGGGACTCAGACAAGTATTTAATCCTAATATTTGTTCTGTTTCTTTCTTAATTGTGAGATATTTTGATTGTTCTGTCTGTTAAATAGAGCATTGTTTCATATTCTTGGACTATTAGACTATCGATAATCTGAAAAATAAAGCAGTCTACACTTTCATCCTTGTACAACTTGTCCTTGCTTGGTGACTCCCTGACAGGTTTCAATATGAAAGGGGCCTTACACTGGATCTCCTACACCAATTTCTGTGTTTAGAAAGAATACATACCATTAATGTCTAATTAATGTAAACACAAGTTGAAAGGTATTGGCTTGAATGGGAAATTGTACTAATGTAAAATGGAAGAAAACAAAGTAGTTACAAAGCATATCACACTCCACTTTTTCAGTAAAGAAAGAACAACTAGAAATTTATAATCTCCATAATCCTTTTGTACTGACTGACCTTTCTTCATATCTTAGACAATTCCCCTACAAGCAGTCCAGCTGTCATAAAAATTTCAGATCATCTGAGAAAAATAAACTTAATAAATTTCTTTGGAAAAGATTCTGGACTCAGAAGATTTGTCCCAAGCTATAGTCTCAAACTTGGCCGTGCTGCAGATGACACAGTTGTCTGAAGAAGGTTTCACCTTCCAAGGTTTGAAAGTGCTGACAGCACAAAGTCAAGGAGCATAGAGAAGCATGTTGTACAGGAAGAGTAATGTGATCTCAAGGACAAGAGTACTGGAATTATATAAAAAGCTATAAGACAATTTTAAAAAATCAATGACAATTTAGCAAAGGTTGAAGACAAAGTTTCAATGAGGTGACTAATTTTAATCTTATCCTGAAAAAATCAGTTAAGACTCTTAAAAAGTAAGATATGGTTGTACAGAAGACTATGCAGTACTAAATTCACTTGTTTAGTTGTTACATGATAACTCATTTAAGTTTTTAGATTGTTGAAATATTTTTGTTGTGGTTTATTTTCTTTTTTTTTTTTAGGATATAATGTTATCTGAAATGGTACAATTTTGGATATTCTAATGAAGACAGATATTAGTTTTATAGCTGTCATGATTTAAAAAGATAAGTAACGAGAAGTTTGGAGAGAAATGTAATACCAGTTGCCAGATCAACTAGCAGAACTGGGGAAAAAAGTAAATCTTTGGATAGACTGCTTTACTTCAGTCATAAGAAGTGTTTGTTTGCCTCAAAACCTGTGAATTTTCTATGCTATATAAGTTTGTTTAAGGGCATATGACTGAATGACTGATAAATAAGCCAAAATAGAAGACTAAGCATAGGGTACCAGATAAGTTGCTGACTATATGGAAAGAAAGAGAAAGAAACTGCAATAAAAATAAGGAATCCTTGTAGAAACATGTATTTTTCATGGTGCTTTATTTAAGGGGGGATTATAAGTGTGAAATATAAACAGGCATTTTTAATGGTTTATTTTCACAATATTCCATGTGAACATATCCATACTAAGCCACATTATTGTATAATGTGACTTATACAAAATGTTTTAAATAATTATTCAAAGACAATGGTGTTTCTGATTAGGAAAGGGAGTCAAGAGTTATTAAGTTCATTAGAGAAATTTGATTCAGGTTTCATTACATGAAAGTAAAATACTAAAGGGGTGAAACTAGGCCCTGGAAAAACAATATTTACTTTTTCCTGTCATGGAAACAGCTATGAAAATCACCTGCTGTTGCAGGATTCAATGAGCTAATAGATGAACCTTTTCACAACTATTTTCTGTTGTGATGTCAATCCTCAAGAGTACACTGATGTTTTCCTGATGAAATTGCCTCACAAACAAGACTAAATTTAATTAAGTTATTGGCATGTTTATTGACACAAGCATCAGATTACTTTGTCTACATGAATTATTGGCTGGTCCAAACTTTCCCAACATGCCTGTTTCCCTGAGTGGAAATCAAACACAATTTATCTCACGTCTAACCTCTACATTGTTGGATAGAAGTGACAGGAGCCATGATGCTTACAATTATATGCAGGTGGCAACTGTATGAGGGCAGTGGTTTAGTTTGCTCCCAACTCCTGGCTACAAAGGCCATGGATATGGAGGCCAGCAGCTGACTCAGGTCCTCCAGCAGGACTGCAGCAGGCAGGGCAAGCTTGCTGTGCTGCACTGACTTGCAGATGACCAGAGTGAAGACCTGGGAGACTAACAGTGCCTGCTTATTGATGCCAAATATTTTAAAATCTCAAGTGGATCTACTGGGAGGAAGGAAGGGAAGAGCTGATCACCACTCATGACTGTTGGAGAGGCTGGATGTCCCCTATATGCCTGTCCAGTCAACAGCTCAACTGCTTCCAGACTCATAAATCCATATAAAAAACCTAATTATAATGGAACTACTTAATGTTTGTGGCTTAAACTACCTGTAGATGTACAGTCAAGTTAAAACTGGGTGAAATAGACTTGAGCTGTGTGATGCCTCCAGAAATATCAACATTGAGGTGAGAGAAAGACAGGGAAAAAACTCCAGCAATGTCCAGAGCAGAACGAGAGCCACCACCTTTTGTGTAACTTACTAAATGCCCTCATCTCTGGATGCCCTATTTTTGTTGCTCATGTTCATTGGGGAAAAGTTCCTTAGGACAAAAGCTGGAGACTTTGCATTATCTCTGTACTGAGCTGTTACAGAACTATTAGGTGAGCTGCAAATCCACCTATGATACTATTTAAAACCAGTATCATTTACTGATTTGTGAGAAACACCTATCTTCTAATGACCCTGTGATTATGATTTGATCCCCAACTTGCTTGGTGTTTATTAATGCAAAAAGAACACCCATGAATACACTCTTGAAAGAAATAGAAAAGTTACTACCTAAACCAGAGTGTATTATCACAGAATAATTAAGGATATTGTTATTATTATTATTATTATTATTGTTCTTATATTGCCTTGAGACTAACCAATGCATTAATTTTAGGTATACACTGACCCCAGTTGAGTTATATCCCTAAACTGAGGTCATACAGGGAAGTGGAACCCCTTTGTCTTCAGAATTCAGATACTATATAGCTACTAATATTATGGCAGATATATGCACACACAGTTGTACATTTATACATTCATAATTCCAATTTGTACACAAACCCATGGTTCATTGTATATAATTTCCCTCTGTAGCTGAATTAACCTGAAATCATAAATATCTGCTCTAGCACAATCCAAACTCTATGTATCCCTTCAGGAGAGAAAGGATATAGATGTTCTATACACATATATTTACATTATTTTTATTAGGTAGCTATTATTTAAACATTTGAAAATAATATGCTTTTACAGAAATATTGCTAGATAGTGTATTTTCCTGATTTTGCAAAATAATGGAAAAATTTGTTCATTGTAAAGTCTTCATAATAGCTACTTTTCCACCAGGAAATTAATTCTTTGTTCCTTTGACTTTTCTAAAAGAAATGAAGGCACAAGGCCATAGATAATACGCAAATTTCTAAACAGTTTCAATTTCTAAGCTTTAAATTACCATAAAGCCATTTGATCCATCTGTATTTCAAACACTTGTAATTACAGAGATTTGTATTTACATCTGGCACTATGACAGAGCTGTAACTATTCTCTTTTGGATCCTATTGGCTAGACCCCATCACATCTGACTCTGCACTGGTAATGTAGAGGAGTGGAGAATGCCATTAGTGACCCCTACTCCAGAGACAGACAGCTATAAATGGTACTTAGAATGTAAAACTTAGTATCAGTTTAGCAAATATTTATGTTAAGTACATAATAGATTTCCCAGGACTGTGTGGAAACGAAAGCCATAGATCTGTTGAAGAAAAGGGTTTTCCATTAGGAAAGGTCTACTCTGTGCATGTAGTCCCTACACTGCGTGTCAGAACAGAGTTTGAACAGGAATGCAATATTTTTGCAGTATCACGATGCAAAATATATTAAGTAATAATTTTAAATATCCCCACATGGTTTTCTGATTCTTTTAGAGTTCTAAACTTATAAAATAACACATTTAGTATTATACATAATAGCTGCAGTCAAGAATGTTAGGGAGCAGACCTTCTCAAACCTTGAGGTGCAGCTCTGCGTTTCCTGAACAGTGTTTGGGCAGGGGAAAAAGACTGGGATCAGCCTGTGGCCTCGGTCAGCCTTGTCAGGCTCTGAGAGCACACCTTGCACTACAAGTGATTTCTCATTCTCCCTCTACTATAGGCAAATAGAAATGGAAAAAATTGTTCCAGTGACTTAGAGTTCTCATCTAAAGTTTCCTGTAGGGAACAGCTGTGCAGCACTCGAAAGTGTACACAGACATCCTCACATAGCTTACAGGATGGAGAGTTATCCATGTGCACCTGTAAGCAGGTGGCTCACACTGAATTCAGGTGTAATCTTTTTAAAAATGATTTTCTTTTTTTTTTCTTTTTTTTTTTTTTTTAGTTGGAATTTGTTC